>JAXQGY010000928.1:600000-1138145 GCA_037040535.1 Talaromyces sp. P118-02
CAGTCTCGCTACCGTCCAGCGACGGCGGTTTCTCCTTGCCCTTTTTCTCATCGACTTCTGGTTCGAAAGATTTTTGCTTTGGTTCTTCTCGCTTTCTGCGACCTAGGAACACAAGAAGCTTGTGCCAGGTGAATCGGCGCCAAAGAGTCTTGCTGGTCAGGAAAATAAAGGCGGCAGCAAAAACAATATCGATAATAAGGGGTGCCCATTTGATTTTGTATGGATGGTGGTACTGTTTCCAAGGATCCAGACTTTCAGGGTCGAATTCGGAGGCTCCTCGTAGAGAGTTATCACTCATCAGACAAGCGTCTTGAACGGTGCATCTCGCGTCGAAGTCGGAATGGTCGTCTTCAGTCATAGTCGACGAGTTGAAAAATAGACGAGTCCATGCGATGTTGGCTAAATTTGTTTTATCTGGGGGACCCTGCGATCCATACTTGTTGCCCTCAGACCAATGCTGGAAGTGCAGGGGAGCCGGCGTGGCCGGGATACTGGAGTTGACAGATGTGTTAAAGCTAACACGCAAAACACCGCCGATATAGTAATTCAGGCTGTCTCTAGTCCAGTCGACCCGGTATTCGTTATAATACCAAGGCTCGATGCCTTCGTTGGTCAGGTTGGTGAAGTTTGTTCCGAACCACAGATCCGGGAACTGGCCCTGCATCAACATCGAAGCCCAGGCCTGGGTGCTGTTGTCCGTATTCATGACGTCCACTTCCCAGCTCTCGGTCTTGTTGTGCGTCAAACTCATCGATATCACGGATCCTTTTGAGCCGCGACGCGCAGGCCGGAGAGAGCTGCGAAATGAGCCGAAGAAGATGTCCTGCCGTGCAGTCCGCATGCTTGAGCCGACCACCAGGTGCTCATCGTCAGACGGCTCGCACTTCAATTGCAAACTGGTCTTGTTCCGTGCAGACGTATCGTTTACGATTTGGACATTGTCGATGTCGGCACCATGGCGGTATTTGGCATTCCAGCCCCGGTCATATCGGTGGGCGAACTCCTCGACAATGAAATCCGTCGGGATGCCGCCGGATTCGTTGAAGTACACGATGGAAGACTCAGTGAACAAGAGCTTTGCATCTTCATCGTAGTAGCCGCAAGAGCAGTTCCCGACATCCTTGGTCTGGATGTGGTGTGTTTGGGCTGTGGCTACTGGCGCCAGCACCAGCAGGCCCAGGAGCAGCGCCTTGCATGTCGACGAGAACATCTTGGGCTGCGCTTGAAGGGAACCAGCTGTGTGCCGGAGCAAAGTAAACAGAAACTCCAAGCAGGAAGAGAAGAATCGGAGAAAACAATAATAATATGGTCAGGCTTGCGGCGGAAGCTATCGGCAGTGGCTTCGGAGCCAGACTAACGTAGATATCAAGGTATTCTCCGGCAGTACAGCAGATTGATCGCCTCGCATAGCGCGAAAAAGGAAGGAGGAACCCCCTCCTCCATCGATGGCACCATGGTGGCCATATCCACGAAGCCTCAGAAATTCCTTATCGACTAGCGGCAGATCAGCCAGCGCTGTGAAGATCGGCGGTCGAGCTAGTTTAGAGCGTCACGGAATCCCAAGCACATGCACGCAGGATGGCTCCACACGGCACGTTCCAGGAGTTTTCGGCCGCGACCACTTCGACAGTAGTGAAACTAAATTCTGGTGCTAAAACAAAAGTGAAAAAAGTTTCTCCCGGCACTGTGTCGTGACGCTGGTGGTTTATTTTGCGCGCCGGGACTACAGGGTTACAACGCCACGGACGCCAACCACCAACACAAGTCTAATAATAAGCACAACCATACTAACATTAGGGGATAACATTATTATTCCCGTCAATTTCACACCCCCGGCCATGTCAGCCACCCAGCACTAATCCAGCTGCTAAGCGGCCTAGCTTTCAGCTGCCAGCCAGTCTAAGAATATAGGGCATGATAGGGGTCTAGGTCCTTGTGCTTCCACCACTTCCAGTGGACCCATGATAAACCAAAAAGACTAGAAATTATTTGACACTGGGAAGTGGAAACTGTGGACAGAACACAGCTCCCTTCGTGGGCCGCTGTGATCGGTATAAGTGGCTTGCGCAGTAAGACGAAACTAAAAATCTTGCAAGTAGTATTTTCCCGGTCATTGATCTAGCTTCTTTGGATTGTGATGCCGTAGAGTCGCAATTATGAGCCAACACTATAGAATCCCGATAATGCAATGCCCAGGCATTTTGACGCATTCAAATCCCGCTTGGCGTTGCATCTCCATTTACGTATCTACTATACCATTTTCTATCTTCTATGTGGCATAGTGGCTGTCGTGCAGCAGCGCGGCCCACTTTGCTGTGGGTTGCTATATGGGAACCAGGGTTAGGATAGTCAGAGGCGCCGAAATAAAAAAAAAATAAAATAAAAAAAGAGGGACCCCAAAAAGGAAAAGGAAGTCGGTGCTAGAATCTCCCGGTTCTCGGAGTACTACCAGTCTGCAGATAGCTCGAGGATCGGCCTTATCTGTGATATCCTATAATCCAGTGGCTGATCCACGAGCTTGGACTTGTTCTTGTACTTGTGCCTCTTCTTGTATGGTGGTGAATGACACTTGATTCCTGACTCTTTGGTTCATTGTCATTCCATCAGTCACCATGGAGAAGCAGACCAGTGTCCAGGCTGTACCCTTGGACAGCGCGGTGCATACGGACTCCGAGTCTGAACAGCTGGCTGTCGAGAGAGGCATTGGCAAGCCAACAAGAAGCCGCAACTTGAAGACAAGCGCGATCAAGCTCATTCAAGATGCTCACTGGGCCTTCAAGACTGCTTCTGATGGCGTCCAGGACTGGACACCGTTCTTTCTGGTGCTGTCGTACTTTGTCTTCTCGACGACAGTCTACATGAACGCGACGTCTGGCATCATTGCCGTGTTCTGGTTCGTCTATCTGATGACCAACACCTACATCGCAACTTGCACGGTGGTGGAAGCGGTCACCAGCATGGGCTCTTTCACTGACGCCCGCAAGGCACTGGCGAAAGTGGCCAAAAACAACTGGAAGTTCCCAACCCCTGATAGTGAACTACTCAAGCTGGACATTATCATTGTGGCGTACCTGCCCAACGAGCAGGACATTGTCATGGACCGCGTCCACTACCTTTTGCATGAGATTGTCTATCCGCGAGACAAGCTCCGAATCAACTTGATCTACAACACCCCATACGAAATCCAACCCCTTGAAGACGAACTGCGGCAGCTGGCCCTGCAACACCCGGACAATCTTCGGATAATCAAGGTGCCCAACTCCACCTCCAAGGCGGACAACATCAACTATTACTGCGCCATGGACGGAATTGACGCGGACGTGTCGGCCATCTTTGACTGCGACCACTACCCACACCCTTACGCTGCTCACTGGGCGATGGAGCGGTTCGTCAAAGACAAAACAGTCGATATTGTGCAGGGCCGCTGCGTGGTGCTCAACGCAAACGATAACCTAATGACATCGATGATTGGCGTGGAATTTGACAAAATCTACGCCGTCTCTCACCCAGGACGCGCGGCCATGTTCAAGTTTGGCCTGTTCTGCGGGTCGAATGGATACTGGCGGACCTCGCTGCTGCGCGAGCTCAAGATGGACGACTCCATGCTCACTGAAGACATTGATTCGGCGCTGCGAGCTTTCGGCCGTGGCGCCCACGCTGTGCATGACCTCAACGTCACTTCCTTTGAGCTGGCGCCCCTGACGATGTCTGCATTTTGGAAACAACGACTGCGCTGGTCGCAGGGATGGATCCAAGCCAGTATGCGCCATATGCACCTCATTTGGAGCCGATCGCCAGACCCGAGCAAAACGCGCACTGCCAGACAGCGATTCGGCATTGCTTCGCTACTGTTTATTCGCGAACTCAGTTACTACCTCATCACGCAGTATCTCTGCCTGGTGTTGAGCATTGTCATTATCCACTTTCCGCAAAGCGGCCATGATCTATACAACCTGGTGTTCTTCCAATATCCGATTGCATGGTGGCTGTTCATGTTCAGGTACGCGTTTTTTTTTTTTTTTTTAATTGTCCGGTCCAGGAACCGAAGGTTAAAAATTGGAACCCTGCTAACTCACCTTTTTCCCAGTATATTCTCATTTTCTGGCACACTTTACGTCACGTTCCACTTCCGCTCGGAATTCACCCGGTGGTATACCATCCCCATCTTCGCGGTGACCTACCCAGTCCAGCTGGTCCTCACGGCCGTCCTCGGTTTGTTCGGGCACGCGCGCCAGGTGAGCAAGTATGTCAAGTGGAACCCAACGCCAAGAGGCTGAATGGCCTGTTTGAATTTGCATATCCGTAT
Organism: Talaromyces sp. P118-02; assembly: GCA_037040535.1. NCBI lineage: Eukaryota > Fungi > Ascomycota > Eurotiomycetes > Eurotiales > Trichocomaceae > Talaromyces > Talaromyces sp. P118-02. The sequence goes on from JAXQGY010000928.1 coordinate 604,307, forward strand.
TTATTGCCCAAGTCAATGCCCGGGACTTGAGGCATTTCCTAATTTCGGGGCCGGCTAAGGGTTTTGAGGTTTTTATCATTGGTGGAGCTCGTAATTGATAGACGCGACTATAGATTTTCTTTTTTGACAGCCGCATGAGCTGAATGGTTACGGAGTATTTTTTTATTTTTTCAATTATTTTTTTTTTTTTTCATTTTTCTTGAAATTTCAACGCTGCCTAAAGTCTAAGTGTCTTGGCTGTTCGGAGCAAGCCCTAAATCGGCAGATAGCGGAGCGAAATTCAAATCTTAATTTAATTTATTTCCACGTATCCCTGATCAAAAACACCAGGCTAGATAGCGAAAGCTCGGGCAATCGGAAACCACGCTGCTCAGAGGAATTATTATCCGCTTGATAATAACATCACAGATCGAAGGCAATCGTTGGTCTCCATTACTTAAACTTAGCAGTGTCCGGAAGTCCGTGTCCCGCCCAACAGTTGATCAACATTATCCACCTCGGATAGATCACGAACTTGTGTTTTCTTTTTCACCGGGGCTCGGAATCTCGGGTTTATCAGAAGGTGATCGTCTGTCTCAGCTGAGGGGTCAGCTGTGGCATGCATATCGTGTGTTTCTGCCTGGGTTGCTCCGTTGAGCAAGAAGACCGCGATGCAGTGTGTACTGCAGTGTGCACACCGGTGATCCTGGATGATCACCACCCTCCCCCTGTTCCCCTCTTTGGCTCTCAAGTCGAGAAGTTGCAATTGCATTCTTATGCGCAATGGCTTGCTTATGTTTCGTTATCGCCGAATAACACATCGAGCGGAATACGCACGGTACGGCGTTGTAGTTGTTGGCTAGCTCATAGTGACCACAAAAAACGTGCCTGGGTTCCATTAAAAGATACGCACGCAAACAATGCTGCCCAGCACTAATCGTGACTACGTACTAACTACCCCTGCTGCCTGCATTAGGAGAGATAAAAAAAAGCACACCAACGCTAACGCGGACCTAACTCTGCAAGTTATACCTCCGCAGGGCATATGGACATGGACTGTTCCTGACGGCTCGACTAATTTAGTGCCGTGACCTTTGCTGTCGATCAGTGCCGATAAGAAACGCCTGTCCACTTTCAGCCTCTAATTCCCGGTTTGATGTGGTTGTGATTGGGCCTGGGTCCGCTGGGCCCCGTATGCTACGCTTAACTACCCTAGTAGGCTTAGGGCTAGGATCTGGCGCTTTCGCACTGGCCAGCCCCCGATAGCCCTATTTTAGTATTTTAGTACGTACCTACGGAGTAGTTTCTTCGCTGAAACGAAACGGGCTAAATTACGCTTCTGTGGCTGGCTTTCCTTCTCGGCACTTGGCATGGATTAAAACAGCTCCTAGGCTCAGTTGGGACGTTCTACACGATCAGCAACGTTTACGCCCAACCTAGCAAGAACACTTTGCCGTGTGTTGGTAACGTAGCGTTCCATTCTTTGCATGCACTGCATTGCAGATCCACTGTCCTCATGCCGCTGTAAAATGGTGCAATTTCATAATTTTCACTATTATCATTATATGCTAGACCGGGACTTTTTTGGTGTCAGATAGTAGTAATAGCTAAGCCCGATAGTGGCAACAGTAGTCATAACATAGCAGGATTTTACTTCCTAGCACCTGCTCCATCTGGCTCCAAGGTAGGATACCCCGGTGCGATTCTCGGAAGTCGATATCGTGGATTGGAACCCAAAAAGAGAAATGGTGAAGATAGGACAGATCGACTAGCTTAGACTTGCCCTGGACAAGCTTTTGTTTCTCGTTTCCCATACACTTTTGTGGTTGTGAGTATTTTCTTCATGGTTGAATAATCACCACAACTCCTTGATTCCTTCTTCCTTCGCTTCCTGTCAAGACAGACCCAGCCCAGCTGTCTCGTCATGGTCGACCTCGCAGCGCTCAAAAAGCGCGTCACACAGGCTCCTCCAACGCAGTATGAGCAACTGTATCTTGTCGGATTCCGCGGGGCTCTCGTTATCTCGACCTTCCTCTGGGTATTTCTCCGGACTTTTGCGCCGACCACTGTATACGCTGCTGTCGGCGATGAGGATGGGCCTCACGGTCAGGTCATTGTCCGAAAAGTGCTGTCAGTGCTGTTTTGGAATGAGTACTTCATCATCGGATCCATAATCTTCTTGTCGGGTCGTTCGATAGCTATCCCATACTTCCGCAACCCGGTCAAAGAGACCGTGGCGCGGTCATTGTTGAGTCGCACCTTGCCGCTCTGCATCCCCGTGGCTATCGCCATGGCCATTGTCAAAGGCTCATTCACCGAGCATTTCACTTTTGAAATACTTCAAACCTTCAAGGATAGTATTAACAATCGTTCTCTGGCGGTTCATAAGCCACTGCCGAGTACGCTTGCTTACTGGAACTCCGTGTTCGAACTCTTCTGGGTCTCGCACAACTTCCAGGCGCAGGCTGGAAACTATGTCTTTCCGACCCAGACGCTCTGGATGATCAACGCCGTTTACATTCAGAGCTATACGGTCTACTTGACGATGATCATTGCGCCGTACACGCGCGCCAGATGGAGGGTGCAATTTGCCATTCTCTTCATCATCGCTGCCTGGTGGTGTGCGTCGTGGGCCTGGTTTACTATCTCGGGTTTAATCATGTGCGACATGGTCGTCAACATGGACTTCAAAACGCATGCCCGACGCGGTATTCCTCTCCAGTTCCGCAGCCTCATCTGGCGCCAGCAGGATGGTCGTCCCCAGCGAGCTCCGGTTTGGGCTGTCGCGGGATTTGTCATGCTGGGTGGTATTGTAATGCAATATGTCTGGGTGGCTGCGCGGCCTGATCTCTTTACGGCGGAATGGATGATTCACTCGGATCCGTACAGTATTGGAGGCCTGAATACAGAGTACAAGACCAACCATATATCGGCGAGAGATGACGTCTATCTCACCTTGATGGGCTTCTTTTTCATGCTGGAGACGTATGATGTTCTGCAGCGGATACTAGAGAACAAGTTCTTCCTCTACCTCGGACGTCGCTCTCTCAGTACGTTTCTCTTTTCCTGTATTCCACGTTGCAATTACATAACTAACATGATTTTCAGGCTTCTTCCTGCTTCAACCCATCCTGGCGTACCAGGTTGGTATCCGTGTATTCAACCAACTGCGCGATCACAACCATGTTGGATACTCGGGCTCTGTGATTGTCACCCTGATTACCTGTCTCGCAGTCACTGTTCCCTTGGCAGAACTGTTTCACCGTCTCATTGTTATACCGAGCAGGTATCTGAGTCATCATTTCTATGAGTTCATTACATCCTAAGGTACCTTTTTTTAGGGCTATTATTGTTTTGTTTTTTGGGAACCATGATCCCCGCGAATTAGATAGATAATTATTTAGGCAGTCAATTCATGCCATAAACACATCCATTGATTGGCGCGCGCGTATATTTGCGCAAGCCACCTTTTCTTTTCTTTTCTTCTATTCCATTTAGGCTGTCAGCTCCTTACAAGCCACCCGGTAATTCCGAAATCCGGAAGAATCTAGCCCTCAGCTGAACCCCGTTATGACTGGATGATTTAATTTTCTCACTGCGCAAAAATGCCAAGAGGCGAAAGCATCTAAAAGGATCGACGCCTTGGTAGAAAATACGATACTATCCAAAAAGAACACAAAAAGCCAACAAAAAGGATCCACTGAACAAGTTAGGGGAAAATTATGCGAAAGCTTAGGGTTAGCCCCGCCTACTACGTGTCATCCTTTTTTTTATGAAAAAAAAAAGCTATTCAGACTAGACCCGTCAATTGGAGGTCTTCAGTTGAAAATCTGGAAATAAGATGCAGACGCCAACGATAACAACAGAAATTGGCAATGGCCTAGAACCGGTAGCGTGCATGCATTGTCTGGGCCGATAATTAACCTCGCCACACACTGTTTCCACCATCCAATTCAGGCAGATGCAGATGCAACTCTCTATCACCGCCAAGAAAGCCAAGAGTTGTAGAAAAAGGATAATAAAGGCTAAAATGTCAGCGCCAACCGCCGTTCCGGTGGTCGACATGCCCGACAATAACGAGTCTAGGGTCGGATATTGCCAAGACGAGCGTTGCATCTTGCTAATTGTGGCCGGAACCTCGGTGAGTTTCTTGTCACGAAAAATCTGCTTGGCGTATACCATAAGAAGTAAATACGATGGTATTTTCTTTTTTGAACGAAAAATTAAGGCGCCTGTTCTTCTGGTTACCGTGGCAAATTGCAATGACCAGAACTGGTTGGTATCAGGCTATCAGCACCCCTGCTGACACTTGGCATGGCCGGCGGTTCTAACCGCATTAAACTGATACTATTCAGATCCACTTTGATAGCATGAACAGGCTATCCGTAAGATGAGCAGATTACAGATACTCTGAGATATACGAAGATGCATTGGGGGCTAACCAGAAAATACAGTTACTCCGTACTTTGGGTGCAATAATAATCCATTATGCTTTTCCTTGGTTCTTCAGCTGCCTTTTCTGTCATAGGTCATTTTTTCTGCAAGACAAGCTACTGCACGTGTGATAGCTTGATAGATACCATCTGACATGGTGAGATTAACCTCAGGGCAAGCCTTTTCTTTCGTATCGAAGCAGCGGGAGGATTTCCCTGCACATGTGGCTTTATTCTTATTTCCTCCCGAAGTAGCGTAAAACGTCTTGTTCAATAATTGTGCTCTAATCGTGCCACCGTGCGCACTCGCCGCTCTCGGGATTAGAACTAGCTATCAGCTTAACGTATGTAAATGCAGAAAGTTTTCGGCGCAATATTTGTATGCAGCTATTGGTCAAGTCAAACAAGGTATATTAGTTGAAGACACCCTTCCTGCACGCATGTGGAATATCAAAGCAAAACTGAGCTATCATCAATTGATATTACCATATGCAGCTAAGAAATCATACATATCTATCAAATAATATAACTTGCAGCTCGCTTTCAAGGTGGTCTGGCTATCTTGCTGTTTCATCAGAAGCCAATAGACAACCACTTCTAACCCATGATAAACATTATCCAACCCGAATCATTGATATGTCTATCAATGAGAGCATCCTCCCAGACTCACACGCTGTTCCGTGCCAGCGCAGCCATCATATCCGCAGCCTTGCTTGCAAGCCGCTTAGTTTCTTCATCCACGTTTTTATTCTCCGTTTCCTCCAACAGACGTTTCCGCCAGAACTCCCATCGTTGCATGCCATAAAGTGGTCCATTGTAAAGACTTTCCGACTTGTGGAATCTACGCTCATCGTGGCTTTCTCTCTTCGAGAGCTTTCCAGGCCATTTGACCACTGTATCATATGCAGACTGTCCTGAATACAGAATCCACAAGGCGGCTGAGCGAGTTGCGCTGTTTTCGACCGCCCTTCTTTGACTTCCCCTGGGCCGCTCTAGTTCTCTCATAGCCCATATCACGTATGTTGGATCGGTACCCCATCCATCGATATTCATTCCGTGGAGGCGAGCGCAAAATGCCCCGAGATTTTCATCTTTTTCATCGCCACCCGTGGTAAACCATTCTATTAATTCTTGTCAATATATAAAATAGGAAAAACCAGGCCACCGTTCAAGTTTCCTCGTGAGCTTGAAGTGCAAGGGTCTCAGCTTACCACGGACAGTCCACCAGAAAGTTTCCCAGTTGTCCTGGACACCATCCACGTAGCTCTAGTATTAACAACATCAGTCACATTATATTGCCACTTGTGTCATTTTAGCTGAGAATTGTTTAAAGATAGAAAAAGAAATTACGAAATCATCTCTTTTCGCCTCGTCAACTCTTCTTCGCATCTTACCTGTACACTCTCATAACGATCATCAGCAACATAATAGCCCAGCTTCTCTGACTGCATCAGACACTGCACATATAATGCTAGCTTGACTTGGGACAGGTGGTTATATGGAATCTTCGCAGCCACTGTCAAGATATGTTCAGCAAGCAGAAAGGATGTGCCGTTCCTAAGTTTAGGCTCTTCGTCTTTGTCGGGTAGCATCTCGCTAGTTATAGTAGCAGCGTGCATGATAGATAAGTCTCTCTCAGGGTCAATACATTGTTCAATAACCTTGACAAGTTGGGGATAGTCGAATGGATCGGTTGCATCATCTGGATCGGTATCGGCATCGGTATTGACATCAGGATGAGTGTCGATATTGGTATCGGTATCCCTAGGGTTAGACATTGCGGTTAATATAAAATGAAATTACCAGTCAATCAGCTACAATATATATCACGAATCAAGGATTTCGTTGATTGTCCAGTTTTCGGAAATTCCATACCCTAGCAAAAAGACTTGATGTAACGAAAAAATCAGGCAAAAACTCGAAGTGAGTCCACCTTATATAAATCCTGGTTCTTACGAGAACAATGAATTACCGAGTGCTCTTACACATACTACATTTTCTATTCTCATTCCTTGGATGTTGAAAGCTTCTAGTCTGTTTCATCCAGACTCTAGGGCTCTTTGTACTGAAAAATATCAGTCATCACCATCATAGGCTGGTGCTACATTTAAAAATAGCTGAAGACAAAGAAACTCGGTCTTTATAAAATTATCTCCATTTTTATTTTGTATTTCATTATTCAATATTCGCTTTATAAAGTGTGTTCAAATGTTGGATTACCTGGACATTTTGGCTGTTTCTACCATTTGAAACGTATAAAGAGGCATCGATTGATGATAGCTTTGTATGTCTACACAGTTTAAAAGCATATAAATATATATTAACTCGAGATTACTATCCTCTCTCAAATTTGCACTGGCAAGTCTGGAATTTATTTCAAGATTTATCTGGAAAATCCAGGGCGGTGTTTTCATATCTAGGTGCATATTCAACCCGAAATAGTTTACCTTTCTAGTAGTGAAGAGACGAAGACATCTGAAAGATACTGTAAGTACAATATTGATATCTTTTTGTTAGTTTGATGAAGCCTCTTAATCAGCTAACAAAATTATAGACCAAGGAAACTATGTGGTGGCAGGAAAAGAAAACGGACCCGGTACCAGACATCCGTAACGATTATGGGTCATGGCCCCGTGCTTTTTATGATAGGGATAATCTATTTCTCGAAGAAAAAGTTGGCTTGAAGACACTAGATGGGGCCACCTACCCACACACTGGAAACCGCCCCGTGTTATGGATATATTCTGCTTCCCCTTGTGATTTCAAGAAGACGAGCTGGTCAAGAAAGGCACGGCGACGCTTGGACACAGGGCCCAATCGAATTGTAACTGATCGTTCCCAAAATATTATCGGTATGGTCTCACATCCTAGATGGAAAGGACATTCGTTTTTGAGGGCGAGGAAAGTTGTTCGAGGGACTGAAGGATCGCTCAGTGATGTCGATTGATAATATATTTATCGTCTATCATATAATAAAGATTTGGTTCTTCTTTCTTTTGTTTTATTTGGTTGCTTGTGAAATTGGTTAGCCACCATGGTATTGGCTCAAATTGTCTAGCTCTTTATTTGGTATTCACATATCAATTGCTTGTTCTTTATGTTCACAGTGTTTGTATCACCACGACATCCGATCCCTGCTTGTCTATTGTTTGTAGATATTTAAGACATAGCTAAAACTTCAACCCTTTCGTACCTTTTCTTCTCCTCAAGTAGACGCAATTCAGCATCATTTGGACACCATTCTCATCTTGACAACAGGCTAGCCCTTAAGTTTAGGGGCTTTCACCCTTAAACTTCTCACTTTCCAAAAGATGTTGGATTATCACAACCATATCTTAGCTCGACGCATGCTACACTACTACCTATATAAAAAGGACCTAGACGAGAATACTGCAAGCACCATATTATTTTCAACTAGTTTAAAAAGAATCCCTTGACTCAACTGACAAAACTCCAGTGGTTCGACCTCCCCCGGTACGAAATAGAGAGACACGGCGGGGTCAATATCTATGAGACTTCCAAAGCTCTCGCTTCCTCTAACCCAAGCGATGCTTTCAAAGGCCCCTCTACCGAGCAGTGACAAACCTTATGGGCTGAGACCCCATGTCCATTTCGACAGCGAAGAGCTATTCACGGATGAAGAAAAACACAACTTGAAAACGCGAGACGGCCGGAAATACGTTGCCGGCAGCAGGCTGCGGGTATTATGGGCGTTCCCGCTTTACTGGAACTACGAGCTGGAGAGACAGCTATCAAGGAAGCAACGGAAACTTTTGGATCCAGGGGTGCATAGGATCATCACTGATCGGTATAAGAACGTTATTGGGGTGGTGACGCATCCCATAGGGGACAGGAGGGCATTTATCAGGGCGCGTAGAAGGGTTCGGGGGGATAGTAATTGGATAATTTTTGTCTGTTTCTTTATTTCGTTTTTGATTTCCATTATTGCTTGAGGAACCAATGCATAACCACTACATAACATTTAAAGCCCGCTATCAAACTTTTGCAGCATTGGCAATATTGTATGAAAAAAAAAAGTACTTCAGCATCGCCAAATACTCGTAACTTGTTAATACATTCTCCTACATTATAAGATTGCGTATATTAGCTCCAGGCCGCCTCCTGAACACAGATTGAGAGCATTTCTGTAAAAGATATGGTGAGAACTTTCCCAAATCGGCCTAGCGTTATGGACCGAAGTTGATCCGACTCGCCGTCCCTTTTGTTTTGTTTGCCACGCTCCAACTTGCAACATACAACAACAACGATAACTATTTATTATCAGGATTTTTAGACGCTAGCGACCTAAATCGAAGTTCTTCGTTTTCATTTGATTTGTTTCTTTTCCTTCTCATCCATTTCTCATTTCGCGACGCAAGGTGGAGTGCAAGGCGAGGTTCCATGCCTTGAAACTCCTTCTCTTTCTCTCTCTGTCTGTGTCTTTTGTATGCCCTGGTAACTTGTTTATCACCGCATAACGAGAGCAGCAGGAACCAAGAAGGTAGAAGGAATAAGCTCTGTATTCGATGCGATACATCAAAACTTCATCGTTGGCCACCGTAGCTCAAACCCCTGTTTTCCGCTTGTCGATCAACAAAACAACCTCTTTTTCTTTGCACTGTTTGGCAAATTCTTCTTCTAGCTTGGTTTTTTGTGCTGTCTAAGCACTGATCTCACACCAGGCAAAGGGGTCTTGCTGGCTTTGTTTAGAGGATAGGGTTGAGATTGACAGTATCAGTATCTTTTGATGCGGTACTTGGCGAGGGGTGGTGTTGCGAGTCAACTGTGGCAGATGGAACATTTTGTCTTTTGTTGCTCTTCTTCTTCCTATTAATTTAATCTGTATTACTGAACAATATAAATTTAATATTTTCTCCTGCTACATTTCACCAAATCCACCGTACTAAACATAGATAAGACCTGTGCAAAGCAGGGCAGATTCTTGACGTCTTCTCTAGCTGGTTCGAAATTTTATTTAGTTAAGAATAAATACTAGTAAAATACTTTTTATTAATAAAAAAAAAAAAATTTTTCTTTTATAATAATTCTTATTTCTTAATTTAGTATAGAAATAAAAATTAAATATTATAATAATAAATTTTATAAATGTAAAACTAAAAATCCATAATTTTGTCGCCGCACTCACCACCAGGGCGCCGTAAGTCCGCCATACGTACCCGCACGTCACAAAGGCACTGCAAACGCACAAAACGAAGCTAAAATGATTTTCCCCTATTCCTCAAACCGTAGGCTGAACAAAAGACCGAAAAAAAATGGGCAACGATTACGGGCAAGTAACAACTTTAACCGATAAAAGAGAAGGGGGAAAAAAAACTGACCATTCCATCGCAGCGGCTGGGGAAAGGCCATTCAAGTGCTCGTCGGTGAGCAACAGGTGTCCTTTATCGTGCACGAGACTTTAATATGCGCGTCTTCAGAGTTCTTCAAAACCACTTTGAAATCGAAACGGACGACGCGGCGAGAAGCGACGCAACAACAACAACGACAACAACAACAACAACAACAATGCGTGAAACTGAAGGATGGTGATCCGTCGCTGTTCCAGCTGTACATCCAGTGGCTGTATAAGCAGGACGACGGCGATGATGATCAACCTCGTCTACCTTCCCAGCCAGCTATGAGATTCGCGAATGTGACGCCCCATGGGCTTGCGCGTTGCTATGTGCTGGGCGATCGTCTGCTTGACGATAGGTTCAAAGATCACGTCGTTGACATATTGATCGAGCGGTTCAACGACGCTCAGAAGATACGCGAGCCCCTTCTGCGACAGATGGAGGTGCCACCACAACAGCAAACGCCGCGTGATAACACCAATAATAACCAACCAGCGCCGCTGCCAAAGCTACCAATACCCGCAGGGTCCGATGTACATTACATTTATTCCAACACAGAAAAGGGCTCGCCTCTTCGTTTCCTCACGGTCAGAATGTGGATTAGGGGGAAAGTTTCGCCATTAGACCTGGTGGTAGCAAACCCTCCCTATCCAGAGGCATTCATCACGGATATGGCCATAAACCTCTTACAATGTTCAAATGAGCGATCGAGCGCCTTGACCACTTTTAAAAATAAAGGACTCTTTCACTGCAAGAAGTCGGATCGTGATCAGAAACGCTCCCATGATGACATGGACGCGACGCAGCCTATTGAATCCTGATAAGAGAATCTGGCAAGACACACGGGGTATGGAGGACAGACGGCGAGCAAGGCGAGGAAGGGCAAGGGGAGAAGTTTGGCTGCTACCTTGTATCTTGAATTACTATTTACGTATCCATCCAGCATTCTCGTCTTTACTCAATACCATAGCTTAGACCAACAAAATTTTCCATTTTTTGATCAGTTCTACTTATATGACTATCTATGCTGAGCTCTCTCGCTCAACCTCTCAAACTCGTTCACCCACAACTTTGCTACCAACAAATCTACCCGGCAAAATCCAAGCCGTCCAATTCTTTACGAACCGAATCCTCGGTTTGAATCTTCTTCATCTGCGTGTCTTCCAGCTTCTCGCCCGTGGCCAGACGCATCTTGAGCTCGTCAATGGCACGCAGTTTCTTCAGCAGGCCGCGTACTCGCTTGTCTTGCGATCCGCCGTTGGCTGCCGTCGGTGATTCCGGGGTGGGAGGGATGACCGCCGCGGCGGCTTTGCCATTGCTGGCAGCCTTGTTGTTGGGAGTGCCATTGGCGCGTTGGTTGTTATTGGCATTGCTCTCCGCGCGGTTACGGTTATGGCTCTTGGATCGGGGTGGCTGGTGACGGTCCGGACTGGCGCTCAGATGCTGCGATGCAGGCGCAGTTGGCGGTGCGAGTTCCGGAGCAGCGTTGCCGTCCTTGTCGGCAATCTCTTTGGCCTTTTTGGCTTCGCGCTTCTTCTTGTTTTTGGCGGCTGACTTGGACAGTTTTTCGTCTGCGTTGTCGGCGCCGGGGGGTAGGGCAACGCCGCCGCCGGGGACAGCGCCCTGGGGCACAAATTCGACTGGCTCGGCGCCGGGGATCTCGCGTCGTCTCGGCTTGCCAAATCCATTGGCGGGCGCGAGAGAAGTTGCTCCTTCTCTCATAAAGGCGGCGCCTCCTTCGTCCTCCCTCTTAAAGGCCAGAGACGTCGTCTGTCCGCGAGCGCCAGGCGGTCGGTACGCACCAACGGGCTTGGATGGCGTTTTCCTCTTTGCGAGGTAGTCCAGAGCAGACGCATGCGGGACTGGGAGAGGGTTGAAGGGGTCGCCCGGAGGTGGCGCCGTGGTTCCTTGCGGTCTCCAACAAACTTGGTACAGCTCGTTCATGTCTTCGTTGTACTGAAGAGCACCGCTAACATGCCAGATGCGCACGCCGTTGTCGACTCGCAATCTCGGGCTGGTGGTGGCGGTCAGAATGTGTCTTCCGTCCGGAGCCCATTCGCACACAGTGGCGTTCGACCCTTCAATCGTCGTCACCTTCTTATGACCCTTTTCCAGATCATAAATGTCCATCTGACCCGCCAGGTTACCAAAGCCAGCAACAACGACAAAGCGGCCATTGGGCGAGAATACGATGGTGTTCCTCGGGGCCAAGGGGTAGCTTTGGGTGACCACACCGCGGGAGTTGAAGATGGTTGTCTTGGCTGGCATGAACCCGTACACGACACCAAACTCCTTCGAGTTTGGAGACCATGTCACGTCGTGGATAGGTCCTTCTCTGTCTGTATCAATGTGTTAGCTGTGAGAAATTATTAGTGACGCCGTCGTACACATACCAAGGTCAATCCGGGAATCAAAGGCCCCGGTTGCGCTCAACAAGTACAGAGTCGTCTCTCCGTAATAACTCTTGCCAGATCGGTCGACATCGGTCTGGGCCAAAACAATAACGGAAGTACCAGAGTTGTTCCACTTCAACTGGACCTTGTCGCCCTTGAAAAACGTCTTTTGCGAGACAGGGTTTGTAAACTGCGGGACGACGTAAACCTTGACTGACGCTGGTTGACCCTAAATTGACATTAGCAACTTGCGATTCACTAGACTTCCACAATAGGTCTTGCGACAAACTTACCTTACGCTCCGGCACAAACACGGCGAGAGCCTGAGTCTTTCCTGGCGAAAGCGCAAAGCCAGAGACACCTTCCACACGGAGCTTGTTCCACACAGTCCCCAAATCGTGACTCTTGTAGAATTGGACCTCGTTCGTTACAACGCGGCCGCAGTACTGCTCGTCGGACGTGTACTGCAGGTTCCACCCGGTTTGCGACTTTTGCACGAATCGGCCCACAACCGCCTTGTCGTCCCCGACTCCACCTTCCTGTGCTTGGACTGCCACGTTCCACACCTTCAAGTTCTTGACGGCATCTCCATTCTCGTCCTTGGAAGGTCGCTGCCAGGTGATGATGTAGGTGCCGAGTGGGGAAAAGCCCAGTTCGAACACGTTGTCGGCAGGAAGCGTGGTGATGACGTGGCCAACAGAGGGATCAATGATGGTGACACTAACGAGCAATTAGACGAGATATTCACCCCACAAGTCTGGTAAAGCCATACCTCTCTGGAGACGCCCATGCGAAATAGCGGCCGCAGGGGGAGTAAGCGCTGCAACGAAGATTCCCTTCAGGTCTGACACGTGTGTTAGTGGGTGTTGTGCATTTTCCTTCCTTATTGTGTAGCGCATACCTCTCGAAGCCTGGAACAGACTGGTACACAGGCGAGGCGTCCAAGAGACCGATTCCCTTCAGGGTGCGAACTAATCAAGTCAGACAGACAATCACGACACAAAGAATAAACAAACGTACATGCAATCTGTGAAGCCGCCATGACTATTCAAAGTCACAGCCAACTGCGCAAGATTCAAGTAAAGATTGATTTCGGTATTGTTTGACGGCGAAGGAGAGATTTTCTCCACGAGCAGGATTTTCTGTTGCGTGCAAATCGTGTAGGATCGGAGATCGCAGGTAGGCGAAGATTTCTTTTTTTGTCTTCAAAAAAAATTCTCAAGCTTTATATTGGCGGGAGAGAGAAGAAAGGTAACAAAAAACTTTGTTTCTGCCTGTTTATAAGGCGGCGCGGTTTTTTTGGCTTGTCTTGTCTTTTGAGAGATTCTGGGTTATTTTTGTTTTTCTTCTTCTTCCTTTAATTTTTGCAATCAGGTTAGTCTTTGTTTTTGTGTGGCGTGTAAATCAACAATGGGAGGACAGAAAAGAAAAAAAAATCAACACACACAATTAAAGCTGGAGAGGGTAAATTCCCTGCGAAAACGAAATCGGAACTCGGTTTTTGAAAGAGGCGCGAACAGAACAAATCCTGGCGGAGGAACCCGTTTGCTTGACAAGCAAATGCCAGCAGTTGTTGAGTGGAAACGGGGAAAAAAGAGGTTTGTTGCGGCGACAAGGGGAGGAGTTGTGGAGGAGGAAAAGTCGAGACACGACGAAGTGCAAAAAACTCGGCTCAGCCACCCAAGCGGCGGCGATCCCGTCGGCCCAAGCCCGCGCCGTTAGTTGGTTCGGGCCCTATGGCTAGCGGTGGCTGATACCCTATACAACTGTGCCTTCTGGGTAGTTACTGCTTTTAATGAGTGATTTTGTAATAATTTAATTCATCCAGTAAACATAAACATGAACATTATCGTGAACCCTCCAGATACGACCGCACCAACGCTGACCCGCGAATCCTGCCTTACGCCATTATATTCATACAAAAAAGTCCATCGAGGCAACACAAGAGTACACTTTTGAAAGTCCTCATCTCGAAAAGATCCCCGTGGTTGAAGTCGCAGTTAAGAAGAGTCTGGACCTCGCTGGCCTACAAGACGCGGAGTCCGGACCGTAGTATCGACCACGTTCGAATCATAAGTAACGCCATCCAGCATTCGAGCATCGTCAGATGGCTCCGGGGTGTTGGATCCAGCGGGGGAGGGAGAGGACTGCGATGGCGCACTCACAGAACCGCCCGCCACATACTGCTGCGTGTAAGAAGGGGTAGTATTATTATTATGATGTCCGCTGTTCCTGTTGGCACTCGGGCTACCGAAAGACGGGGTGCGTCCGGGCCCAGTAGACTGCAATCGACCTAAAGTGGCACTCGACACAGGACCGCTGATGGTGCTGCTGGCGCCCTCGCCGAACCCGACCAGACTGGCATTACCCTCATCACTCATACCGCCCATGCTGGAAGTGCCGTCGTCGTGGTCCTCGCTCATCTTATCCGGATCAAAGGCATCGCTTCCGCTGGCCCAGGTGGTGCGGCCGCCGATACTTCCAGTCGCGCTGGCGCTGCCCACTGTGCTTCGTTCCTTGATCATGTGCTGATAGCTATCGAAATAGCCCTGGCTATGTGGCACATTGGATGCTCCCGGGCCCCCCAAAGGGAAATTCTGAGCACCGCCGGCGCGAGCAGTCGCAACTCGCTCGAGCCCGGCCAAGCGTGAGATTCGGTCTGCGCGTTCTGCGTCGAGGGTCGAGGTAGACACGGCCGAGGCGGACGAGGACTGGTGGGCGTGGTGCGCGTACGGATGAGTGTGACCCTGATGACCGTCCTTGATCGCAGTCGTGGACAGGGCCGACAGAGACGTGGTGCCAGAGTTAGGAGTGCCACTGCAAGAAACCAAAAAAGAGGCTCGAATTAGTTTATTTCGCGCAAGACAAAAGCATTGCCAACACCAAAGAAACAAAAAACATCTTACGGTCCCATGTCAGATGGCGTGACAGGATCCGAGGGAGGTGGCGGCAAATTGATCAGAGTCGGCGTCGACATTCTGTTTTCGGTCATCTCTTTTGCGCTTGCAATTGAAGAAAATGTTGAAACAAGATCAGAAAGTAGACAGTAGGGCACGAAGCAGGCAGTCGCGTCGATCTGCCAATGTGCCAGAAAGAAGAAAAAAGGGTTGCCCAATGGAACTAGAGGTCGGAGAACGTGATCGGAGAAAACAGGGCCAGTCTCCGACGATGGGCCAAAGCTGCTTGATGCAGGAAGTGCGTGCTGTGTATGTATGAGTGGGGTGAAGGAAGAGAGTTGGTGATACGCTCAGTGTTTCGAGCAGCGTTGGGCGTGATGCGTGAGACTCGCCTTCCTCGATGCGCAGTGGGGTGCGACGCCTGCCCGCGGTGGGGCGGGGAGCCCAATCGACGTCATGCGCCGGTGATCTCCAGGCGGGTTCTTATCTTTGAGGAGTGTATACAATTCAATGTTTGTTTAGTGGATTTACCTATACAGGCCCTATGTACGGAGTAGAAAAGACAACTAATAGGCAGGCTGGAAAATGCACGCAAAAAAAAAGGCAATGCCTCAATGTGACTCGACAACACAGGGCACAATTCTTAGTATATACTTGTAAGAAAGAAAGAAGTCGCTGAGATGATAATTGTAGGCATGATAAGTGTGTGTGTGAGTGTATGTGATAGGCGTTGCTTGTCAATGGAACGGGTATTCATATATCTAAAAGTTGAAACATGTCTCGTAAGTCGTCACTCGCCGGCCTGTCGGTTCTCGTAGTGTCCACGGAGGCTGTCGACTTCTTGCTGAAGCCGCGAGAGATCTGCGAGAATGTCCTTGGCGTGGGACGACGGCTGTGGCTCGCTCTCTGCGTGGTCTTCGGGAGTCTTGGTCTGCACCGCGGCTGGCGCTGGGTTATTCAAGCTTCCCTTACTAGACGCCCGAGCACGTCGCGGCGGAGGCGGCGGCGGTGGCATGTTGGCTGCAGATCCAGATGGGCTTCTCTTAATAGACGGTTGCCGAGACGGGGGAGACGATGGCTCTGTACTCGATGGCTCCTCGACGGCCAAGTTATGAGACGGGGAAGACTTGGGCTGAGACAAGGAATCCGTCTGGGAACCCGCCAACGGTTCTCCGTGTCGTCGTGATGGCGGCCTGGGCGGTGTTTTAAACCCAGGGCTCGGTGGCCCCGGAATCTGAAGCCCCAGGCCTCGAGGAGGTAGGGAAATGCGATGCAGGTTGTCTCGCGCACGTGGTTGAGGTGTCTTATTTGGCTTGATCTGACTGTGCCGCCGAGCAAGAGGCGGCGTAGGCGGCCGCTTCGATTGAGACGAGGTCCTATGGAGAGAAGAGACGTCGTCATCGGAAGAGTTGGATGACGGATTGGCTTCCAATGCAGCAGCCATCTCTTCCCGGTAATCCGACGCTAACGGTGGTGATATTGACGTTTTGGGGTATATAGACTTCTGGCTTGATTCCCCAGAAGGATAGCCCTCTGCACTCGACTTTCGCGACGACTGCTGGGGTTCCTCGGCTTTGATGGGCTTCCCATGGCGAGTCTTTGGCGGCGGTGGCTTCGTCCGTTTGACGCTGGTAGTCCTTTGGATATTATCGTTCGACTCCGCCCTCAATGACCGAACTGACGCGCTGAGGTTATCAGGATGGATTCGTTGGGAGGCCGCCGCCGTGTTCTCATTGTCAACATTATCATTATCGATCTGAGAAGGAGGCGTCGACAAATCCGAAGCCGTATCTATCCTCGCCATTGCCGTCTTTTTAGAATCAGATAGCTCCTCCGCGTTGCCCGTGAGAAGCAACCTGGTAAACGCATCCACATCAAGAGCTGCGTTCGACTTGCGCTTAGACTCTACACCAGTCTCTTCCAACCCCCGACCCTGCGCTTCCGTAGGCACAGACAGATGTGAACCCGGATTGCTCACCTGGGACAGCGTATCGTTTTGTGATGTCGAGCGCTGCTGGTACCTCGGCTCGGAGCCGTCATTGTCGATGTTATTGTTATTGTTGTTGTTATTTTGTCTGTCCACTGCGGATTCATGCGGATGCGGATTAAAGGGGTCATCAGCAGTAGACTCGTCGGAAGAGTCACTGTCGTCTGTTCGCGGCGGTGGAGGGGGACTGTGCAGAGCGCGCGTCGTGGTCGTTGTCGTTGTCGTGGTCGGCGCTGCGGGGAAGTATGATCTCGACGACTCTGCTGTGGGAACTGGAGGAGTTGCGATTCGCGCGGTTTTAGAATGGGAGTTGGGGACTGCTGTATTCAATAATAAGTTTTTCATTCGTTTTCTAACCATTGCCTGTCAGACAAGAAGAAAGAAAGAAAAGACGCACGGTCAAAAACGCCCACGTTGTTCAACAGGTTGGGCGCGCGTATGGCATCGCTGCTGCTGCTGCTGTCCGGAATCGACGGGAGTCCCTCGCTGGCAGCCAGGATCTTGCTCCGGCGGAAAGGATTGGATCCAGACATGGCGAGGCACAAGGGAGTGTGGTGAGAGAGCGCATGGAGCGAGGTCAATTGGGGAGGATATAAATAATGGCAGCCTGGGCCTGGTCAGTTCACCTCGCACAGTGACGACGGAGGGACCGGCGCGGGTCCACATGTGCCGCTTCCGGTAATTTGCATCTTACTTGTTACTACTTACCACGAATACAACATTAAAATCGCTAATAAACAAAGTAATTTGATTATAGTTGCCAAATGGCAGGACAAAAATATGACTCCGAAATATAGTACAATTTGACAGATAGGTGTGGTCGATTGCTTTGTTTGCTTTAGATCTCTAAATCCATCATCATCCCACCTGACGATATCCATCAGTCGATGGAAGCAGTATATAATTTCTCGATTTCTCGTTACGAGTCGGAGAAGCTCTCGCTATATACGTGCCACGGCTCGTCCACGCCGAAAAAACACCCGGCCAGACGGCCCCCGCTCTCGGTGGGCTGCGTAAAGGCAATCTGCTCCTTGGGTATGTCGAGCCCGTAGATGAAATTGCTGATGACACAGTCCAGCAAGTCCATGGCGATGCCCCGCCGTCTCGCTTGGCCGCACGTCCAGATGCGCGACACGCCGACGATGGCCGGGTCCAGGGTATCTTGCACGCTGACCGACGAGCTGTGATGGTCGCTGTCCTTGTTTTGTGTTGTTGCGTCCAGCTTCACGGGGTTTGCTTCCCATATCCGTTCAGCGAGACAGAGCCCCATGCACTTGCTGTCCTTCATGTGGAGGAATACTTTGTACCGATCGGTCTCTTCCTTCTTTCCATTCTTGCGCAGCCGCTTGGGCGGTTCGACTTGGCTCCATAGCTGGTTTTCGTCGATGGCGGGGGACGACAGTTCTTTATTAACGACGTCGAGGACCTTCTTCGCCTGGCTTCGAGCCGGGGGAGAAGCCTTCCGGTCGACAATCACCACGTAGCCCTCGTCGCATCGCGCGGCTTCATATACCCAGCGGGACGCGTTTGCTTTCACAAAGGCCTTTCCGAGGTCGATGCCCACCGAGTTCATCGAGTGGAATTTATCATGGAGATCCGAATCCTCGCTATTCGAGGGTACATATTCCATGCCACATAAGTTGCAGCTTTTTCGCACAGTGATGCCGGCATCGATCTGGAGCTGCTTCAGCACGGGCGGCTGCGGGTGCTGATTTTTCTTGTCTGTCAGCGAGCGGACGCTGTTGGAATTCACCTCTGCCAACGGTGCCCCGTTGGCGGGCTCCTTCACGGCAGATTTCTTGCGCTTCAAAAATGAGAATGTTGGTTTCCGCGTGTTTGCTGGCGGAGGAGTCAGACGCGGTGGTGGCGGCGATGACGGTGGCGTGGACAGGAGATCGTCCTCCTGGGTCGCTTCCGAGAAGATGACCGAGTTGCGACGCGATGGACTCGACATGGCCACGACCGCAGACGACGACTCGCGGATGGCACATTGCAGATTCGACTCGGCGTCGTCGGAGTCGTCGGCAGGCTCTACGCGTCGCTTCTTGGCTGCGTGGTGGTGGTAGGTGTTGGAGTCATCGTGCCCGCGACGGACCGGTCTCCCGTATGTTTTCATGAGGCCCCTGTGGACAACGACGCGATCAGTCAGAGAAGCCAAAAGGCACGTTAAACAAAAGCGCACTTACCTCTTGAACGAATTGGTTACGGTCCACGGCATCTCACTGGGATCGCGAAGGATGGGTGTGGGAGCACATGAGCGAGCAGTTTTCAGAGACGCGACAGTGGGTGGTTGCAGAAATGATAGACAGGCGAACAGGCAGCGCGATGTACCGTCCGTCGGCAGTTCAACAAGTGAGTCAGAAAGTTCGTGTTCAGGCGGTAGTCAGAGGTGAAAGCAGGTCGCAGGAGCAAGAATTCGAAGCTGTTTACTGAAGCATGTTTGGGTAACACAACACGGCGGGCGCTGCTGGCCCAGTAGGAACGCGACGCGCGAACTAGGCCGCTTTGGGCTATATTGCTCTTGACGCCGCCCACTGAGCGCGCAGGACTGGCGATGCTAAGAATTATTATTATGGGGCCTGTGCCCAGCAAGAGTTAATGATCAGAGCATCCCTCGTGCTGCAGCCTGGCGAATCGCTCCTTACAGGCTTGGGCGGTGGCCGTTAGCCAGCAGATCAAACGGATCTGCGAGCGCCTTACTCTGACTGACTGCCACTGTGGGCACTCGACAGTCCACCGTTTGGGGACGGTTTGAAATCCTACGAATATCCGTACTTGACTGTTAGGCAAACAAACTTCGAAGGAGCCGGCGGTGATCATGGGTTAGAGTAATCATCACCTTGAGCACCTTTAGGCGCCAGCCTCTACTGGGTACGTAGTACGTACAGGGTACGGACACTATTATTATCGCAAGGCGTCCTTGGAGGCTTGCAAAGTATACTCCCGCGGTCAGCCTTGACAAGACTGAGTCAGATTCTTCGTGAATTCCCCTAAATAGTCATCGCCGTCTTTCGAATGAGGAAGGCGCCTCAGCCTTCTTGCTGCCTGTGTTGGTTGGTTTCTGCTCCGTACCTAGCTTTAGTATTTACAAGGGTACCGGGGTACGGAGAAAAGAAATAAATGAAGATCCCCCCCTTTACGTCTGAGCATGGCGAATACAACTGTTGGAAAAGGAAAAGAGAAAAGCTCTGACCAGCTGTCTCGCCACCGCGCTACGACGCACGGAGTAGTATACGTTACGGAGAATGTTGCAGCGGTCGTCGTACGGAGCGCGCACTGAGCGCTGCTTGACCAGGGGCGTTAGGCTAGTACGGATAGGGTTAGGGAATCATGTTATTATGGCTTCCACAATGGGACTAGTGTATACTTTAATTGCCGATTGCCTACGGAGTACGTACGTTTTTGCCAACCCTTGCATATATTTTCACAGTTCTTCTGAGGAACGTGTCAATTCCTTCAGCTAAGCTGTTGTGGTCTGCCTTGGACTCAGCACTAGTCAAGTATATTAACAACTTTTCTATCTTGCACTATGATGTTGTCTAAGTTAAGGTTATAGTAAGTGAGCATAAACGGTTCGCTTTTAACAAAGCTAGCTCTTATCTTCTTAAAAATGTTTTTGAGGGATATTGCTGTAAGCTAGGATAAAGGTATCCTAGAGCGTCTAGTCAGAGTGAAATAGACTATATAGTTCTATATCCAGAAACAACAAGCCTAGATAGCACAGGCCTTGTTCGACGATTCGTATAGTAGTCGAGATAAAATTAGATTAAAGCTGTTTGCGAACTTACACAACCTAATCTATAATAGAAATCCTTTATGAGTCTAATAATAATAGCTATATTTGCTCAAGTGTTTAGCTCTATATACTTAGTTATGGTTATGTATCGTCCGTCACGATTAACCTAGTTACGTATTTGCTTTGGGATAGAGATTTCAATGTTGGTATTAGCAGTAGCTTTAGCAAGAAATTCCAGTGTTCTTGCTTCGATTTTGGCTTTGAAGCCCTCGTCCGGGCGATCTTTCAGGATCATGATGCAGCCGCTGTCAGTGTCTGAATTTTCAGCCATAGTCCAGGACTACAGGGTTTAATGAAGTAAAGAGGGAAGTCAGGTGACACAAGTCGGTTGTTGTTTGTACAGTTGATTGATTGCAAACTGGTAACGTTTATCAAGTAAACACCGGAATAATTATATTCCCAAGGCTGTAGTTACCTTGGCAAATAACAACAAAGCGAAGTAATCAAATTGATTGATGAATAGCATCTAGTCTATCGTTTCTAACGATCTAAATATCCATACGGATTCATGGAAACAATTGAAGTTATGGTAATCGATCCAAATAAAAACAATTGCCTCATGGGGTTACTTGTATCAAGTGATGTACATCTGCATAGCCTGAAATATACCTATACCAGTTGACATTATTCCTGTCCCGTTCACCTGGACTTTTAATTGTGGAGCAAACCCAGTGCTCTTGTAGAATTAATCAATTGATACATACATCATGTAATATATCGGACATGGAATACATGTAACCAACAGCCTCCGATGGTCAATGTCAGCACCAGTTGCCAATCTCCGATATCACTCGGGGCCGCTTCGGCATGGGGCCGGTGGTCAGCTGTATAAGTAAGTCCGGCAATAATACCAAGTTAACAACAGGTGCCGATTAACGTATTTACATCAATCTGCATCGCCCTTGAATTCGACTATAAAACTAGGTCAGAACAACGCGCCGGACTCCGATCAGCTGAAGCGAAACCATCCGCAAAAGTCTCCGGGCCTAGCAGGCGTATATATAACGCACCAACATATACTACATAACAATTACACATCCTTATATATGCATATACAGGGCACACGCACGTCGACTGCTTCGCCTTGACTTCAAATTTCTCCAGTGTCTGACAGGTTGTAACTTTTTGCCCACGGTCTCGTGACCTCTCGGCTGATTTTGGCGTCAAGAATCGATCCCGCCCGCCGTACGCCCTCTGCCCGCCGGCGGGTTCCGCACACCCAACGCCGACCAGTCACCGGCAAACCTCACGAGATCGCTCTCTGTCAAGCAAATCATTCTTTGTCGGGGCCAAACCAGAATACTCAATATCACGAATCATGTCGAGCGCCGCCGCCAGCAACAACAGCAACAACTACCCGACCAGCCCCTCTGAGGACGGCGGGAAGAGAAAAAGACCCAGTAAGTCGACTTGCGATGATCTTTGCTGTGTCTACCGATAGCCAGAACAGAAAAACCCCCCTCCCTCCCCACCTCGTTTTTCCATCTGCAACGGCCATGTAATAGAGTCGCATCTGCACTCTACATCACACTTTCTTGCGCGTGCAATTACTTGCTATTTGATTCCTGCTGATGCGCCCTGTCATGGCATCTCCAGGGACTCAATCGTGCCCTCCGCCCGAGCTCCCCCAGCTCGTCGCCGAACAGCATGCGCCAATTCCCGCCGGCGACAAGGACACGAAGCGCTTGATTGTCGTGCTCTCGAATGCCAGTCTGGAGACCTACCGCTCGTCGCACGGCGGTCGCAATGGCCGCGAGGAAAAGTACTCGCTTCTCAACAGCGACGAGCACATTGGAGTCATGCGCAAGATGAACAGAGATATCAGTGATGCGCGTCCCGACATTACCCACCAGGTACGTCAGAGATCTTGAAATGTTGTCTGCGCTTTTTTTTTTTGTTCTTACTGATTGAACTTGCTTTCTGTCAACTGATAGTGCCTGCTCACCCTGCTCGATTCACCGATCAACAAGGCTGGCCGCCTGCAGATCTACATTCACACCGCAAAAGGCGTCCTGATTGAAGTCAGCCCGACAGTGCGCATTCCGCGAACATTCAAGCGATTTGCCGGACTGATGGTGCAGTTGCTGCATCGCCTGTCCATTCGCTCCACCAATTCGCAAGAAAAGCTGCTCAAGGTGATCAAGAACCCCATCACCGACCACCTGCCGCCCAACTGCCGCAAGACCACTCTCAGTTTCGATGCGCCCGTTGTTCGCGTCAGGGACTATATTGAGTCTCTCGATAGCAATGAGAGCATCTGCGTCTTTGTCGGAGCCATGGCCAAGGGCCGCGACGACTTTGCCGATGAGTTCAAGGACGATACTATCGGTATCAGCAACTACAGTCTCAGTGCCAGTGTCGCCTGCAGTAAATTCTGCCACGCTGCTGAGGACGTGTGGGACATTATCTAGGACAGAAAACCGCAGGAAAAAATGGGGGAAACGCGAGAAAAAGCATCTTCACCTACCAAACGCAAAGGTAACGAGGTCCCGGAATGCTAACCACGATTCTAGCCATCATCACTTGTGTGCCTCGACAAATATTGTATTACCTTTTCTTTTTCATTCTTGCTTTGTGTTTTATATACACCTATTCCTTGGACATGTCCACCATCTCATTTTCCCCGACAAAAAGGCACCGGTTTGATGGCTATGATAACAACATCTGGGCCCTCTCCGACACGGACCTTTTGCGGAATTAGATCGCGTTGAGGATTTTGTTTGGATCTGATCTGTTTTTACAACCAAAACGTGGTGCAGGTTCAACAACCTCAAGGCGGGTTCGGAACCTTTTTTTTCTTTTGTTCTCCTGGAAACGGCCCATGGCAATACGACAGCCTCCTTTGATACCCTTGGTTCTAGCTTATCATCAAGCCAGAACATCTCTACCGGATTGTTGTCGCTCCATGAGACAGCGCATGCCAGTGAGACTATTCATTCCAGGATATGCAGAAACGCAGCGGTTGGTATATAAACAATAGGTCATAATATCTAACGAGATTCATCCAAGTTCAAGCAACTTTTTCCCAACCGTAGTGATCTACAGAATCAACATGACCGCCCCTAATGAACTACAAGATGTACCTTATCCTGATGCCCATAGATCATGGTAAACCACCCCTGACTAACATCCAGTTGGGCCGACGTCGGTCTGACTACCACGTTTTGTGGATCTTTTTTTGGGTCGACTATTCCCTCCTGGATTCAGAGTTCCGCCCTGTTTCGAGTCAACTCGAGTGGTCCAGTGAAACGGCAGTGTTGGGCGATTGCAGGTCCGCCGACTGGCGCCCTGTCGACGTGGCAGTGGCCCGGGTGGCATGCGGTGTGCAAAGGTTCCGAGTGGATCTGGGCAGGCAGTGGGCATTAGCATAGCATCACTCTGGGTAACTATTTGATTAGTTGGGCTGGAGTGCTGGGTTCTGGTGCTGCTTTGTTGTGAATGTTTTTGCTAGGATGATAGTAAGAATTGTAATAGTGGTTGTTGTTAAGATCAAAGTCGAGTTGACGTCGCGGTTCGTCGATATGGGAGGAAGGAACGGCCCGCCGCTCCTTCCCGCCCAGCACACCGATTGAGGCGAGGATAACCACCCAGGGCGGTCGTTACTCAGTTGCCTCTTGCACATCACTCGACAGATTTATCGCGACAGCCATGGATGTCCATGCTTTTAGCACTACTTCCAACACTACTGCCACTGGGCCGCGACTCAGCTCAGTTAGGTATGCTCGATGTGCTGACTCTCTGAACCAGCGGCAGCACCAGTGCCCGAAGCGCATCAACAATCATACCACACAAAAAACGTACTACTTTCAGTAGTACTCAGTCTCAGGTTTCAACTTCGGGCACGATGAGACCAAGACGCGCTTAGTTATTAATCATTTCCCCACTGCTCACCGCAAATCCATTGGCGACAATCCACGATCGAGCCGGTGCTCTTCGTTGGCTCGCCTCGATTAAACGTGACACCGGTGTTTGACTCCAGTGACTCCACCGGTTACTCACTTACTGGCAATGCGGATGCGAGAGAGCCAGTCCCGTCATGTCACCGTGCCTAACTACTTACTACTAACCTATTTCCCAGGGTTAGGCGTCGTCCCTGATGGATCTTCTGCTGCAGGAAAGGGCAGCCTATCAGATCGCCTGCCCCGTTCGATGACCTGGATGTCCTCTAATCAGACTCAGCAGAGAGAGGGGCTCCATTTTTTGCTGCTCACGCACCCTCTCACACTTGTCGCCTTGAGAATAGCTTTACGCTTTATTTCCTTTTTGGCTCGCCTACATGCCTGCAAAATGGGTCCAGAACGCCGGGACAATGGTCTCTTGGGGCCGGAGGAAATCGCGAGCTTGACTTTGATTGCTCTCGTGGATCCTCGGATAGCCGTCCACGCATGTTGTTCGAACCAAGTTGGCAGAACAACACCGAATGAGCATTGCTGTCGTACTTGCTAAACCAGCTGACTGATTTTCGGGCCGTTTACATAATATCTAGGGGTTATGCATTCAACTATATTATATCGCATGTAGAACGCGGTTTCTTTTCTTAGCCTCTCTGTATATCTTGTTGCTTGCTCTTGTCATTCTTCTACACAGTGTTCTATTTTGAGGAATATTCAATTATTCCTTCGCTGTGTATATACATTTGTCTTCGAATTACTTTCACTTATTTACTCTCGATTCATCTACGATGCCTCTTTCACACCTCACCCTCACTGTCTCGCATCTGCCCACTTCGACATCTTTCTTCCTCGCATGTCTCCAGCCGTTGGGATACCAATTTATCGGTCGGCACGATGAATATATTGGCTTTGGATCAAAGGCCGACGAGCCAGCAGACTTTTGGCTCTCTCAAGAAAGACCGGGGTAAGAGAGTTTGATTCAATTCTTTTCTTCTTTTTTTCAATGCTGACAAGATGAAAAGCACGCCTGCCGGCGCCGTCCACATTGCCTTTCCTGCGCCTTCAAAAGAAGCCGTGCATGCTTTCTTTGTGTCCGCGCTAAAAGCTGGTGGTAAGATCCATGGCGAGCCCAAGACTCGCGATCATGATAGCGGATACTTTAGCGCAGCCATCATGGACTTTGACGGAAACAGCATTGAAGCTGTGTATCGTCCTGATGCTACTACGCGCTCTCAGACTGGAGGACCTACTTTCGAGACAGTCAAAAGCGGCTCGGTCATTTCTAGGGTCCGATCAACCAGGACCGAGACGGTGCAGCATGCAAAGGCCGTCTATGCTATCGACGACATTCCTTCTTCTCAGATCAGATCGCTTCACGAACAGCAGCAGCAGCAGTCATATCCGGTGGAACCACAGCAGCAAGAAAGCACAGGTGTATCGGCAAAGGCGATCATTGGAACTCTGCTCGGCGCCACTGCAGGAGCTGCGATTGCTTATGCTATGGTCAAGGGAGACTCGCCCTCGAATTCCCAGTCTTCATCACCGCCGCCTGCGCCGCCTGCCCCAGTTGTGCCCTCGCAGTACATCCAACAGGGGCAACCCATGCACATGGCCATGCCCATGTCGATGCCTATGCTAGGACCGCCCCCGGCTGGTCCTCCAGCGCTTCAAGAACCGCCAACCTACCGCGCTTTGGAAGCACCACCACCAGCTCGGAGTACATTCACAGCCAACGATGCAATATCGGCTTATACACGATCAAGCACCTCCAAGAGCCCTCGCGCAGACACCATCTACGAGGAAACCGAATATTACCCTACAATAGACGGACCTCGCGGCGGAAGCGTCTACTCGCAGGAAAGCAGCAGCGGGGTTCGGCGCTCTTCCAGTGGGAGTATCTACGCGACGCGCGATATACCTATCCGTGCAATAGAGTACCCTGAGGGATCACAAAAGAGCCGGTCCAGGTCGTATCCTTGCGATCCTAGCACTTTGATTAGTAGCTACGCGGACAACAACGGCTCTTCTCGTGTTCAGCAGCAGCAACAGGGCCATATTATCGGTGATGCAGAGACGGAGTTTTCGTCAATATCGACTATCAAGCCTGCCAAATCTTCCCATCGATCAATAGGACCATCGTCCCACCACAGCAGCACCGGCGGCAAGTCGTCATCTCACCACCATTCCATGCCCCAAGCATCGGTCGTATCTTCCTCGTCCCACCGCACAAAATCGCACGTCAGCAGCGGCAGCAAACACCATCACAGCAGCGCTGGCAGTCGCCAACACGCAGACGACATACCGGCTTACTCGACCACCTCGTCGTCTCGCTCCGCCCACAAAATCCCGCTTCCAGACAGCAAACCGACGTCCGTGGCATCCCACTCCCTGCGCTCCACAACCTCGAAACGAAGCAGCAAATCCTCACACCATCACCGCGACAAGGATACCTATTCTGCTGCTCCACACGACATCCCCCTGCCTGCATCCGTCGCGCCCAGCACAGTGTTCCTCGACGCCGAGGACACCGCCATCACGCCCGACGACAGCATCAGCCAGGTGGGCGTGAACAACAATACATCATCATCCGGCCGCTCGCACCGGTCCAAATCCGGCTCATCCCATTCCCACGCATCCAAACGTGCATCCTCGAAATTCGATGAACCCGTCAAGCCCAGTGATAGTATCAGCCAAGTATCGCGCGCGAGCGAACGCACCGTCAAGGCCGGGTCGAAAGTGCATTCTACGCATTCGAAGAGTGGATCGAGAGCGAGTCATCACTAGTCCCTTTTTTTTTTCTTCTTCTTTACATATCGACAGTTTTGGTATTTTTATTTTTATTTTTTTTCAAATATAAATATAAATGCCGGATAACAGGACGAACAGGGGGTTTTAGAATCCGGAGTAGGTGGTGTATGCATTTGTTGGAGTTTGACATGTCGTACATACAATGTATTTGACGAGTTTTTTTTCTTATGTTGTTTCTTTTCTTTTACTTTTACTTTTTGAAATACATCTTGTTTTAGTTAATATTGAATATTTTTTTTATGGATTCGATTTTATCAAGTACTTCTTGTTCTCTCTCTATTTCATTTCATTGAAAACTATTCGTAACCTTTGATGTCTTTTAAAAAGTTAAAAAGATCTCCGTATGATCAACCTCTGTTTATTCTACTCTCACTAGTACCACGTACGTAGATACCATAGAATTTGTAGAATTGCCTCCTTGGTCATGAGATTTGATATTTGTGATAAGTTTAGTAAACGAAATCCCGCCGATGATGACAAATGATGATTTTGCATGAAAACTACACGCAAACATTTAGAAACAAGAAAAGAAAAAAAAAAAAAAGAGACACAGTTGCACACAGATAAAAAAAAGGGGGGTTTAGGAATAAAAGAATATAAGCACAAGTTCGATCTCCAAAAACCACCACGGTTACGCCAGCGCTACCTTTCCGATCTGATCTCTCATGGTCATTATTGGAATTTCGTTTGCAAAAAAAAAGAAAAGATGCATAAGATTTTTTGCCATTTGGAATGACCGAATTTAGGCCGTCACGATCGTTTTCTTTTTTTCTTTCAGGCAATTGCAGGTGGTGGTTAGGGCGATCAAATTGCGTATTTGCGAGTCCATTCCCGGGCTGTGGCATCGTATCGAGGGCGGTCTGTCTTGTAGACGTGCGCAATCTCCGGTACCAACGGGTCATCGGGGTTGGGGTCTGTAAGCATCGAGCAGATGGAGAGGAGGACTGGAATTATTAGCATGTACTGTAGCGACTAGACAGCAGCGGGGAAAAAAATACCTTTCGAAATGGTAAGTGCCGGACTCCACTGGTCTCTCAGAATGTCCAAACAGATGCTGCCGTTGGAGTTGATGTTGGGGTGGTAGATGCGAGTCGTAAAGTTGACCTTGGGGGCCTTGAAGGGGTAGTCGGTAGGGAAATGGATCGCTAGGAAGAAGACACCGCCAGAGTATGGCGAGTCGCTAGGACCCATGATGGTTGCCTGCCAGTGGAACTGTATTATTCTGTTAGAATGCAGTTTGGTAGAAGTCGGGGGAAAAGTCTGATAAAAAAGGTGAAAAGTCGCCACATACCAAATCATCGCCGATAGGGCCGGCAGAGCAGGACGAGGGCGGATCACTGGAAGTCAAATTAGTTGTCTATTTCCAACAGAGAGAGTACGTCGAATATCGTCGGTGGTGAATATCCCCGTGGTGGTGTGATGTTGGGCCACGATACACAGGCAGAGAAGCTGATGCCCCGCAGCCGTGGTGGGGAGTCACACTTTGCAAAGTCGACAAAGAAAGAGAGAAAAAGGGCCTGCGAAGGGGGTATCAACACACTCACCGTCCGAGATCTGTGAGTTCCTTTTGAATTCTCTTAAGAGCCATCGCGAGAAGCGGTAGATGTGGTGAGGGAAGAAGTGTCGAGAGAAGAGGGACCGAGGAGGGGCGAATGCTGGCAACACAAGAGAGAAAAAAGTCAGTTTGCAGTCCGACAGACGGTCAAGAGAGAAGGAAAAGTTTTTCTTTCTATGAATAGCCTCATCACAAAAGGGACTGATACATACCAGCAGGAAAATCCTAGAGTCTCGTGGGTATGACGATGACAGAGAGACTGCGAGGAACAAGAGAAAAGAGGAAGAAGACGGAAGCGCCAGAACTGGGCGGGCGCGCCCCACCAGGCTGGGCGGAGGTGCGCTTCCGTATCCGTAATCGTATTGTATCGTGCGCGTAAGGTACCCATCACCTGATGCCGCCCTGCCGCCGCCTGCATGTGGATGACGTTGACCAGCCCCAAATTGGGGGGCACTCTGTAATATTTACCAATTTTAATACACGGCAATTACCGCGGACGCAGGGAGCCGCTGTGCTATTGGCTGCCCGGTCGGTTTGTGACCGGTGGCGGTATCACATTTTACCTGTCACAGCGGTACCGGCCCGTACGATACGATACCAACAATAGACTATTCATGATGATTCTCGATTTATCATCCGTCACACAACAGTCAAGGTTGTTTTATTTTGTTCTACAACTATCACATCCACTAATCCAGCCACTAACACACAATCCAGCAAAATGTCAGTCTACACTACACAAACGCCTGGATGCCCGTGATGGCACGGCCGAGAATGAGGGCTACGGCTCAAGTCAGTCAAGAAACAGAAAGCAGAAAGAAAAGGTATGTATATCTTACAGTGGATATCGCTCTGGCCCTCGTATGTTTGCGTGACGAATAGATTGGCTACGTGGCGTCCAATATGGTACTCGTCACTGGTTGCGTTACCGCCAAACACTTCTTGAAGTCTACCAAAGTCAGCATGGATTCAGAGCAGAGAGGAGGGAAAAAACATACACACGAGCATTGTGCAATGCTCTGTCGCAGTTCTGGCGTTTGACCATGGAAATCATCTCTGGCGTCGCCTTGCCTGCATCCTTCAGACGCGCCACCTGGGTAGCAGCCAGGGTGCCATAGGCAGCATCCGTCGCTGCGTCGGCCAGCTTCTTCTGAATGAGCTGGTACTTGGCCAGCGGGTTTCCCTTGAACTGTTTCCGCTCCAAAGCGTATGCCCTTGCACGGCTGAGTGCGTCCTCCAGAGCACCAGTAACGCCAAACGAGATACCCAATCTGGCACTGTTGAGGCAGGTAAACGGACCCGTCAGCCCCTCGACTTCCGGCAGCATATTCTCAACGGGCACGGGGCAGTCGTCCAGCTGGATCATGCCTGTGATCGACGCGCGAAGAGCAGTCTTGTTCTTGATAGCCGGAGTCTCCAGGGTACCCGGCGGACACTGGCTGCGCTCAATCAAGAACCCCTTGATCTTTCCCGTACTCTCGAGCTTCGCCCACACCAGAAACAAATCCGAAATAGGCGAGTTTGTGATCCACGTCTTGGTGCCAGACAACGAATAATACCCCTTTTTGGTTGGATGCTCGCGCACCACCGTTTCCATCGAGCCCGGATCCGAGCCATGATTTGGTTCTGTGAGGCCAAAACAACCCAGGATTTTCCCCTTTGCCAGACCCGGCAAGAACCGATCTTTTTGCTCCTGTGTGCCAAACTCGTAGATACCCGTCATAGCCAGCGAGCTTTGCACGGACATGCCAGACCGGTATCCCGAGTCCACGCGCTCGACTTCCTTTGTGATGAGGCCCGAGGCAACGGTGCTGGCGCCGGCGCATTCATAGCCCTGGATGGAGGCTCCTAAAAGCCCTATCTCGCCCATTTCCAAGAGGATTTTGCGGTCGTAGTCTTCATTTCGGTAGGCCTCTGACAAAACCAATGTTAGCATGCTTTTTTTCCCATCCATTCTCCAAGACGTAATCCTACCGAGTACTCGCGGCTGCAGTCGCTCCTGACAGTACTGCCTCGCCGTATCCTGAATCGCCAATTCCTCCTCCGTAAACAGCTCGGCCGCAGCCAGCGGATCTTCCCAATTAAAAGTCGCCGCTGAAGACGCCCATCGGCGGTTTTGGACTCCTACAGATGTTCCGACTCGCACGCTGGAGGAGGGTACCGTGCGGGATGCGTAACGGGACTGTCGCGCGACAGCGCGAAGCATTGAGTGATTCATGACAGACGATGGTACTGCAAACAAGGATATAAGGATGAGGAGGAAAGCGGCTTATAGTTTCATGGCATTAAATAAGGCTTATATCGATTCTGTGGAGAGTTAATTAGTTCGGTTGAGACAAATGCGGAGAAATGACGACAAGTCCATGTGCATTTATAGATTCGCCCACCCACAATAATGGGCCGTGATCGGGCAATTTGCGGGGGTTGGATGGTAATTACTCACAGTCATCAATCATATACAAGCAACAACAAAATGCCACCAAAACACCGTTGTCCGCGGGGGAGAAAGCGAGGCATGAAGCTGTCGTCCATTATCGCGTTCGGAGTTGCAGCCGATCGAGGCCCGCCTTTTACCTCGGCTCTGTCAGCCAATCACAGTACACACAGCCCTCGTCCCAAAGAAGAAAGACCACGAGATATCATTGATGGACTATAAATACTAGATAAAATATATTGAATAAAACAGTATCTCACTCTCTTGACACTTTGATATATATCCACCTCGTCTAGAAGTTAAAAGTTCTCCTTCCCCCAAACAAACTGAAACTCCGGTGCAGAGTACTGGTTACACTTGATATGCAGTTGGCTGCCGAGGCCCTTGGGACCACAGAAAAAGACTCCAGCCTCTGCAGGGGCATGGATTTTGCGCACTGACCGAAAGATCGTGTCCCAGTTTGGGCGGCCAAAGTTTGTTGGTGCTCGCAGGCCGGTGATGGCGTCTTGGTCGGCGTCGGCGTCGTTGATCATGATGTTTGTGGCATCGTCGGGTTTGATTTTGGCAGTTAGATACTGAGAAAGTCAGTACGAAGTCAAAAGGAAAAAAAAGAAAGACAGAAAGCTAAAGATAAAGATAAACTCACGGTATGGATTTCAATCCGACTCTCCAAATCCTGCGCCTCGATCGCAGCAAGCAGTGATTTGAACCACTCAAAAGACCCAAAATCACGACAAACCCAAAAGAAATACACCTTTCGCAGACGCGTTCGCTGTTGCGGGTAGTTCATCTTGTACCATACACTCTTCAGAATCGACGCAAAGGGCGTGACTCCAATACCAGCGCCAACCAACATGGCAACCTCGTACTTGAACACATCTTCGGAGGCACTGCCAAAGGGTCCGTCAATGTACACTTGAGGAAGAATGCGGCGGATAGAAGGGTCGTCGTCGCCACCCTTGCTGTCGCCTTTGGTGGTGGTGTTTACGCCGACAACCGCAGACCGGTTGGCGTCTTTGGTGCCTCTCGCTGCGTCAAAATCACAGCCAAGTGTGCCTGCCAGCGCCTTTGTAAAAGTTCCGACGCATCGGATGTGCACAGATATATAGTCTTCTTCTGGCGCACTGGTGAGCGTGAATGGGTGGTATTGCCAAAGCGAGACCTGAGGGCAGCAAAGGAAGATGTACTACGAAATGTCAGCTTTACATCACTTTCTGGGGGAGAAAGCTCACCTGTCCAGCTCTCGTTTTTGTCTTTTCCTTTTTTATTTGAATCTCCACAACATTACTTGGATGCTGAATCACCTTGGAGATATAAGTCTTGTGTCGGCCGCGAATCTCGCGTGCAATTCTCTCAGCCAGATAGATAACAGCGCCATAAATCCAAAACTGATAGAATACGCCAATCCCCGAGCAAAAGGGCGCAAAATCGGTGGGGATCATGCAAAAGATTCCGTGCATGGACCAGAACACGAAGAAGACGATAAACAAATGATGTGTGTACCAGAAACGCTCAAAGTTCTTTCGGCGGGGGGACTCAAGGGATGTGAAAACCATGGCCATCAAGCTGATAAGCATAATCCAGCCGGTCCATGTTGGGCCAGTCAAAAATCCGGCGCGAAGAAATCCGACAAAGCCTTGGTTGTTTTTGGCGGACAGTTGCGCTACATTGTTCAGATGAGCGATTGTGTGGACCCATGTGAAGAAAACGATTGACCATGCAACGACTGAACAGTTAGCATAAATCAATATCTCTGGATGTTTTACTCACGTTTGTGAAAGGTTATGTTCTTGTCTGCAATATTGAAAGTTAGACCTATCCAATATCAAAGAACTAGAGACTCACCAAATTGGATAATGCCATTAAGAGGCGTCTGTCTCATTAGAGAGATCAAGGTCCGGCAGACCGCTACAAGTCGTCAGTTTCAGTATTTCCTTGATTCTCGAGATGGCTCACGGAATAAAATCAAGGCAACATCAGTGTGTAGACACAGTGCGGCAGCTCTCGCCACCATGTACGTCCATGTATAAGTAGCTCGTGCGGTATTCAAGTTATCCTATAGCTGTCAGTACATATTAATACATCGAATAATGCCCATCGATATCTCACCTTGAAACCATAATTGGCAAAGCCAAACACAAAAATCATAACATGCGCGAGCATAAAGACAACCACCGTGCTGATTTATCAGTACGCAGTACTTTCCAATTAAAGAAGTCGCACATACAATCTCCTCCATCCTTCATTAATCATCCTAATCCCCATCAGTAAAATATTTAGCGTCAGAAAATAATATTAAAACTCACCAGCGATCAAACTTTTGCTTGGTCGTCAACTCTTTTGCTCCGGCACCGCTCATCTCGCCGGACATCAACATGCGTGTGAGCGGCGGACATCTTGCGCGCTCTGCTTTGAATTCAATATTGCCGCTCTTTTGGAGAAGTTTCTCCATTGGAATGGGTAGTGACATTTGTAGAGAGGCTGGAGCAAAGCGCAGTTTATCTCCCAGCGATGCTGCGTGCTCGATGATCCAACTTTACGTTGAGGTTTTTGAGTAATTTCCACTTAAGTATATAGATTAAAGATCAGAGAAAAAGGAGAGGCACGGTTTTAAAAAGACCAGTTGACAGCCAGAGACATCCCTCAAAAATGCAACACAGCACTGAATCTATAACCGGAGCGCTATGGTTTCAAGGCGTCAGGAGATGCATTACAATCTGCAATATTTAAACGCCACAAATCTCCATACAGCCAGAAAATTTACTAGTCGTCGAGCCAAAATACTTTAAAGCGCTGCTGCGATGGTGCAGGAGTAGTGGTTGTAGTGTCTCACGATTGCTTCGAGGCGGTTTCATCCCGTTGCCGGCCTGATTCTAGTTCATCACATTTTTGTCAAACCATTAAATCAGGTATTAAATAATTTATTTCGGCGGCCTTTTTTGCTGCACTGTCACAGGAGACGATGCACATGCGAAACTGGTCAAAGATCATCAATGGTCACGCTTGAAGACAGACTCGTCTTTTCTGGAAAAGGTTTCCCCCAGGCAAATTCAATGTGCAGCTATCGATATTGAATAAGACTTTATTGTGGAAAAATTTTTGGCAAGAATAATTTGCAATAGTTTTTACTCTGCTTAGTTTAATTTTAAGATGGCTCTTCTATACTACCTGGTGTTTGGAAATGGGCGCCCGAACAACGAGAAGATAGGGCTAGGGTTAGGGTTAGCCTACCTCATGATGCCAGACTTGTATACACATTGCTCAAATTTTCAGTGCAGCCGTCAATAACCCCCCATACATGTAGATTTATTAATTTCATTTTGTTATTAACAAAATTTATCAAAAGTATCCTTTTCAAATACCTATACAGCTTCCACCTTGAATACCCAGCATATTAACCATTGGCAAATGGTCAGTCCTTAATATCCAACAGAGTATGGCAACCTGTGGTTGTCTCTGAACATAAATAAAATATGAGACATTTAAGAATTTTCAGGGATGTAATAATCTAATTGTCAAAGAATTTTCAACAGGCATCCATGGTAAACTTGTGCTGGTCATGCGTTGCCTCACATTGACATCAACGACATCCATCCACAGCCTCAGCATGATGTCTTTTTCCCACCTCAGAAACAAATTCGAACTTTTTTTTCACTTTCCCCCATTTGCATACAACTACATACCCCTCTATTATTATACTATCCAAAACCACTGAACAAGAACACAGATAAAAAAATGGCCAACGCCATGGATATCGACTCCCCATCATCCATGACCGACAAATTCCCCATGAAGGCCCGCGAAGGCACAACCGTGCGAACAGGGTACATGGGCAGCGTGCAGTACAAACTCTGCCAGTTTGTCTACGAAGAATACAACCCTTCGCTGCACGACATCACGGGCGTGTTTCACGCGCTGCGGGCTGATGTGAACAGTAATGAGGAAGTCGAGTGTACTGTCAAGGTTCGCATGCAGTAAGCCCCCCCCCCCCCCCCCCCCTCTTACTACACCCAGCCCTTCTCCTACATGTATTGATTGATATTGGTTCAGGTTGAATCCCGCATTCGCAGGCTACAAATACGGGCACTTCTCGTACCTGGACCACCGCACCCCGGACATCAAGCACGAAAGCCGCACGCTTCGCGACTGTGCGTCTTCCGGGCGAACGCCCAAGTTCTTGGACTGTGCTGCTGAAGTGCAAGACCACACGGGGTTTTTCCCTGGTGGTTATTTGCATGTTCTCGCAATGAGCAAGATGACCGGAAAGCCGGTTTCGCAGTTGCTGGGTAAGTTGACGGAGGATGATTTGCAGGTGATCAAGAAGGATTTGGTTATAACGATCAAGTAAGCCCAGCCCTTTATGTCTAAAAAGAAGGAGAGAAACTGATAGTACGTATAGTCACATGCGCAACGTTGGATACATCCTGCACTCCGAAGCAACCACGCTCTCCCTCAACGCCGCAAACCCGCAACTCGTCGCCGAAAAACCGCTTCTCAAAATCGACGAGCGGCACGTCTGGTACGACCGTGTCAGTCAGACTGTGTACTTTTTCGATCTGTCGTGCTTCCGTGGTCGTCCGTATCGGCCGTATCATTACTATGATTATTTCTCAGGGAATGGCAACAACAACAACTACGCTCAGCCGCTGCAGCCAACAACCGAAGAAGCACTGGCGCGCTCGCAGTTTTGGAAGAGGCTTGTTGCGAGTCAGCAGGCAGCGCGTGTTGCGAATGCTGCTGCGGCGGAGCAAAGGGTTTTTCAGCTGTGTGTGAGGAGCAGGGCTGCTGATGCAGCGGCTCTGAGAAATGATGGCTGGCAGATGGTGGATGCTTAGTAGGACAATGGATGGTTGGTCTGCTTGCTTTTATCTTTACTAGTTTATCTCAGATAGCGATCAATCAAGGTTGTTCTTTCAGACAGGAGAAGGTGTGAGCTCTATATACTATTGTAAAAAATCATGAGACAAGAAAAAACCTCACGCCGGCATTTGCGACTGTAAGAAATCAAAGACACCGGTGGGAAAATACTCCTCGTCGAATCCCCACAGATCCGTCATCATGGGATCCAACGATCCCTCGGACAAACCTCCCAAGGACTTTTCCATTGCCCCGGTTCCAGAAAGTGGGAATCCGTTGTTATTATTATTGTGGTTGTTGTGGCTATTGTTATTTCCGCCGTTATTGTTGTTTCCACGCTCCGACGAGAGAGGTGCAACACCCAGCATGGCCGGCGGGTGGTTGAGGATTGTCGCGCGCTCTCCAATTGTCTGCGGATTGCTGAGAGAGACCGGGTTGAACAGCGAAGGCGTATCATGCAGCCAGCTTGGCTGTGGTGGGCGTGGTGGCTGTCTGCCAGGGTTGGTATGTTTCTCTTCCCACTCTCGGAATCCCTCCATCATCTTCCCTAAACCCCGCGCGATATGATGGCTCACATGCCTCTCACTCGCCTTTTCGCTGATGGAAATCATCAAATCGACAATCTGCTCAATCGTTTCGAGCACGCGCGAAACATCGATCGGCAAGGCCGCTGCGGCGAGCGAGTTCCGCTGGCTGACAGGGGCAGTCACACAGCTAGGGTGCACCTTGACCGCGATCTTGAGCAAAAACACGGCGGCAAATGTAATCATACTATGCAAGAAGAGCGGCACTCCCACAAGACTGTTTTGAATATCGGGCTCATCCAGGACCATCTGCAAAGTCGACATGGCAGAGTCAATGGCAATCTCCACGTATTTCTTGCGCTCTGTCGAAAGCGGCCGGAACGAATTCGCTGAATGATAAGTTCTCAGGGCTAGTGAGTTTAATGTCAGACGAGAGAAATTGTAATGCAGCGCTATTCCTTTGAACGGGTAGCTGCCAACAAATTCATTGCCCACTACATATAGTCAATATCAACTTGGAAAAACAGAAGAAAAAAACTCACCTATTCGGCTGGACCAGGTCCTCTTCCAGTTCTCGAGGTCCTTATCAAACATTTCGATTTTCGGCAGTTCGTGCTCAAGGACTTCCAAGTCCACATCCGGGCCAAAGGCATGGTAAATCCGGGTTAGTATAATGAACAAGGCAACTTGACTGTGCAAGCGCGTATCCCGCTGTCCAACGCCGGGCATGTTCAGAAAGGTTTCGTGTTTGGCAATGCAAATATCTTCGTGGATGATTGGTGGCCGGCCGTATGCAATTGAAAAATGATGTTCCAGAACCTACAACATTAGTATTTTCCCTTTAGCGAGAAGGAAATGCTTACGTAGAGAATATACCACAGCTGAGCAGGTTCTCGGTGTTCAGGCAATCCCTGCATAGCTTTTCGGTAACACTGGTGGAGACCTCGTTCTGTCGCGATGCGGACTGCGTAGCCGGACAGCTTCCAGCTGACATCAGATAGCCAAAACGCTCCGATACACAAAGCGCGAAGGTCGTCGAGACTGTGATGCCGATTCAGCATGGACTCGGATGCAAGCCTAGCAAACTCTGCATAGCACGTATCGAACGCCCGTTCTTTGGTCGGAATATGAAGAGCGGTTACAGCCAGCACGGCAGAAGTGAGGAGCGTAGAAGATTGTCGGACGGATATCAGCTTTTTATGAGGCATGACCATTCCATCCCATAGATAATGATTTAATCGTCGGTCAAAATAGTTGAAAAGTTCCTCGGCCTCGACAAGGTCAACAACGCCGCGAGATATGAAATCGGCAGCGACTAAGCAGTCTGGAGCATGCTGGCGCGTGGGCGAGTTTTCTCGCGAATGGCTCAGCTGGGTAACTTCAAAAAGGCTTCCCATGGGGGCTGTCACTATCGTTGCCGTCCCAGGCTCTTCTCTTTCTGGAGAATAGTGCGACTGTTCTCGATGTGATCGGTATACCGAACTCGGCCGACGAGAATGCCCGCTTCCATTATTCTGCGGCGTTCCGGTGTAGTCCTCGGTATGGGGCGTGGCTTCGACGGACACGGTCGATAGTTTGCGGTCGTTCTCAGTCAGTCGGGTCTGGGGCGTCGAGGGGTCGCCTCCTTGGTAGTAGGAAAGTTCGGGCAGCTGAGCTTTTCTCAGCAAGTCTGATATGGCGGCTTCCATCATGCCCTTCCATCTACAAAATTAGCAATAATACATATATATAAAAACGGCAACTTACTCTGCTTCGTCATCCAACAGCGTCTGCAGGCTCTTGTTGACCACGCATTGCAACCCCATTCGCTGGCATCGCTGGCACGTCTGACTCCCCGGCTTCATATCACAGCGCACCTTGTGCCGCTTACATTCTGTGCATGCGCGGATCTTGCGCGAGATTTTGGGGATATGTCGAAAGGGACCCTGCGCTTCATCGTCTGGCACTCCGTTGCCTATTGCCCCGGCTGCAGCTCCCCCGGCACCGCCATTTGCGATAGGGGAAGAAGACGAGTGCTCCCCACTGGCCTCAAACTGGATGCGATTCCGCTTCATCGTCGGCAGTGTGGCATGACCCGGAGAGACATTGCGAGGCGACCGGCAAGGCAGACGAGGGGTGAAAGCGAGGAAGCGCAATTGGGGACAGAAAAGCACCGACTGTTGGAGTTGCGGCGGACAGGCAGGCGCGGGCTCGGCGACCAGCCCGGCCGGGGGAGCGGGGCTGTGCCGCTAGTCTACAAAAAGACTAGCGGTTGTGGTACGCGCTAGTCCGTATGGGGTTTAATAGCTACACGGCGCGACTGACCTCATCGCGCGACACCGCGTGCTGCGAATTTGTTTGTTCTTTATTCTTCGTTACCGCTTCTCTTCACTTGCAGCCACATCACACACATCGATCAAGCTCTCATCATGGGTATTAAACGTGAGTATGCATCTACTATCTCTTGAACGGAGCTGATCAGTGCCAGACCTTTTCCAGGTGATATCGGAGAATGCGCCCGATGCCGTCAAAACGGGGGAAATCAAGAACCATTTCGGCCGCAAGGTTGCCATTGTGAGTTTCTCTTCGTCTAAAATGGGAAGATGAATGTACTAATTACTGTTCTAGGACGCGTACGAACCCCCTTTTGCCATGGATAATATAGAGACTGCTCACACATTGCAGGTCAATGAGCATCTACAGCTTCCTCATTGCAGTGCGCTCGGATGGCCAGCAACTCATGAACGAAAGCGGCGAGACCACCTCTCACATAATGGGCATGTTCTACCGCACGCTGCGAATGGTCGACAATGGCATCAAGCCTCTCTACGTGTTTGACGGCGCTCCTCCGAAAATGAAGAGCGGTGAGCTCGCAAAGCGATCAGCCCGAAAAAGGGAAGCACACGAGGCCCACGAAGAGGCCAAGGAAACGGGAACTGCAGAAGACATGGAAAAGTTTTCGCGGCGTACCGTTCGCGTCACTAGGGAGCACAACGACGAGTGCAAAAAGCTGCTGAAGCTGATGGGTGTGCCTTATATCGATGCCCCTACTGAGGCAGAAGCCCAGTGTGCGGTTCTGGCGCGTGCCGGCAAGGTGTACGCTGCGGCCTCGGAAGATATGGACACGCTCTGCTTTGAGTCGCCTATTCTCCTGCGTCACCTCACTTTTAGTGAGCAGAGGAAAGAGCCGATTCAGGAAATCCACCTGGACAAAGCTTTAGCAGGTCTGGACATGGAGCGCAGCCAGGTGAGTCGATTCGCAACTGAACTGTTGAGCTGCTGCTAATTTTCAAGTTCATCGATTTGTGTATTCTCCTGGGATGCGATTATGTTGAACCCATCCCCAAGGTCGGACATCACACCGCGCTGAAGCTCATCCGGGAGCACGGAACCCTGGAAAAGGTGATTGAGTACATGGAGAACGATCCGAAAAAGAAATACACGATCCCGGAAGACTGGCCATACAAGGAAGCGCGCGAGCTGTTCTTCAACCCAGACGTGAAAGAGGCCAGCGACCCAGCATGCGACTTTAAGTGGGAGAATCCCGATATTGACGGGCTGGTTGATTTCCTGGTCAAGGGAAAGGGCTTCAACGAGGACCGGGTGCGCAACGCGGCGGCTCGACTTCAGAAAAACCTCAAGACGGCGCAGCAGGCTCGGCTGGAAGGGTTTTTCAAACCAGTAGCCAAAACGGACGCAGAAAAGGCCAACTTGAAGCGCAAGCATGGAGAAAAAATTGAAGAGCAGAAAAAGCGCAAGAAGGAAGATCAGAAAGCGAAAAAGGAAGCCAAGGCGCGACCTCGCGGGGCTGTCTGATTTTGATTTTACATCGACCAATCGATTTTTCACTCGGGTTATTGCGTTTTTTGCATGAAAAGGTGGTGTTTGGCGTTGTGGATTATTCTGAGAGCTGTCGGGCGGTTAGTGTGACCCCGCGGATGTACCAGCAGGACCGGTCGACGAGGCTGAGATTTTTTCAGTCAGTTTGTATTTATTTATTGTTTTTTACAAAAAAATCACGGATTTCTAATTAAGCCAGCTCATAGACTGGGTTTATCCGGTAATTGAGCCATTGACAATGCAGTTGCGACTGGGATCAGTCGCAGAGTGTTTCGCGCATTCATGAACTCGACCAGCAACACTTTCGGATTATGTGTGATCCTTGGTGCATGGCAAGGAAAATCAAAAAATTTTTGGTCTGACTATATTCTCCAGGATATTTTCTTTTTAGTTCCATAATTTTCAAAGCATTTGCAGTTGCTGGCAAGGGAGAATACCGCTTGGTGATGTGCTGGGATGTTTTGCGAATGTATCGCGGAAACATGATGCATGCAGCAAGTTGACAATTTTGCGGTGTTCCTCTAAAAGAAAACGAATAAATTTTTAATTTCTGATACACCTAAATCAATGAAAACCAGACTGTATATTTGTTAAACATAATTTCCAGCCATGGTGGACAGGATCACAGGCATACAAATTGCAGTAATGCTGTTTCGGGTCTGACGATGTATACTTGCAGCGGCAAGGGAGGACGAACTCCAAGATTGCGAACCGGAGAAAGAGAAGTGGGTCGGCATGCTTCCCGATCGGGAAAGGGCTTGCCCGAAACGGACTCCAGTGGCTGGGCCGCCCATTCTTGCATGTGACCTGCAGCCTAATCACCTGGCCTGGGAACCCTATTTCCTGCTGCCAGACACGCATGCCGGCCATGCCAGCCCCTTACGCTGGCGCGTGCTGGTTTATTGGATGCGTCTGGGTTTGGCTTTTGCATTGTACATGTAACCATGTACATGTTCTACATTCTAAATAAGAAGTATAGATTATTGCTGCTTGCTGGAGCTTGAGAGCTTTGCGACAGCTTGCGACAGAGCGTGTTGTCAACCAAGTCATGACGGAGCTTGCGGTAGATAGCGCGCGATTAACCATACAGTCCAGGCATCTCGTGACCTTCCATCCAGATTTTCCTCTCTGATAAGAAAATTCTGTGTCTGTGTGTCTGCCTACGCAGGAGAAAGAAATAGAAACACCCGGTTCCGGCTCCATGATGAAGAATAGTGATGTACATGTGACGCGATTTGCCTATAGTATGTAGTAGTATGTCTCTCTCGAAATTCAGCGACAGGCGAATGCATTTTATGGCAATGCGCAAGACAACATGCAGTCTGCGCCTGGGTAGCGACGTGGCAGTCAGACAGACAGACTCTGGCGACGCGTGTGCAGAGAAGAATCCAAGACAACACAACACACACGCACAAAAGCAGAAACTACTATAGTGCTACGTAGGAACTCGCAGACTTGTCAAAAATAAAAATAAAACTAAATCAACACTAACACAAAACGAACACAATATGAATGCCATGAGCGAATAACAAGCCCCAAAAGTGGGCAACTGGAGACGAGCATGGGACCGGGAGGGTGATCTTGGGTCAACTCAACACCCGCCGCCCTATAAAGCGCGCTGCCCCGCGGCTTCCCTCGTCGCTTTCCCTTCTGCTCCCGCCCTTTTTCCACTCGCGCTCCTCCACCACCCGATCTTATATATTATATATAGCTTCGGCTTTCTTCCTCCCTTCCTTTCTTCTCATCACAACTCCAGCTCAGCGGAAAATAATCATCCGTCACAATGCCTCCCAAGAAAGCTGCTGCTTCCACCACCAAGAAGGCTGCTGCCACCTCCGGCCATGCCTCCTACCGCGGTACGTATTGCCTGATCCTGCACCACCACGCCATCGCGTCGCCCTGTGTGTGTGTCTGTTCGAATCGCGTGTCGATGCTGATTGCAGCCGTATAGATATGATCAAGGATGCTATCATCAACGTGAGTTGATCCCCTTCGCGCCCGTCCCGGTCGGTGTTGTCTGCCTGCGCCCTCGCTTGCGACCGTGGTCCATCGCGTGCGCGTGCCGCCACACAACACGACGATACACCAAGGCTTCAACTATTGTTCTTATCTCTTCTTCTTTATCACTAACATGTTATTCTTTTTCGCGTTAGTTGAAAGAACGCAACGGTAGCAGGTATGTTTGCGTCGCTTCGTGTTGATGTTCCCGTCGCGTCATGGTGATGCGCACCACCGCGTTCTACATCAATGACTTTTAAACAACATGCTGACTCGTTTTGTTGCAGCCGTCAGTCGATCAAGAAATACGTGCAGGCCAACAACAAGGTCACCGTCGCGTCGCAGGCCGCGTTCGACTCTCAGTTCAACAAGGCCATCAAGGCTGGCGTTGAGAAGGGAGAGTTCAGCCAACCCAAGGGTGAGTTTCTTCTTCGACGCGTAACTCATCGCGTTTTCTGGCTGTGATATTGACGCGTCTGTAGGACCTTCCGGCCCTGTGAAGCTGGCCAAGAAGGAGGCTGCTCC
This sequence comes from Talaromyces sp. P118-02, assembly GCA_037040535.1. Taxonomy (NCBI): domain Eukaryota; kingdom Fungi; phylum Ascomycota; class Eurotiomycetes; order Eurotiales; family Trichocomaceae; genus Talaromyces; species Talaromyces sp. P118-02. The sequence continues at coordinate 647,559 of JAXQGY010000928.1, forward strand.
TAAGCCTGTTGCCAAGGTTAGTCAGGACACTTGACAAGTTACAGTGCCTGCATGCTCACTTTCTATAGAAGCCCGCCGCTGCCACCAAGACTGCCGCCGCAAAGAAGGCTACCACTGCTAAGAAGCCTGCTGCCAAGACTGCAACCAAGAAGGCTGCCGCCACCACCAAAAAGGCGGCCGCGAAGCCCAAGGCCAACACAGCCAAGCCTCGCAAGACATCGACAGCCGCCCCTGCCATTGTCAACACACCCAAGGTTGAGACTGTCACCAAGTCTGGACGCGTCACAAAGACGACCGCCAAGCCGACTCCCAAGAAGGCTGCGCCAAAGAAGAAGACTGCTGCCAAGAAGGCATAAACTTCTTTCTGGATGACTCTGTTTCTTTTGTAATGCTTGCTCGCTGTCTACAGATATCTTTTCGTGTTCAGGGATATTGGTTTTTTTTTTTTCTTTCTCACGATGAATCTCCCTTGGGGAGACCGTGACACGTTTGTTTTTCTTATGTCTTGGTATTGGATGGCGTCGTCTGGTGGGTGTCTTGGGAATATATGATTTGGGTTGATGTCATTGTCGTGCAAGACCCTAATGGACTTTTGTATGGGTCGAATGAATTTCTTACGGGACTTCAACCTGTGTAATCCGTGGACATTGTAGTGTACAAATTTAGTTTTCATGCGATTAGTATTGTAGCTCTGTCTGTGTCTGAAGTCCGTGTTGTTAGTCACGATGTATGTTTTAGGTATCACTATGGATCAACTGTGTTGTCCAGTCCTAGCCTCGGCAAGTTGATGCTATCCGGAATTGCTCTTCATGTACATGCACTGAACTACGTATTGAGTTTTAATGCTTTCAACGTTGGTTTATATTCTTAATGTTTTAGTTTCTAGCTTCTTTTGTGTCAAATGTCATGTAGGAACTGTATGTGCAAAATAATTTTAAATTTTTTGCGTTTCTGGGTGGTGTCTAGTCATAGCGGTTGCAAATATATATAACTGTTTCCAGATATCAACGTTCGCACCTTTTTAAGATTTTCATTTTATTCTTTAACTAGTATACTATACGTGAAATTCAATTGAAATTAACCTATTATAGAAAGGAGCGTTGAATGTATAGCTCTAGTAGTAACATATCGCAGTGTCTACTTCTGCTTGGTTCAACGCGGGTCGGGCTAGACGCGTTCAATGTTTCAAGCAAAAATAATAATAATAATAAAACAACACAAAATAAACATAGTGGAGTATTAGTTAACAAATGACGTACATAATTATTCAAACAAAGTGATAAACTAAATCAAAATCAACCCATCATCGCCTGCGCCCCCGTAATCCGCACAAACTCATCCTGTACATGCTGCCAAACCTTGTCCTTGACCCCATTCCTCCGCAACGCCTCAAGAATCGCCTGCACACTCGCATCACCGCTCTCATTCTTTTCGTCAACAGTGTACACGCCGCTGCCAGTTTTGCCGTTGCTGCCCACTGCCGTTTCGTTTCCATCCACCTTGACTCCTTCTTCCCCGGCAGCATACCGACTACTCGTCGCCAGAAACGTATATCGATCACCACACTCCTCGAACGGGATATAATATTTCCTCAAAAACGGCAGCGCAAAAACAAACGCCACTTTCATCGCACCGCCCGTAAACCCTGTCATCGTCCTGCCGAGCCCGGTGTCCACGAAACCAGGATATGAATGAATGAAGCTCACACCCGGGGAACTCTTGGCGAATGCTTCCATTGTTAGAGTCGTCATCGAGCACAAATGGCCACGGGCTTTCAACATGGAGACTTTTTTGCCGGCAATGTCCGAGGGGTTGATGGGGCCTTCTTTGGTGCCGGCCATGACGGAGATGACTCTACTGATCGAGGGGGTGGCGGCTTGGAGGAGGGGCAGGAGATTGGCGATGAAGCGCATGCGCGAATAGTAAGATAGGGAGAGGAAGAGGGTTAGTTTTTCGGATGTTTCTGCCATCGATTCAGTACGTCCACATATATACAAATAGGGACAAAAGTGGTATGTACGTGTATTCTGATCCAGCGTTCCCTGACTGAGCAGCAACAAATTTATCGCGCTCTCCTTCTCCTTGATCTGCTTGCACACTGCATCCACCTCGGCCAGCAAACTCACGTCCGCCTTGATAAACACATACTCTGCTTTCCCGTCTGGTTTGATGGCGCGCAGCTGCTGCAAGATTTCATCGGCTGCGGACTGTGAGCGGCCTACGAAATAGATTCGCGGGTTGTTTGAGGCAGTGTGCTTGGCATATTGAAGTAAACTGGATTTTCCGATTCCGCTGGTTGCGCCGATGAACAAGGCGACTTGAGGGGTGGTGGTGGTTGGGAGGGTGGCGGCGATGCGCGCGTTGGAGGTTTGGATGGTTGTGACAGCGACCATTTTGAAAACACCAAAAATGATTATTATTTTTTGTTTTCGTGACGCCTAGAAAGAAGAGCTTTAGCTGCTGCTTTTATATTCATCATGTTGGTAACTTGTCTAGTTCAGGTCGCCCAAAGTGGAAATTTATTGGCACTAGCCGTTTCCCAAACAGGAAATCTGTACGCTATGCGACGGCGGACCATGTAGCATTGCTCGCATTATTGCACGCGCTTGCAGGTGATTCGGCATCAAGTTTGGCCGGGCAAGCAAGATCCGAGGGTTTGAGTTTTTATTATATCATATATTTTACCATGATCCGAGGATATCCATGCATATATTAATATTTATTGCTCGACATGCGTATATCGCTGCGGCCTTGCCTAACAGGGAAATCCTGCCTGTTTGGGAATAGTACACGAGTGGCTGGGCACTGTGCTGCACTAGCACCAAACAGGAAAGCCTGCACAGCCACCTGCGGCCTGACGGCTCAGGCAGCGCGGGTGCGGAAGGCGTTAAAGCCGAGATTGCGTTGCACCAGCGGAACAGCGGGATTTGTCGTGGCTCGGTCAGCATCGATCAACGCTGGCATCCTTCGCTCTGTTTCGCTTGGTCTTGGTCATTGTTGTCGTGTCTGTTGTTTCTTGCAGCACAGCACAGCACCACTTGGACTTCATCTCGACTCGACAGACTCGACAGTCGACAGTCCCCTGGCCCAGCCGATCTCCTGCGTCATTCGCTGGTGCACTAATCCTAATCCTAACAATAGCCAACAATCTCTGAGCCCCCTCGCCCGAGTCTGCTTGCTGTCAGTGTCAGCCATGCTGGTCGCCCCCTGAGACTACACTGCCTTGGTTCTGTCTGTCTGTCTGTCTTGAGTTTGTTGCGTGTGTATCGTTTTTCTGTTTTTCCTTTCAGCGATTTGATTGCATTCGACTCGATCGACGTCTTGCCCCTGGTCGGCTCAGCTGTTGTGGTATCCGGTCCAGTCCGCCACGCAGACCACACGTCACAAAAGCCCACAGTCGCCTCTCCAAAACAAAAGGCACAAGACACAAAATAAGTGCGTACTGTACGTCTGATAGGGACGCACAAAATGCCGTCAATCGTGAGCGACGGCCCTTATCACCACCCGACCTCTGTCAGCCCGTCGAATTCCTTCGATATCGCCCAGCCGAAATCCTACGACAAGACCCCCGTGGGCAACACCTTTTTGTATACTGCCGGCGCGAATGGCGACGCCGGCCGCCTCGAGTCCTCCAATATCTACCAGCAGTCCGACCACAACCAGTTCCTCACCAGCTTGAAGAACGGCAGCGCCCACTCGTTGAATGGGGCGCGCTCGAGCATCGGGTCGTACAACCGGGACCGCTTCTTTTCAAAGACCGATAGCACGCCTTCGCTGGCTAGCGGCTCGTTCAGGGAGAATAGAGAAAATAGAGACCAGCAGCAAAGTCGCTTGGCAATGGGCGATGGGCATGTGAATGGCGGTAGCCATGGGCCAGAGACGGCGTCTACGACAACAGCAACAACTGCTCCGCCTCACGTCAACGGTGCCATGCCCGACTCTCGTTCGCCGACGCCGAGCTCGAGACCCCTGCCAAATGGCGATTATTATCGTTTGTCTACCAGCGAAGACCGCGGGTCTTTTCTGGACTCGAACCAGTCTGCATACCACTCCAACAACTTTCCTCTCTCGACTTCCCTCCCTAGTGAATCGTCCCATCTGGCCCCGGAACCTGACCGACTTGCTCCTCCGAATAAGCGATCTCAGCACCGCTATTCTTCACCGCCTGCTCCGTCCGACTTTGAGCCCACCTCGCCAACGTCCCCGTCTCGCCTTTCGAACCGAAGCGCCCTGCAAGTGCCGAGGTCTGCGACACGGAGGAGCCGTGATTACTCGCTGGAAGAGACGCGCGCATACTCTACGGGGCGAGGAGACGGCCCCAACTTTCGTCGGAGCTCATTAAGCCTGGTTCGACGGGCGACGCGGACGAGTATTGCCGATTTACACCCAGATGAGAGTCTTAATGACGAAGAGGCTGCTCGATGGGCGGAAGCAATCAAGCAGAAACGCGCTCGCAAGAAGAGGCGCGAGGAGGAAGACGACGACCGGGTGATTGTTGGCACCAAGGTCGATCAGAACCATGTCAACTGGGTGACTGCGTACAACATGTTGACTGGTATTCGGTTTGTTGTGTCGCGGATCAATGCGAAAATGGACCGCGAACCGACTCCGGCTGATTTTGATGCAAAGCACAAGTTTTCTTTCGATATGTAAGTTTTTTTTTTTTTTCTGCTGGTATAGAGTACGAACTGACAGCTTTTAGTACTGGCAAAGAGCTGACCCCCTCGGCCAAATATGATTTCAAGTTCAAGGATTACGCGCCCTGGGTGTTTCGTCGTTTGCGGTCCAAGTTCAAGCTGGACCCGGCGGATTATTTAATGTCGCTGACGAGCAAATACATTCTATCAGAGCTTGGCTCGCCTGGAAAGAGCGGCAGTTTCTTTTACTTTTCGCGAGACTACAAGTACATCATCAAGACCATCCACCACTCTGAACACAAGCTTCTACGAAAAATCCTTCCCGACTACTACAACCACGTCGAAAACAACCCAAACACGTTGATTTCTCAGTTTTATGGCCTGCATCGGGTCAAAATGGCATATGGCCGCAAGATTCATTTTGTTGTTATGAACAATCTTTTCCCGCCGCACCGTGATATCCACCAAACATTCGACTTGAAGGGATCGACTATTGGACGCGACTTGCGCGAAGAGGACCTGGAAAGGAATCCGCGCGCGACGATGAAAGATTTAAACTGGCTGCGAAGGAATCGCCACCTGGAGCAGGGGCCGCTGAAGAAAGACATCTTCATGGCACAGCTTCGACGAGACGTGTCGCTTTTGCAACGGCTCAAGATTATGGACTATTCGCTGTTGGTGGGGATACACGATCTCGGCAGGGGAAATGAAGAGAACCTGCGTGACAAGACTCTGCAGGTGTTTCAGCCGGGCGGAGACCGAGAAGACGACCCTGGAGCGGACTTGCTCGTGAAGACGCCTTCTAAGATGGAGAATGCTCGCAAAGCGCGGGAACTGCGCATGACGCTGAAGCGGGAGCGGCCGGTGCCTATCTTGCAGTCGGCCGCAAAAATGCCGGACGAGATTCTTGACGAGAGGAAGAACCTGGTGTTTTACTCTGACGATGGCGGTCTTCGGGCGACACACGACAATGGCCAGCCGGGAGAGGAGATTTATTATCTGGGAATTATCGATTGCTTGACACCGGTGAGTACGAAATTATACGAATATACGAAAATACGCTAATAAGATCAGTATGGCATGGTCAAGAAAGCGGAGCATTTCTGGAAAGGGCTTTCGCACAATCGCACACAGATATCTCCTATCCCGCCTCAACAATACGGCGAGCGGTTTATCCAGTTCATGGAGGGCATCACCATGTCGAAAGAAGAGGCCGAACGACTGCAACAAGCGCGAGCCAACGGCGCCACATCAGAGGAGATTAGCCGGGTCAGCGAGGGCCTTCGACGCGAGTCTGTCGAAAGAACCATGCAGGCCGCCGAGAACGAGGCTCGCCACAGCGGACCAGAGCCTCATGCGCGCACGCTGGCGACGATGTGGGATCCACATGAGGTTAATGGGCTGGGCGGACCGTCGACGCTGCCGATTGTTGATGAAGCTGGCGAAGCTGGCAGCCAGAAGAGCGGGCGCAGTCGGGCGATCCGGGGTCATTTGGATTTGGGCTCGACGAGCCAGTTGCATGAGAAGCCTCTGCCTGTTGTTCCTAGTCATGATCCGCCTGCTCCTCCCAGTCCCACTCGTGAACCACCTGCTCCTCCCAGTCCTACTCGTGAACCACCTGCTCCTCCCAGTCCTACTCGTGAACCACCTGCTCCTCCCAGTCCTACTCGTGCTCCGCCTCCCGTTCCTCAGTCATGATATCCCATAACCTATACCTTCCACACAACTGTCACCACAACTAGATTGTGGCAACACACTTGTCCCGCGGGACATGATGAATGATGTGTCTGTACAATTACTCTTCGGATCGTCTGATCGGTTCTTTTTCTCGTTTCGCTCGATATGCGAGACACCGCCACTCACTCAGTTCTTGAACATATTTCCTATTTTTTATCTCTGTCAGTCTACGATCGACTGTTGATCAACACTCTTGGCTCGTTCAGCCTTTCCATTGTATCTTACATTTGCTTTCTTTTTTTCTTTCTTTCCTACTTTTGTTTTCTTCTTGTGCCAGTTGCTTAGCTAGCTTTGTTGCTGCTGTTTATCCAGTTGCTGCTTATTTCGCAGTGGATTTGATTTTTGTTTCTCTCAAGCGATGCATCATCTGCATTCTTTTTTTCTTTCTTCTTCTTTCCTTCTGGCTAAAAAGCCATGGTATATTAATTGATTCATTAACATGGATGGACACACGTCCATTATGTTGATTTCGGGCTGGTAGATAGAAATAGATTTGTTAGTGATCATTATTCCATTGTTCTAAATGATAATAAATAAATGATAATAAATAAATAACAATAAATATCCTGCAGCCTACAGCCTTGCAGTCTACTCCTCATTCAAGACAAGACCCTAACACCGGCCTAGCCGAACTAGCCCCAAGACTATACAGTAGTTACCAGTTAAGTTACTACTACTAGTAGTAGATCAAATGACATGACGCTTTGGTGCCCCAGCTGAGCTGAGCTATCAGCCTTGTCAGCTGGACTGGACTGTACATTAAAAAAATAGACCAAAAAACACTAGAATTCACTTCTTGCACATTTTTTTTCTTTCGTTCGGGTTTTTGGCTCTCATAATGTTGGCGCGCGATCTTGGGTGATTTGATCCGACGGACATGAATAATAGTAATGAAGATACGACGCGCCCCCCGCCGCTCACGGTAACCGCGTCGTCGTCGCCGACGGACGAGCGACGGGCTGCTGCTGTTGAGCAGGGGGACTGGAGCGGTATTCCCTCTTCCCTTCACTTGTATATCTTTGCTTATGCTAATATGAACCTGGAAAGATGGACATAATACATCGCACAGCCGCGTGTCTGATCATATCGAGATTCCGGAGAACATCAACACCAGCGAAAACAAAGACGACACGAATAAACAAGATGCCGCAGGGAAGCGCAGAAAAGGGCCGGATTTAGGAGACCGTATGCCCATCCCCACTTCTCTCCATTTTGGTTTGTATATTAATATGAGAGAGATCAGGGAACAGGCGTCTCCAAGGCCCCGGCCTGAAATGGCACAAAGCGTACTCTGAACTTGAGCCGTTTAGTGGTCGCGTGCTGGTTATTGATTTCGCCAAGGGGGGTGAGAGCCAGCCCCAAAAACCTTCAACAAACAAACAAATGTATATTGATGTGTTTGTTAGATAAATCAAACTCGCACGTCCGCAAAGTCGCCGCCCAGGAAATCTTCTCGCTCGACAGCCTGCGCCGTATTTACCATGCGCCAGATACTCAACAGAACGCGGCGCCGGCGATGCGTGTTATTCACGTGCAGAACGCTGACTGGGCGATTCCTTTCCTTCTTCGAAAATACAACATCTCTTCACCCGACGCAAAGGCTAGGAAAGACGACACGGCAGCCGCCGATTTCGGTCGGTATCTTCGATACAAAAAACCCGAAATGCGTGGCGGAAAACCTTTTCTCGCGGGCAAGACGTGGAAAGTGCAGTATGATCCGTGGCGAGGGGTGAATAAGACGTCGTTTGGCTTGGATTATATCAAGAGTTTCCCGGCGAATAGGGCGAGACGAGAAAATGGGAGGAGGGATGGGCGGGATAGGATGATGCAGTTGGATGATTTTGACGATAATGGTTTGTCCCCCCCCTTTTTTTCTCTCTTGTCTGGCATATGGTTGATAAGGGTAGACGAACCAATATGCAGCCACGACGTCTACGTCCAACGGGTCAGCTGCTACATCCAGCACCAACAAACCGCCTCCGACAAACGGCTGTCGCTCGACGACCTGCCACAGCGCAAACATTTCTATCCCAGCGACCTCTTTGGCGAAAACGACGACACCGTGGTCAACGGCGCGCGTAAAGACCGGCGCGAATTCCAGTCTCGGTTGCGAAACCTGGATAATGGGAACGCGATCATCATCTTTGATAATTCCTCCTCTGGGTGTATCGAAGACACATTAGTCCCCGCGCGCCGGGATCTCGAGTGTCGCTGGCGCAGATTACCGTTCTATCTTGCCTTTGAATCGCGAGACCCGATCAAGGGCGATGACGAGACGCTCGCGCTGAATTGCTCAAAAGCCGTGCTAGGGGATATCTTCAAGGCGATTGTCATGACGTGGGACGGGTTTTTGGACCATGCAGTCACGCACATGACCATCCTCGAGGATAAGATTTACGATCAGCCGGCCGATGAATCGCGTGCGCCGGAGCTGTGGGCGAATTCGAGTGCGTGGTTGAAGGTTGAGAAGTTGGTGAATGTGCATAGTAGTGTGATGCATGAGATGCAGGCGAGGCTGCATGAGTTGACGGGTGTGTTCCTTTTTTCGTTTTTTTGTTGTTGTTGAAAGGTTATGCTAAGAGGGTAGACGATATTGATACAGAGGACAACTGGCTCGACGACAGCCCTGGCGATTTCGAGCGGCTGATGAATTTGATTACTGAAGACCTGACCAAGCCGACTGAATCGCTGATTTCGCTGCTGTATCAGAGCGTGTCGATTCGGGATAGCAGGCATAGCCTGGAGCTAGGCGTGAGCAGTCAGTCCTTCCCCCCCTATCTGTCTTTTGAATACAAGTTAATATTTGTTTCCAGTGTGGCGCTTGAGCTGGATAACATTCATCTTCCTCCCCCTCACCTTTATAGTCGGCTTTTTCGGCATGAACGTCGACACCTTCGCCGACAACCCGAGCATGAAATGGTACTTTATCGCAGCGATCCCATTCATGGTCGGCGTAATCGCCATATACTTCTTCACCAAGCGGCTCGCCACGCAAAACCGACGCACGCCACACGAACGCGCCGTGTACCAGTCCTTTTTCCAAGAAATGGCGGCCCTAAACCCGATGCTGTGGTCGAGGGGTGGACCCAGGCAGCATATTCGCCCACGCGGCAGAATTGCACGCGTGAAATGGGCGTTGGTGAAGTGGTGGTTACGGCCGACAAACACTATTGTCGTCGACGCGGAGGATTCAGTCACCCAAAACCCGGATGGAGAGGCTGGGCGTACAGCTGCTGCGATTGACAGTCTCGGCACAGTGTCCAGGATTCAGAGATATCTGTCGAAGCGCTGGACAGACCAGATCTCGCGCACAGTATCCAGTCTAGACTCCGAGGCAGGCGGGCTTATGCTAGATGACCTGGGCCCGGACGATAGACTCAGTGGCGAGCATTCGATTGGCGAGGGCCTGACGGAGATCGCAGAGACGTTGTCGGCCGCTGGATTGCCGATTGTAGCTGCGCGTCCGGCGTCAGACCCTGGTAGTCTTGGTCTGCACAATCAAGAGGAGCAGCACCAAGGACCGATGCATCTGCTCAGAGTGCCTGCGCATACGACGAAAGCGGCAATGAGCATATCCCCCCCTGTCCAGCTGCAGCAACAACAGCAGGAGCCAACAGTAGAGACAGGAGGAGGAGGAGCCCATTTCGACACCAGCGAAATCTCCAACCCCGTCATCGCAGCCGCATTGCAGCGCTACGAGCGGCAGCGTTCACGAAGCAACAGCTCTCGGCGCGGCGGTGGAAGCAGTGGACACAGGCCACGCAGTAGCGGATCTTCTGGCGGACGGAATAGTAATTCTGTGCTGGTCGAAGAAGAGGATGCGGACTGGCTGCAGGAGCGTGGACGAAAGGGTAAGGATTGGCTGTGGCGGCGGACGGGGTCCGGGGGTGAGGCCGACTATAGGAATTCGAGTTCGGTGGAGAGGAGTAGGACTAGACATTAAGTTTCATATATGTATATGTATGTGTATACAAGTAGATAGAGAACACATTTCATTGTTAATGTTAAGTAATGTTGATATCTGATTAAACCAAAACCAAAACCAACACCAACCCCGACGCCATGCTCACCCGTTTAGTTATTTACCCAGACATTGAAAAAAACAAAGAAAACCTATTCAGCCTTGCCCTGCGTCACTTTGGCGGCCTGCACGGCAGACATCTTCTGCGTCCATCCCTGCGCCGGCTGCGGCTTCTTGACCGTACGCAAGTCATCCGTCGAAAAGCCCGAGATGCGCATGTTGTAGTTGCGTTCGAGCACAAGCTGGATGTCGCGGATGTCGAGCGTCGAGGATGGACGCAGTTTGGCCAGGCGGCAGGCGGCGGTGATGACGTCGTCGACAAAGTCGTCGGCCATTTGTAGGATGAACTAGTTGAGTTTGTAAGAAAAGTGATGTGGAAGTGATAGAAAGATAGACGTACCTCCTCGGCATCCGGGGTTAAACCCTCACCTTCACCTCCCCCGGTGACCTGACGGACCAAAATGTCCAGTGCCTTTTTGCTCAGCACTCGCTGTCCCTCGCCCTCAAGAACGTACCCAGGATGCTTTTGGATCGCTGGCTGCCCCATCACACCCATAGCCCCATGGCTAGGCCCACTCGACAGCGTCGGACGCGGTGTGCCCATAGCCACCGGCTCGGGTGGCTGCATGTTCAGGTTCTTGGGAATGGCCATGTTAACGTTGCGGGTTGTGTTCTCCACTGAGCGGTTGGCCATGTATCCTGGAGGATTGGCGTTGGGGTTGGTTACTCCCTGAGGCGTTCCTCCTTGTTGTGGCTGCTGCGGTTGCTGCTTGTTGCCCTGGTAGGATTTTGCTGCTTGCGAGATGGCCGCTTCATGGGACAATGGACGCGGCGGTCCCTGGCCAGATGCCTGGCCATCGGTTTGTGGTACTGGAGGCTGCTGTGGTTTCTGTTGTTGAGCCTGGGGCTGAGGCTGGCCGGGGACCTGGTTAAAGGCTACTTGCGTGGTGGGCGTCGCGGTCTGCGTGGACGGCGTCGGAGCCTGGGGCAAAGTGGGTGTCTGGGCGTGCATGGCTGGTTGAGCTTGAGGTTGAGTCTGCGTCTGAGGCTGTTGACGAGCTGCGTTGACAGCAGAGTTGACCGTGTGCGGGGCGGGAGTTTGTGCCTGCCCTGTCGACGCCGCAACTCCCGTGACTCCCGCAGTCGGCGCCTGTTGTCCCTGTTGTGCTTGTCCCTGTCCCTGTGTCTGACCTTGTGTTTGTGCCTGTGTTTGTTGCTGTCCAGGAACAGCGCTGCCCTGAGCCCCGCCAGTGATACCGCGCGCGGCTTTGAACTGCTCCTGTTGCTCCTGGAACTTTTTCAGGAATTCGCCGCCCTCACGATACAGTTTCTCCGCCGCATGCTGGCGGTCGCGGAACTGTTGCATTTCCTCCGGTTTGATCGACGCCTGGGGGCGTGCCTGCACCTGCGTGCGCACCTCCATGCTGCGCTGGCGTCCCATTTCTTGTTTTTGCACCGCCATGCCGTATCGCAGTTTGGCTTCGTTGAGCCAGCTAGCCGCTTGCTGAGGGTTCACTGCGGGAGGGAGGTGGAACTGGAGGCTGTTCACTTTGTTCTGGATGGCGGGGAGCAGCTGGTTGAAGGCGGTCGGGTTATTTGTAGCCTGGGCTCTTTGTTGTGCTTGCTGGGGCTGCTGCTGTTGCTGCTGCTGTTGTCCCTGGTTCTGGGCCGGTGCACCTGGAGCCTGCGCTTGAACTTGGGCTTGTGCCTGTGCTTGTGCTTGTGCTTGTGCCTGCGCCTGAGCTTGAGCCTGCGCCTGCGCCTGTTGCTGCCGCTGCTTGAACAGCTGCATCCCCTTCATCAGAGTCTGCGACACCTGCACCAGCTTCATCTGCGCATTGCGATACTCGTCGCTCGTCGGGGGCTGAGAGCCCAGTATGTCCCACAGTCCGCGCACATATTGTGTCTGCTGCAGTTTTTGGTTCTCCGTCAGATGCGGCAGCTTGGCTACCTGGTCGGTGCGGATCAGCGAGGGTTGCTGTTGTGGTGGGACTTGTTGCTGTCCTTGCTGTCCTTGTTGTTGTTGCTGGGGCTGGCCGGTTGGCGCTTGACCTGCCTGGCCCTCCATGTTTTGTTCTGTTTCTTTTTTCGTTTGTCCTATTTCTTCTTTCGTCTTTTGTTCTTTGTGGTTTGCGACGGGGGGTTGCTCGAACCCGAGGGACAAGAAACCTAAAGATATATCTATATCTATAAATATCTAGATAGATATAAACAGATATAAGTATATATCGTTACCGAAGCAGCAAACCAACACGTCGCAAAGAAACCGTGCTGTTCTGTTCTGGTGTATCTCGATGCGTGTCGTCCGACGTTGGTTGCGGCGTTGAAGGTTGCGGCACCCGAGCCTCGCGTCACTGCAAAGGCTTGGCATTTTATTCCCAGACCATTACCAGTGCTATACACTACTAGATAATGGGAAAAATATTGTAATTATTATACTACTATTAAGAGAGCCGCGGCGAGAAACATATTTGTAATAAACACTTTTTTTTTTAGCTGTTCATTATTGTTTTGCATTATGTGTGTACATCGATGCGCTGCTGGGTTGGACTGATGTCCGGCGCGTGTCAGTGTCTACCACTGTCTGGTAGTTCTCTGTAGTTCTCTGTAGTTCAGCAATAGTTGCTCCGGCGATCATAATTCTGTGCTAGTCACCAGTTGAGCACTTTGTCCAGCACCAGAGCGTATAATCTACCACCTGGCAAAGCGCCGAGAGTTTACCTCTGCCCTAACTCTCAAAAGAGCCAGCCGTAGTTCATAACTAGTCAACTTCTCATAGCTGCATCACCTCATCAACCCTCCGATATCCCGGTCAATCCCCGTCATGCGTTCCTCGAGCGTGCGTTTCCGTCGTTCCAACTCGCGAATTTCTTCTAGTTCGCGCTCAATATCCTCGTCCGTGACATTTGTTTCGGGCTGCTGCTGTTGCTGCTGCTCGGCAAAATCAAAATCTTTGTCTTTGTCGTAGGCCTGATTGATGCGTTCCAACTCTGCCGTGTTCTCGGCAACCCGGGCGTCTAGCTGCTCTAATGAATCCGTGACTTGCGCGTATCGGTAGCGCAGATTGGAAATTGTTTCGGCGGCGCCGGAGACGGGGCTGTCACATACATAGATTAGACTGGGCCTTAAAAGATAGAGAAAGAAGGTCACTTACTAAACATTGCACAGTATCTCCGCGCCTTTAAGCAACACCTCAATATTGATCTCCCCCCGTGCTGCCCGCGTCGACGAGCCCGTTGACCGTTTGATTTCCTCCATCATGTCAGAGCCCAACACGCGCGCCACGGCCGACTGGTTCCGCGAGTTCCTGGCCGCATAGATGCGACTCGCCATGGACTCGCCCGGCGCAGAAGCAGCATTCTCGGCAGGAAACACGGTGCCGCGGCGCGTGGCCCGGCGCTGCGATGCCTTGGCGGCGGACTGGTCGAGGGTGAAAAGCGCGCGCTCGTGGGCCTCGGTGTCTCGGATCAGGCTGGTGATGTCTGGTGTGTTTAGGAGGGCGTTGGTGAAGCGTTTCGGCGGGGGGAAGCTGCGGGGCGGTCAGTACTGAAATACTGTATTGGATAGAGGGTTCTGACGAGAGCTCGGAGATGGCGCTGGCAGAAAGCGCAATCTGCTCGAGATGGCTGTCCAGGAGGGCCATTGCGGCGTATCGCTGCTGTATGAAGCTGTCAATAGTGAAGGATAACAGGCAGGATAAACACGCGCCAAGGCAGCCGGGGTGACGTACCAAGTAGTTTCTGCCTCAGGCACCAGCTGACAGCTCAACCGCTGCACGGCCAACGCAGCGCGCGCCCACAACAACGCAGCTGCTTAATTTAAAACACACAGCCAGAACAGACAGTGTATCGCCCTTATTTCCTTTTGCCTTTCATCACCGCGTCAGCAGGAGTTCTCGCGTGACCCGTTATCGCTCGCTCAGCAACTCAAAAATCCGCCAAGCCCTGCTTACCTAACTCGCCGCCGCGCTCGTAGCTCGCTAGCCCGATCGGGGTCGCTGTGGGTCGTCGCGTGCTGACCGCGGGCTTCTATTGGCTGCACGCCCGGCAACCTGCGTTGCTGGCTGCTGCTGCTCTCTGCTCGGCTCCCGCGCTGTCCTTCCTCTGTCGGCCTGCTTCATCACCACCTGCCCCGACCTGACATCACTCTCCCCCCATCACTCCTCCATCGACTTCTTCTCCGCTGTTCCTTTTGCTGCTTGCTCCATTTCCCCCCTGCTTTTGTCTCTCACGCTCATCCCATTTTCTTTTGTCTCTTGGCTTGTCTATCGTTGTGCTCTCCCGAGCCCATCCCCTTCACTTCTTCTCGTCAAGCTCGCTCCCTCGTCATCATCAGAAGAGAAACAACAAAAGATGCCAGTGGAAAGGCGCTCGCTCAGGTCAAACAGCAAAGGTGATACTTCATCATCCGCCAACGGCGACAAAGCTCGCTCCAACTCCAATTCCAAAGATAAGGCTGCCCCGACAACCCGGTCGGCGGCGAACAAGGCCAAACCGGCCCCGGCCAAGAAAGCCGCCACTGCAAAGGGCGCCAGCAGCTCCAACTCGAGCAATAATAACAACAACAACATGAGTGGCGACCAGCCGCAGCGGAATGGGACAGACCCGGCTGAGAACGGCGTCGAAGACGTAGAGATGGAAGAGGAAACTACGGCAGGTGGGCCTACATCGTCCATCCAAACCAGCTGGGAACACGATGGTGACGAGATGACTGTTGTAGTGCCCCCATCAAAGGCTTCTAGATTATCTGCTGCGGATAGCAAGAAGAACGATGAGGATGATGTTGCCATGGAAGGCGCCGACGACAAGGAGGCCCAAGAGCCAGAGATTGATCCTAGGGAAAAGGCCATCCAGGGTGAGAGTTACTTTGAGTTCTTAATCACGTTCTGTCGTTAACCATACTGCATTTTTCTGTCAGATATCAAAGCCAACTTTGGCCTCCTGGAGCGTGCTGTCACGCACTTTGACCCCCGTTTCACCCTCCGCGTGCTTCGCTCGATATCCTCCATGCGAAAGCAGATCTCGCCTGATCTGCTCGCCGAAGTCATTGTCGACACCTACCAGAGTTCTAACCCGACTGCGACTTTCTTGCTAGAAGCTCTCGGTAAGACAGGAGCTTTTGACGCCGCTTCCACGATGGACGTCGATTCGGATAAGCCCAAGGCAGCTCGTGAGATCCTGCCCGAAGTTGATGCCTACCTCTCGATTCTTGTGCAGATCGTCTTTTACGATCAAAAAGATGTCCAGGGTGGTGCCGACTTTTCCGGCAAACTGGTGGAGCGATTGCGAACTTTGAACCGCCGTACTCTCGACTCGCTGACAGCGCGTGTGTACTTTTACTACTCGCTGTTCTACGAGCAGATGGCTCCGCTGCCTCCGTCTCCGGCGGCTGCGGTTATCTCGATTCGCAAACCTCTTCTCGCCGCTCTTCGTACTGCTGTCCTGCGCAAGGATGTCGACACCCAGGCTACCGTGATTACCCTCTTGCTGCGCAACTATCTGTCCACTTCGCACATCTCTCAGGCAGATCTCTTGATTGCACACAACGAGTTTCCCGCGGCTGCCTCCAACAACCAGATTGCCCGATACTTGTACTACCTGGGACGTATCCGTGCCATCCAGCTGCGCTACAGTGAGGCTCACGAGCATTTGACTGGAGCCACCCGCAAGTCGCCAACTAGCCATAGTGCGGGTGGTTTCTACCAAGTGTCTATGAAGCTTCTTGTTATCGTCGATTTGCTGATGGGCGACATCCCTGACCGCTCCGTTTTCCGTCAGCCATCCTTGGAAAAGGCCCTGCACCCGTATTTCCTTTTGGTTCGTGCTGTCAGCACTGGTGATCTGGATGGGTTTTTGAACATTGTCAACGTGCACGGAGCTACCTTCCGAAAGGACGGCACTTACACTCTGATTTTGCGCCTGCGACAGAACGTCATCAAGACTGGTATCCGTGTCATGTCCATTGCGTACTCGAGGATATCGCTGCGTGATATTTGCCTTCGCCTGGGCCTTCATAGCGAGGAGTCTGCCGAGTATATAGTTGCCAAGGCTATCCGTGACGGTGTGATTGATGCTACCCTCGACCATGAGAAGGGGTACATGAAGAGCAAGGAGGCCGGCGACATTTACTTGACCAGTGAGCCGGGCGAGGCATTCCACGCGCGTATCCAGGCTTGCTTGAGTCTTCACGACGAGAGCGTTAAGGTATTTCTTCCTTTCAATTTTACGTCACACATATACTAACAGACCAGGCCATGCGCTTCCCGATGAACCAACACCGGCTGGAGCTGAAGAACGCGCAGGAGGCACGGGAGCGTGAGCGCGAGCTTGCCAAGGAGATCCAGGATGGCGACATGGACGAAGACGATGCCGGTGGAGACTTTGATGGCATTTAGGAGATGGATAGACGATCTGTGTGACTGTTGCACAGCCTACTGTATACTGCGGATTTCCTACTGTGTTTTATCTAGTTTTGCAATCATTATCGCGCAGATAGAGTGCACTATCACGCGTATTCTTTTTAATGCTGTCCATAGTAATAAGTCAATAACTCGTAGTAGACACTAGAATTATAACTAATAATATACCCTTATTAATGAGTGGGTCGTGGAGACCAGCGGATGCCGGGCCGGGTTGGCCAAATCTCGTAAAAAGTCGGCTCCTTCACCTCACCTCGTCAGTGGTCACTGTTGTTTGTCCGACCTTGTTCTCATTTCTCCATCTCCTTCCTCTTTTCAATTATTCAATGTTTTACTACTAGACTTATTTTCTTCTTTCTAATTGAACGCCAAAGAATGGGAGCTCGGACAGTCCGCGCCTCCCAGCTGCTTCTGTCACGTCGACCTGCAGCACCGACGACGACGACGATATGCCCTCAATGCCTGCAGGACAACGCCTTGTACGCAGTTAATAACAGTGCTTTTCAAACCCGAAAATACCACCCAACCCGCCGACGAAATGTATCGCCCATTGGCGCTGCCGTGTCTGCGGCCCAGAACCTGTTCTCCAAGGGAGCAGCAGGATTCCCCAAAGCTCCGCCGGGCGTCTCGGTCGACCCGCTACGCATTGTGGGCAAGGAGCTCAAGTTTCTGAGTAACAATATACGCAAGTTGCTCGGGTCAGGTCATCCGATGCTGGATAAAGTGGCAAAGTACTATACGTGGAGTGAGGGAAAACATGTGCGGCCGTTGCTGGTGTTGTTGATGTCTCAGGCGACTGCTGCGTGCAGCAATACTTCCCACGGCCGGACAGCGTCACAGTCGTCGTCGTCGTCGTCGTATAATATCAGCCAGCCGATTAGCTCGCCCCTGGTTCTCGCCGACGCGAACCCAGATACCAGCCCATTGACCGCGCCCGCCGCCGAACTCGAAGGCATGTTTGGCGAAGACCCCAATATCCTACCGGCCCAACGTCGACTCGCCGAGATCACAGAGCTGATCCACACGGCCTCACTTTTGCACGACGATGTCATCGACAACGCCGTCACGCGCCGCTCATCAAACTCTGCAAACACGCAATTCGGAAACAAAATGGCCGTCCTTGCCGGCGATTTCTTGCTCGGCAGGGCCTCTGTGGCTCTAGCGCGTCTGCGTAATCCCGAGGTTATTGAGTTGCTGGCTACGGTGATTGCGAATCTTGTCGAGGGCGAGTTTATGCAACTCAAAAACACGGCTTCGGATGAGTCGTACCCGGTTTTCACGGATGAGACGATTACGTACTATCTGCAAAAGACGTACCTCAAAACCGCTAGTTTGATCAGCAAGTCGTGCCGCGCGGCTGCGTTGCTGGGGGATAATAACACGCCTGAGACGGTGGAGGCGGCGTACTCGTATGGCCGCAATTTGGGACTGGCGTTTCAGCTGGTGGATGATATGCTGGATTACACTGTTAGCTCCACGCAATTCGGTAAACCGGCGGGTGCAGATCTGGAACTGGGACTGGCTACGGCGCCGTTGCTGTTTGCGTGGAAGCATAATCCGGAGTTGGGCGCGTTGGTTGGGAGGAAGTTTGCGCAGGAGGGGGATGTTGAGCGGGCGAGTTTTTTTCCCCTTCTATTTGTTTTAATGCAATTGCTAATTTTTATGGTAACTAGGCCCGCCAACTGGTCCACCAAAGCGACGGCGTTGAGCAGACTCGTCTGCTAGCCCAAGAATACGCAGACAAGGCTGTCTCTGCGATTCAGATCTTTCCGGACAGCGAAGCCAAGAATGGCTTGATTGAGATGTGCGAGAAGACGATGAAGAGGCGCAAGTAATCAACTAAACAATAAACACTCACAAAAACTTACACCGGGGAGGTTGGTTCATTTTACCATACACGCTTTGTTTTACTATACACGGGGGTTTTTTTGGGTTTTTTCTTGCTCAGCTTGTTACTTGTATAGATTCATGGGGCATAGAAAAAGAGAGAGAGAGAGAGAGTCAAGTTTCACCATGTATTATCATATGTATTATCATTACACCAGTCAGTCAGTCCAGTCCAGTCCACACCACAGCAATAGATTACCTATTCATATCAATCAATCAATCAATCAATCACATCATAATACAGTCCAACCTTTTTAACCCAGAACCAACGAACCAAAAGAAAAGAAAAGAAAAAACAAAAATTAGACACTGCCACCACCCGTAATCATCTGCCACGCCTCCTTGTACTTGTCCGCCGTCTTCTGAGCTACCTCATCATCCATCCTAACCCCAGGTTTCCCCTTGAGCCCGTTCCGCGTCAACCAATCGCGCAAGTACTGCTTATCGAAGCTGTCCTGCCCCTTTCCGAGCACATACTTTTCGCGCAGCCAGAAACGGGACGAGTCCGGTGTGAGCACTTCATCGACAAGCACAATTTCATCGTTTGTCTCGTCCAGCCCAAACTCGAATTTTGTGTCGGCGATGATCAGCCCCCGCTCGTAGGCGTACGCGTGTGCGGTTTTGTAGAGGTCGATGGCGAGTTGGGAGATGCGTTTTGCGTAGGATTTGCCGACGATTTTGGCGGCTTGTTCTTACAGTTAGCAACCATCCTTTAGTTAAAAAGCGTTTAAGAAGAAGAGGTTACCCTGGTCAGGATGAATATTCTCATCATGCTCGCCCTGCTCCGCCTTCGTGCTAGGCGTGTATATCGGCCCATCGGGAAACGCCTGACTCTCCTGCAGATTCGGCGCTACCTTGATACCATGCACTGTGCCAGATTTCTGGTACTCGGCCCATGCAGACCCCGTAATGTAGCCACGCACAATCGCCTCGAGCGGGAAGATTTTGTACTTGCGTACCTGCATGCTGCGGTTTTGCAAGGCGGCGCGCTGGGTCTCGGGGATTTGGGATGGGAGGGCCAGAGTGATGAAGTGTGTGCGGAGGGTTGGGCGTGCATTCTGCAGGATGTCGAACCAGTGTTTTGTGCAGAGGGTTAGGAGTTTGCCTTTGTCTGGGATGCCCTGGGAATATGCATTAGAACGACAATAAAAAGAAGAGGAGGGAATAAAGTACATTTTCCATAATCACATCGTAGGCAGAAATGCGGTCAGTCGCAACAAACAGCAGCGTCTGCTCGTCAATCTCATACAGATCTCGCACTTTGCCGCGGGCGACCAGGCGCAATGCGCCCTCCAGATTGGTTTGCGTGAGTGCCTGCGCCATTGCCAGGACTGCGAGTGTTCGCGAGGTAGCTGAGTGAGTGGAGTAGAGTCAGCGAGTGTGGGTGTTTGAGGGTTGAGGGGTAGAGAAGATCCTCGAGTCGGGAATTTTTTTTCTTCTTGTATGTTTGCGGGGAGCCGCTATCGGGAGCAGCAGTTGGCGGGGGCTTCCTTCAGTTCTCGGGATCGGCCTAGCGCCGCCTGCCCCGACTGCGCGTGCGTTTGTCCAGACCGCGTGTGGATTTCCATTATTGATCCTCATGGATCGCAATTGACGCCGTTTCATTGTTGCTGTTGATCTGGGATTCCGCTGGTACTAGTCAGGCAGTCGGCATGTCCCCGGCAAGGGCAGTACGGCACGAAGACAGTCAACAACAAAAAAGTTGAGAACAAAACAAACACCAAAATGAGCCGCTACCTGACGCCCTCCAAGGTCGCCCTGCTCTGCCTTGTCTCGCTGTACACCGAAGGAATCGTGCCCAACAAGTCCGCCGTCGCAGTCCTCTCGTTCCTCGTCTCGCACATTATACCCCCCCGCGCAGGCGCCGTCGACAGAGCGCCCGCTGCCTTTCGCCGCGACAGGAGCCATGCCGTCTCCATCGACGAGCTCGAAGAGGTACTCGCCTACCACGCCTCATCAATCCCCGGTCGCTCCGTGTGGGATTTGCTGCTGCGCAAAATGTGGTTGCTGGACTGCTGCGACGCGCTCGAGATGTTCTTTGCCGATATCCATGCCATTGTCGAGAAGCCGCGCGAGGAGCAGATCCTAGACAGGGATAATGGGATTGTTTCGGCGACTAGTGACCAGCACATGCTGCTCGGAAGGTCGTCGCCGCTAGGTGCTTTTGTGCGCAGGGCTCAGCTCGAGTTTACGCGTTTGCAGTTTCATGATTCGGTCAAGCTGTGGCGTGCTTTTATCAAGTATCGGCTGCCGACGTATCGAGCTTGGGCGAGACGGCATCCGTCAGGCGAGCAGTCAGCAGTCGACAATACCTTTGTTGAGCTTGGTATGGATACAGATAGTTATCTTGGCCAGGTGGTATATGGCAATATCGAGCGCGAGTTGGACAATGACGGTGCCGGCGTGAGCACCAAAGATGTCGAGCAGCTGCTCACGTTCCAGGTCGACGAGCTGCAACGCCTAGGCGGTCGCGTGTCTGACGAAGTCAAGGACCAGCTAGAATATATCATCTCGACAGGAGTCACTGTTCCCAGCATGTCGCACTATATCCGCTTTCTGGACGCCTGGAGGTCTGGCGACTACCCGTCCTCGTTTGATAATCTGCACCGCTACTTTGATTACACGGTGCACGGCCGCGACCGCAGTTTCTACCAGTATGCGCTGCTGAATCTGGCTATTTTGCATGCGGATTTTGGATGCTATACGGAAGCTGTGTCCGCAATGCAAGAAGCAATCTCCATTGCGCGCGAGTCGCATGATATGGACTGTTTGAATTTCTGCATGAGCTGGCTGTATCATTTCGGAAAGGCGTTCCCAGAGGAAATGAAGGATGTTCAGAGTACGGGCATGTTGGGCAGTGAGAAGGAAGGATTGGCTTTTTTGAAAGCCAAAGCGAAGGAGACCGAGTCTTGGGGGTTGCTCAGCACGACGCAGCTGAGTGAGGCGAAACTTGAGCTACAGAATGTGAGTTCTTTTTTTTTGTTGTTGTCGTTCCAAACTAATTCCGAACAGGGAGACAGCCTTGCGTCGGTCTTTGAGAATATCGTCAAGTCGTCGTATTTGAACGTGACGAGGAATCTGAGGACGACCATGGGGCCACAGCTGTTGCTTCAAGCATCTGTTTTTTCTAGAATAGGTATATCTTACGAATAATATTTTGTGACGCTTGCTAACGCATCTAGGCCTCACACACAATGCCCTGCTGCAATGCGAGATTTTTCGCGAATGCTACGCCAAAGGGGCGCCTTTGGATGACTATCTCAAGATAGCTTATCGAAGTAGCCAGCTGGTGAGTTTTCTTTCACTTTCTTCAAGTAATTACTTTGGTTAATATACATAGCTGTCCCATGGTGGTAGCCACAAACGAGCAATGGCTCGTATAAACGACATTTCGCCGGCGGATCTGCGCTCGCTCAAAGCTAGCCAGAGCTGGGCTTATTACTGTGGTGTTTTGAAACTGCAGCGGCAGATCCATAGGTATGTCTTTCGTTTTACATAGAAAGAAATATAACTAACTTCAACAGAGACGACTGCGTCGCTGCAGAACACCTGCTCAGCCAACTCCAAGAAATGGAACTCCCCGACATCGACCTCGCCCTGCATCTCTCCCTCCTCGAAATCGAATTCCGCTTACGAAAAGGCCACTACCAAAAAGCCATGGACATTCTTGAAGAAGTCGCACACTTTATGCAACAAGACAACTTTGACATTTTCGTCCAGGTTCGCCTACTCTGCTTCAAAGCACGCATCCTCGCCAAAACCGGCCTGCCCCAGCGCGGATTCTCGCTAGCTATGCGCGCAGCCAGCATCGCCTATCGGTCTCGCGTGCTGCCAGGCTTGTGGGAAGCCATTGGCGTGCTGGCCACGGTGCTTCTCAGTCTCGGCGAATTCGACGCAGCGGCTGAGATGGTGGAGAGCATTATGCCGCAGATCCTCGAACTAGATGACCGCTACCTAACCGCGCGCTCGTACTCGGTGCTTGTCGACGCCAACATGGGCATGGCGGGCAACGACTCCAAGACGAAAGGGATGGGCCCGATGAGAACGAACAAAAACGTGACGCGTGCAAGTGCGTATATCGATTGTGCGTATGACGAGTACGAGGCTATTGAGGATGTCCCCGGGCAGTGCGAGATGATGGCTAAAAAAGCCACTGTTATGCATCTCAAGGGCGATCCGGTGCTGGCGAATGATTATGCGGCAAAGTGTCTGGATTTGAGAAAGGCTGCAGAGACGGACTGACAGGGTAGTTGCAAGCGGTGTATGATATGTAAATAGGTAGAGTATCCGATACCGGGGGCATCACGGGGCGCTTTTTATAATAGAACAATAATGAATAACATTTCCCAAAAAGGAAATATCCATGTAACTATTCAGGACTCCGAAGGCGCCGCCCCGGTCACTTGACACCGACACCCATTGATCAATCTGGACACCGCTTCTCTTGAAACGAATACCGCTGTTCTCGCCAAACAAAGAAAAAAAAAATTTCATGGTCCACATGACACGAAAATTTGAATTTTCCCCTTCCTTCCTCCGCCCTCCATGAAGGTGGATATTATCAATGCCAAACCTCTCCTCTCCTGCCCAACCCAACCTGTCTCGGATTTTCAAGGTTTCTTGTCAAGCTATACAAGACTAAGAAAACCCTTGTTATATTGCCCTTCTATTTTGTCAAATGACAGAAAGAGAATCTGTCAATGTTATCCAGTACCATGTCTCACGTCCCTCTCTCTCTCTCTCTCTCAACTCTGGAGCGACACAATAGCGAGAGGTCCTGAGAGTAGGACAACAGGACAACAGGGGTGGCAAATCTGCCAAGTGGATTCTACTGTAAGTTCAGATTATTTCATAAGACTGTCTTCAAATTGACTAACGACTTTTCAGTTGGGCGGGCGGACTCTGACAGGCCCTTTGATACGGTATTGATTGAGAGGGGGTCCTCGCTGAACTCGCTAGATACGCCCGCTCAGCTGAGTATTCACCCGGTGCAATATGGACGCAGGCTTTACTTGCGCCTTCTTGCAATGCAATCGAGCGCTCTTTCACAAATATCGAGGAGACCCAGAGAGTACGACTACGGGCGTGACAAGCATCATTCTCAATCACTACTTTATTTCTCCTTCTCGCAGGGCTATGTCAATCGGCCAGAAGGCTAAGAAAACTCTTGTTATATCGCCCTTTCTTTTCTTTTCTTTTTTGGGGGGGCAAAGGGACGGAAAGAATACTGTCCTTCCCAAAAAAAAGGGCAAGAGACCCTGAAAACAGAACATCAGAGGGTGACAAACGCCATTCAAAACCACTACTTTCCCTTCTCCCAGGGCTATGTTCATTGGCCAGAAGACTAAGAAAACTCTTGTTATACAACCCCTTTTCTGTGAAATGACAGAAAGTCATCCAGTGCTATGTCTCATGTCTCTCGAGAGACCGCCCGAGATAGGGCTGGAGACCCTGAGAGCAGAACATCAGAGGGCGACAAACGCTATCCTAAACCATTATTTTCCCTCCTCACAGGGCTATGTACATCGCCCGGAAGATTATGGTGGTTGAAAAATGGGTTCGTGGACATAAATACCCATCAGTGGGTGGGTGCTTGTTGCAGTACTTGTGCTGTGCTGGCTTAAACGCCAACGCTCCATGATAACGCAGGGCAAGGCGGCGGCAAAGTGCGAGACGACCGACAAAACACCTCGGTTCATTCCTTTCTTTTTGTCATTTTGTCAAATGACAGAAAATCGGAAATGTTATTCAATGCTATGTCTCAAGTCGAGAGAAACCCAGGCCGCTTGAGATAGGGCGAGATCACTGGAGTCCCTCAGCAATACGAAAATGACTAGGTCATTTAGAGACCAAGAGAAGGTCAAAATCTGGACTCGTATTCCAGATCTCAACACGAGAAAAAATTTCAGAACTAGACATCCGAGCAGGACAACTGGCGTGGAAAACACTATTCTCAACCCACTACTTCATTCTCCCTTCTAGCAGGGCTATGTCCATCGCCCAGAGGACTATGTTGTAAATCGGTTTGTGGATATAGACCGATACGTTTGGTCTATATTCGTGAAGATGTTTAAAGTATTCCGACTGCTATTTCCACCAAGTACTTCAGGAGGCCTCCCGCGAGAATCATCCTGAAAAGAGACAACCAGCAACGGCCGGTACAACTTCAACCCGTCAGACTATTTCAAAATGCAGGTTTACGACGATCCCAAATACGAAACAATCCATCGTGGATTGAGAGAGGAACTGATTGGTTTGGCTCAAAATGCCACAATGGGTGATGTCAAGAGGATCAAGTTGAATAGTTTTCGCCAACGTGATTTTAGAAGTGATCAGTTCAAGGATTCCTTTGACCATGGACTATCTCCACACGCAATTGATTCATGACGCCAAGGAGAACGTCGCCTTGTTCAGTCAAGCGTTTTACTTCCTTATTAGAAAGTCTCTTGGGCAGTCAATCTATGGTATATCCCATTCAATAGTGGTTTATTTCAGAGGATTTATTCTTCCTTGTCTAGCGTCAACTGATTTTAAATGCATTTTTGTATCATATTTTATGTTGATATACAGCCAACTCAAGTCAACTGGAAGTAATCCATGTAACAGCCCTGTGATGGAAATAGGATCACTCGATGTAGCCCAGGGCGCGAAATGCCCTGTCCAAGATCTCTCGTACTACTTTCTCCTTTCGTACGGTGTATTCTTGCATTGATTCACCTGCTTCCTCGGCAGCTGCAGCACATTCGCGTTTGACTTTTGCATAGAGCTGCACGTCCTGCGGCGTATTCGAGAGCCAGTCACGGAAAATCCGGTGCCTCTCGACCTCAGGGCAATCCGGCCCAAACACGTGGAGATTGATATGATATGCACCAGGACGGTCCCCTTCATCAACAAAAAAGCGATGTTGATGCCAGCCGGGTTCACGGAAGAGGAATCGGAAGCCCAAGCTCTCGAGAGCGTCAACGTACGAGTTTTCGTCCTTGATGTCTTTGACTACCAGATCGATGTCGATAACATCCTTTGCCGGCAGCCCTGCAACACTGGTCGATCCTGCATGAAAAACGCCCACCGCGGTCGAGCCCAGCGCAGTTTCAATGCGGGCTTTGGTGTCCAAGAATCGTTGCGGCCACTCTGGATTGGGCTCGACGATGGCCATCTTTAGTTTGACCTTGCGGTGTGCAACGCGTTCGGTGGAGCTTCCATCATCCACGTAGTTTCTGACAATGTCCGCGGGAGAAAGTGGCATTTTGGGTCACAGATGTTTATTTTTTATTTCTTTGCAGTGTAGTGAGTAGTATAGTATTTTCCTGGACAATTTCTGGATATTATATTATTAAGAGTCCACTTCCAAATGCGGACCCCGCCATTGCTGTCAGCCTCACAGGCTACAACCTCGCACTATCCTTGCAGATGGCGCAACACGACTAGTATACGACTTTTGTTTCAATCAAGTGCCGATTCAGCTATTATCGCCGATAATTACCGGGTAAAAACACCCTAATTCCGACACATAAGAGTAAAATATTAGCAGATGAAGAAATACGATAGTTAGACATCACCAAGGTCTCTTAAGCAGTCAATCTATATAGGATATCAAATTTAATACAGTCCTATTTCAAAGTATTTATTACTTCTTGTTTGCCTATACATAGTCTGATAGAATGATATCGATCTTATCTTATCTTAGCGCAGTGTCCGATACGATACTCGTCGGCTCCGTCATCCGCAACTCAACCTCTACAACATCAGCTTCATCTGACATGACAGCTCTATCATGATCCCCACAGCACGCTGCCTCGCGGCCAAGCCGCCGGGCTTTTTCAAACGAAGCACCGCAGAGCTCGGCCGGCTGACACGCATCAGTACTCTCCCTCAGCGATCCTGTCAGTCTTTGCCTACTGCTAACTCCTCTCACAGTAACAAACCTCGAAACCCTCTCCGTCCCCACAAAACCCTACAAACTCCTCGACTTTGAAGACGAATCCACCACCGCATCATGCAAAACCATGGCCGACCGCGCCGTCGGCGGCTACAGTACCGCCGAGCTGGACTACATCCCAGCCACGGCCACCGACCCAGCACACACGCGCTTCCACGGCAGCATATCGACAAAGCTACCAAATAACTGGCGCGTCGAGCGTACAGGGTACGCTGCGTTCCGGAATCGGGATCGCGGGATATGGATGTTTGGGAGGTTGTACTGGGATGTCGACCCCTATGCGTATCTGGCGCTGCGCGTCAAGAGTGATGGGCGCAGGTACATGATAAATATTCAGACGGAGTCGATTGTGAATACGGATATCCATCAGCATCGCCTGTACACAAAACATCATCGTGTGGCACAATCAGACCAGCCTGAATTCTCGAGTCCGTTAGCTGCTGCCGCCGAAGCCTCAGAAGTCTCAGACGTGCAAGACACAATATATCCCGGCGGAATCCCGCCATCGCTGTCAGACATTCCACCAGCTGAGACGATTATTTCTGGAGGATATTCTGGTAGCACTTCTGGCGAGTCAGGCTGGGAAACGGTGTTTTTACCGTTCAAAGCGTTTGTGCGCACGAACCATGGCGAGATCATGGAGCCGCAGCATTCGATTATTAAGAATAAGATCAAGTCTGTGGGTATTGGCTTGATTGACAGGGTTGAAGGACCGTTTGATCTTCGTGTGCATGGTATCTGGGCGACGAATGGGATGAGTGAGGCTGAAGTTGAGGAGGAGAGACGCATTTGTGGCGAGAATGCGCGCGAGGTTGATCATGCCATTACTGGATTGGAGTCGGCGAAGAGGAATCCAGAAAAAGGACAGAAAAAGGAAACAAACGAGAAAGAGGCAAAAACCAAGACGAAAGGACTGGCGGGGCTGAAGGGCGAATGGGAGCAATAAATGGTCAATTGAATTGTAAGAATAGTATTTGGTAGTATCATACTCTTTGTACAGGAAATTGCATTGTCAAGTTTTCAATGTTGCTGGTTATCCCGACTATTTGCCTGCTCCTTCCTTCTATCTGTTCCCTCACGGTCAGCCGGTCAAAGTTGTCACAAACACCAGCTTCATCTCATCGCCATGTCCCTGTCCACCCTCCAACCCAAGAAACCCCCCCAACTAGCAATAGAACAAATCCAAAATGAAACCCTAGCCCATCCTCTACGCAATGTCAAACTACACATATCTCGCTACCCATACCGCGAACTCGTCCGCTTCCATCGCCACCTCCAGCTACGCCTGATGGACCTGTTTCCAGGCCGAATCTACATCGAAGCCTTCCCCATCGCCATACGCACGCTGTTCTTCGACAACATCAAGCCAGATGGGTTTGTTTCTGGCACGTTTCACTGCAGCCACCAATTCTATTCGATGCTCATCGATCATATCGCTGCTGTTAGGGACGGAGTGGTGGAAGAGAGGCTTGTGGTGTTCAGGTCTGTGCCGCCGAGCACATTCATGGAGGAACAGTGGGCAGTGGAGATTGCGCCACATTGTCGGTGGATGTATCTCGATGTTCAGAAGTTTTTGCTGTTGCATGTCCATGTGGAGACGCGGTACAGCGAGTCGTTTGCCAGGGAGTTTTTGCGCTATGATGATTCTGATGAAGGCGTTGAGGGGAATGCACTCGGCAAGATACGTGATTTTTTGACCCAGCAGCTTTCGGGCATGGATGTTTCGGCCGAGGAATACGAGTTTCTGGCACTGAAGAGTCGCACGACAGAAGCTGTGTGCGAGTCGCCGTATCTCGATGAGGATATCAAATCGACACGCAGCTGTGAGCGGATGTTTGTGCCTCGTGCCAGTACAGGCTCCACGGATGTCAATGGAAATCCTTGGCCTACATTGATCATCGAGACTGGTCCGGCGTATTACAATTCTGCGTCCAGGTGGTACATGCACTATGCTGTCGACTGGTGGTTCACGCAAAGCCAGGGCGCCACCAAAATTGTTTTGTTGCTGTTCTTTGACCACGCGCAGGAGGAAACGATTATCGAGAAATGGATGTACGCCGAAGACCTACCGTTCAAAAAGCGCCTTGTTAAAACACTTATCGTGAACGTGTGTACTGGCATTAAAAGGGCTAATAACCAGACCACCGAAGTCTCAGGCGACGTGCTCGTTTTGGAGTTTGATGCGCTGCTGGGCCGAGAAAAGGGGCAGGGCGAGATGGATATTGTGTTTGATAAGGAGATGCTGGGCGTGTGTACAGAAGGGTTCTTGCGAGAGTGGAGCAATCTGGGGGTTGGGAGGAGTGAAGCTTTGGATATGGAGAAGATTTATCCTCCTGAAGCGTCTTCATCATCGTCTCCCCCCGCGGCGCCGACGTTTTCTCCAGACTTGCCGGATTCGCTCCAACTACCTGAATACCCTCCTTTTACGATGCCTTCTGCTCTTTACCCAAAAAACCCGTTTCTATCTGCTGATCCTAGCCAGACTGAAGATTAGTCAGATAGAAAAATGAATGAACTTCCTTAAACTAACTCCCCAACCTCTCCAGCTCTTTCTTCTTCATCTCCTCCTGCGCACGCAACCTCTCAGGCACAATATACTCTCTGCCACCCACAATCTTCCACCCTTTTAATCTATCAACCCCGAGCGCCTGCAGTGTTTTTCTTTCTACCAGGCTATATTGTCTCTGGTCGTCGCGATCAAAATTAAACGGCTCCTTGAGGGAGACCGGCGGGTTAGTGATGATGCGCGGGATGCGCAGGCTGTTGACGGATGCAGAGTGCACCATGAGAGGGTGCATTAGAATGACGTCCCCGACATTGCCGGTCATTTCGTGGAATTCGTGGCATTGCTGGATTAGTGAGTTGTAGAAGCCAGGACCGTCGGTTGGTGCAGTCTGGCCGCGCGGGATCATGCCTGGGGAGACACCTTCGGGGTGGTCATGCTAGATTTGTAAGTTGCAGAGTAGAAGAAGAAGAAGAGAAGAAAACTTACCAAATGCTTCGCCAACAACGAAATAGCATCCGGACTCACCACCGTTCCCCCCGCATGTTCCACAATATCCGAAAACAGGGGAATCACCAACAACCCCTGCTCTCTCGAGTCCAAAAAATGCACAAAAAAGTCTCCATCAACATGCCACCCGTACAGTTCCTTGGGGGCTGGCCATTTCTTTCCCTCCGATTCTTCAGTTCCTAGATTCACAATCAACGCGTCCGACCATGTCGCCGACTCCTCCGCAACACGCTCTTCACCACCAAGCAACTCACAAATACCCGCCCAGGCTTTGGGAGCAAATGTTTTGACGTGCTCGGTGCGATGGCACGGCATGTGGATGCGCTCAGATGTCCAGGTAGATTTGTCATGCTCCGAAAAGCCTAGGCGCGTCCACATGTCGGAGGTCCATTCTGCGGCTTTTTCGCGTGTGAAGCAGTTGGGCAGACGTACGAAGCCGTGGGCCAGGAAGTGGTCTTTTTGGGATTGGGTTAGCTTGTAGTCGTTTTTCTTGCTGGATGCCATGCGGTGCCAGAAGCCCATTTTATCAGTGCTGATAGAGTGTGGAGGTGGTGAGGTGAGGTTGAAATAATGTTGATGACCCCACAATTGATCTTCTTACTCATCCGCTCTGTACATAGTACTTACTACGTATTACTATTTATATTGCATGAAACTATAGACAAAATATATGTGGCTGACCGCCTGACAATGCCTTTGTTCTTTGTTCGCAAACAAACGCTCAACATGTCTCTCGCCAGACTCCAACTCAACCATTTCCACTCGCCATGGCTCTTGTGCATGCTTCAGCTAAGATGGCGCTCCATCTACGCAGTCAGAAAAAATCTAAATCTCCAGTCCAGAAAGCAAGTTTAAATATTCATGATCCTTGATATAAAAACTAATCCTTTAGCTGGTTAATGCCCTGATCGAGCAACTAGCTCTTCCCAACCACTTTTCTGGCCTCCTCTTTGTCGAACCAAACGCCCTGGTTGAAATCAAAGAATTCGCCGCCAGTGATCGCTGTCGAGACAAACAGGCGGACCTGACCTTTAAAAAAATTGACATCTACTGCGTACGGCTGTACGGCGTCTTTTTCCCACCCTCTGATCTTGCGGCAGTCGACTATGCGCACATCACCGGCGTGAGCATTTCGCAGGGTCTTGCCGAGTATTTACAGCCGCATGTTAAAGAGTCTTTATTTCTGGACTTGTCTCTGGAACACGGCATTATACAGTCAAAACCATCGTATCTCCTCCAAATCCCGCTGGCCCTCACTATCAAAGAACGCATAGTCTCGCTGCTCAAGCGTGTCCCAGCGTCAAACGCCCCAGCGACTTTGATCTCGCCCAGACGGCCTTTGACTGGCGACAGGATCATTCCTGCGATTGGCATAGGCGACGTTTATCTCTTTCCTACAGGAAAGGCTGCGCTGTACAGGCTGCACAATTATCTTACCGTCGCCAACGATCATGAATACGTCTCAGTTGCCTTTGGCAGAGTGTCGCAATCTATGCTTGACATCCTGGCTGTAAACGGTGCGCTACGGAAGCACTTTGCTAATGGTGATGACAATGACCTGGCAGACCTGAAAGCGCTGTGTGTCGCTGAAGCAGCGGCAGATCGCAGGGTGCAAGCTGTCTACGTCGAGATGTCTTCTGCATCTGCTTTTGAAAACCTTCGAAGTCTTGCAGACACGCATGGGTTTGTTCTAATTGTCATCGACCCAGCCGCGAATTTCGCCAGTGTCGATCTGATGAGTATCGCCGATGTGCTCGTCGCAAACCTGGCTGGAGGGTTCAGTGGCAATCCAGATATCCTCGGAGGAAGTGTTGTCCTGAACCCCGACAGCAATGTCGCGTACCGACATTTGAAGCCGCTCATGGAACGATACTGGTGTAACGAAGTGTTTGCTGGCGATATCGTAAAACTAGAGCACAGCAGTTGTGATTATCTGCGCCGCTCAGCCATCAGGAATCAAAATGCAGAGGCCATCGCCACGTTTTTGGTGGATAAAGTGGGCAAAAGCAGTGTAACTCGAGTCAATTACCCAAAATTCTTTCCTGGCTTTGAGGTCTACATGAGAAACTCAACAGGCAAGTCTGTCCCTGGATATAGCTGTCTTGTGGATGTCGAGTTCGAGGAGCAGGATTGTGCAGTTGCTTTTTGTACGGCGTTGAAGATGGGGATTCAGAAATTTCCGTCAAGTGCTCGCTCGACCTTTGTTGTTCTGGAGGATTCGAAACTTTTGCTCGGAGGAGATATACAGACAAGACGAGACTGGAGCGTCCATGTTGTTGCTGGATTGGAGAGTACAGAAAACCTGGTCAGTTCGGTGGAGCAGGCCCTGAAGAAAGCAACTGAAGAAATTAGCTAGAATCAGAGAGGTAGACTCAGAGTGCCTATGGTATTACCAATCAACACATGTGGATAATCATCTAAACCCTTTGTCCTGTTTACTGGGCAACCAGTTCACGCTATATCAGGACCGTTCGCTCAAGGTTCACGTGCAAACGAACAGAAACCTAACAAAAACAAAGGGCATCTCCGCCTGAATCTGAATATTTGTTCTGATAATTCTTTCCCTTGTGCTTATTTCTCTTCCTTTTCTCCTACTCTATCTGTCGTGTCTCTCCATAACCTCTCCTCCTCTTCCTCATCACATGCTCCTTCATCATCAGACTCGTCAAATCCTTTGCTAATGTCCCTCTCTCGTGAGTCTACCCAGCCCCTTCACATCTTCCTCGATTGCCATCTTCCCTTCAACTTGCCCCCCGAATCACTAGAGAAGCAGAGCAATCTCGACAGCATTGCCTCGATTCACTCAAATCATCATCAATCTCGACTCCAAGTCGTGAACCTCCATCTTACTGACAACCATCTCCTCAGAAACAAACACCATGCTGGGACCAGCACATCTCCAGAAGCTCACCTGGTTCCATCCAGTGGGCAACACAACGCCCGTATGCCTGACGCAGACACTACCGCCCGACACCGACGCCTCGATCCTCATGCTGGGTTGTGGCGATGTTAGAAACGTTCTTTTTACGGTCTACTCAGACTTGAGTACGAGTAAGTGCTGTCACAACCCCAAGACCAAACTGACCACTGACGAAAAACAGAGGAGCGGCGTTTGGACTTCACATGTTGTGATCTCGAGTGCGAGATTCTCGGTTCGTACTTTCCTTCTTGGTCACAAAACAAACTTCTAACAGACGACAGCGCGTAATATAATGCTCTACACGCTCCTCATGGTTCGAAGCGACCCCGGCGTTGAAAAGCATATCTTTAGCATCTACTACGACATGATGCTCGAACAAGACGCCCTTTACATCCTCCGCTGGCACGCCACGCGTTTGTGTTATTATTCCCAGTCTCTCGAGATGTGGCACTCGAGCAGCTGTGGAAAATACATCAAATTTATGGACTCAAAAACCCTCGAGGGCTGTCGACAGATGTGGGACATATACTCCACTGGCCCTTCAACTCGCAACGAGTTTCTCGACCTACAAAGCAGTCTTCGACACAACATCGCCACGGCGCAGGAGCTCCAAGCTCACTACGTCGGCGACGCCAAGTCATACAACGGCATCAAGGCCTTTGCACCCATGGCAGAGTACGCCCCCGAGGTCATGGCCCTGCGGTATACATACTACTGGCACCGGGGCGTCACCAGGATCAGCGATCCGCCATCAATGGGTCGCAGCAGAGAGGAATGCGTGCACATGAATCCCATGTTTGTAACGCGCCAGCCCTCGCTCGTGATGCATCATGGCACAGATCCGTATCACTCAATGCATTTGGCAACGCTCTTTACGCCGCTGAAAAAGGACTCGCCTCTGAGACCAGTCATGGAGGATGATGTTGACCTGCTTTATAATGTGGCCGTGTCCCAGTTTAAAGAGTATGCAGAGGCATTTCGCAAGAAGATTGACAATATTACTATTCGTGTTGTGAACGCTGAGGCCACGGCGTTTTGCCATTCTTTGCACTGCTGTGCGTCGATTGGGATGAGCCATACCTCTGGCTGGTATCGCAGTACATGGGGGTTAGAGCCGTTGGTGCTTGACAATGTGAATCCGGGAGATCCCATGGCATTCGATGTCATTGATACCTCTAACCTGGCCGACCACGTTGGCTGCCTGAATCTCATATCTGCCGCTTCTCCCTTGCTCAAGGAAACCCACAAGTCAACACTCCGCGTCGAAACAGCCATTATTCGCGATGGACCAGGCCCCGAAGGCGGCGTTGACATCTTGGGTGGTCATTTCGCTGCCATGTCGTCCGTGTTTGGCCTGGGGTGTATGCAGTATTGGACGCAGACCGGGAATATGCCTGTTTTTCATGAGCAGACTCTCCAAAACCTGCCTAAAAGTGCCTTTAAGGGGAATTCAATCTACTGCCGCACTGCTATTGAATGGCGGCACATGGGCGCTGGCAACAAAATCAGAATGGAACCCCGAGAACTCGCCCGGCTTATTGCTATGATGTACATTGAAATGTTTGGGGACGAAAATGCCAAAGCCCGGACACCCCGACGCCACCGATATCAACAATACTCTCGCGCCAGCTTTGTGGCTGCGGTGGGCGCTATTCGAAAGGCCGTGCAGGTATCGGACTGGGGCGTGGTTGTGGAAGAACTGCTCTCTCTTGTTATGGAAGACTGCACCGTGGATATTCGGTACAAGGAGGATTTATTTTTGCATCTGCATCTGCAAGGCATACACACAGACACGCGTTATACCGGGGTTATCTCGTGTATCAACCAGGTACAGCCAGGACTGCTGTCTGAGTGGAACCATATCCCGTCAGCTATTTGCATGACCATGGTTATCCCGCGAGAAAAGCTTGCTCTGCTGGAGAGCTGTTTCTCGTTGACCAGTCTCGTCGCGCAGGTGTGCCTCCGCACGCCGAATAAGCATACTAAATCCACGTATGATTGTTTCCAGAGCATACAACTAGCATTTGGCCGCGTCCATACTTTTGGAAAACGCTATACCGAAACATACACCGTCACGGTTTCCTCGGACAAAAACGGTAGAGACTGGGAGGGAACCAGCGACCTGATTGCTTCGGCCATGATTCCGACTTGGAAACTACTCGAGCACCCATTCCTTCAATTCGAGGCGGCATTTTCCATTCGAGATGCAGATACCGGGAACGCACTGAAAGAACAGTTTGGCGAGGACCTGATCGTGTTTAGCGACAGGCTCGATGGAAACAGTATTTTTCTAACCCAAAATCGGCCGCATATTTCTGATCCAATGTGGTTTTCATCGCTTTCTGCACGTGCTGTCAGCCAGAGCGCTCCTGTTCAGTTTCAGCCATACTTTGGCGAACGAGTGTCTACAATGGATGGCAATGCTTCAGCAGACTTCGATATCCTTGTCGAAATCCCGGCACGCACACTACTCAACGAGCAGCCGATTATAGTCAAACCCGTTTCTGCGTTTCAGTACATCATGCAGATTCCCGGCTGGCCCGGCTGTCCAAGGGGAATTGTGGACTTGTTCTTGCCCATGCCTGTGACGAACACACCTGTTGGTTGTGACTCGCTGCGGCCAGTTTTCGGAAAACTGAAGCGTTCGTGCTATATGCCTACGGTAGAAGGGCTATTCCAGCAACCCAACAGCTTGTTCCCGGTATTTCTTGACCAGGGGAAGCCGATCTTGCAGAATCTGCACTACATCAATCTCGACAAACTCCCCGCTCTGGACGTGTCGCGCAAGCGTGAGTTTGGATGGGTGGAGAACCATCTCACAAAGATGCTGTCGTACAAGGAAGAAGCTACAAACCACCATTTATCTACGAAAGAGCGCATGATATACTGCGATGTGCGAGTCAGCTTCAAGGACACCTTGTTCCACATCTTCCATGGTTTCACCTACAACCAGGGCCGCCAGACGCCATGGCTGATCAGCAACAGAACAGAAAAATGCGTGTTTCTGATCTGCCCGTCCGCCATGCGTCTGGACATGTCAAACAAAACCATCGTTTTGGATTGCGCCGTGGTGCACCTCAACAAGTGCAGCCTGCCATACTTGCGTCCCTGGATCGAATGCACGGAAACGGAACCTTGCTATTTCAAGGAGCTTTTCGTCAGCGACGACGAGCTGCTCATGTGGAAACACACGTTGCCTGCATTTGTCGAACGCTGCCGCACATGGTCCCATACCTCGTCCTGCGAGTACCTGAATACCTCGCAAATCCCACTGTCCACCGAGAACAACGAACCAGGCATATTCTGCTCATGCGCATACCACGCTTTTGGCTCTTCCAAAACCAAATACGACATCGGCAACACCCAACTCTTCTCCTGCCTCACACCTCGCCACGCAGTCCGCGCTGCCTTGACGCTCCCCTTCCCAACTGCATTTGGACCCTCAAGTCTGGATACCGATGTGGCTGTGTGGGCAGAGCATATTAGACCAAACAAGCGCAAGCATCCGATGGAAGGCAGGGTCAGGGATGTGCGGTTTTGTGCGGCTTGTGCGCGCACAGAGGAGGATCAGCAGGGGGAGCTGATTGTGTGTGCTGGATGTGAAAAGGTTTGGTATTGTTGTGATGGGTGCGTCAATTGGCATTGGTACTATGGGGGGCATAGGGCGGGGTGTCAGCGGTTGAGGAGGTCTTAATGGTTACAATCTGGTCTCGCTAGACTATGTTCTAGCAGGCCATCCTGCTTAATATTTTTTTGTCTGTTGGTTTGGGTTTTTGTTGGAGGTTGGGTTGGTTTATTATTACTTCTAATAACATTTTGAAAGAGAAAGTTTTTAGTGAGAATGGAATTCAGTTGATTATGCAACGTGTTGGACGTCAATAACACATGTAGGAGTCATGGCATAGCAGACGGAATAGACGCCAATTGATCACTTAGTGTATGTTTAATGCTTTGCAATGCGATCAAGGAGATATACACTACAGCAACCATAATTTTTTACACAACCGGTGGACCGACGTCGGAAATCTACTAGGGCTATTGCACGGACATCCATGGTCGACCAAGAGGAAATTTGTTCAAGATTTTTCTGTCCCACACGAAACCGATATCCTGCTTAAACCCTGTGTCTGATGACGCCTTCTTCTTGCTGTGATGTTTGCAAGACCATCAACCTGTCTCAACTTATCTGGACTGAGTAGAAGCCCGTCATGTCAAAAATGCCAGTGACAATTACGAAAGACCTCGGATCGAATTCCTGAAGGAAAACCCACAGGATCTGGCAATGGGAACTCGGCTGGCTTCACTCTCTACATCATCTCCTAGCGAAGCGTGTAGACACTTCACCAGGGCCTAATGAGCGGGGGTCATGATGTTAGTGAGAACGAAGATCAGTTTATGTTCAATCTTGGCGCGATGCAAGGAAAGTGAATCCGGCGATGCTCGCTCCTGCTGGCTCGAGGAACTGCGACATCTGGACACCCAGTCGTTCAAGAACTCATGTAGAACCCAAGCCTTACCTTGAGCTTATCCAAGGCGTCCAAAGTGAACGGCTCACAGAGAAAATGGTAGTATTCACCAGTTACCTTCGTATCTTGATATCCTACACGAGGTTATCAAATGGGATTTCAAGATTGATTGAGGTACGAAAAGCGTTCAAATGCACCTCCAGGCATGGGCTCGAGCTCACCGTTTTGGCCAATTGAAAGAAGTCACGGTGTACCGTCTAATGGAGCCAAACCCCCGCATTTCATCTCCTCCATCCAAAACAACAGAACAACAACTAAGCCACCCATATAAGCGGCTCGGGGCGGGGAAAGCACTAGATATATAGTGTTCTCAATCCTCGACTATCTGGACATTCAGTACAGAGCCATGGTTTCTTCCGAATCCCCAGATTCTGAACTCATTACATACTGTCTATCTGCACCACAAGACCGAATCATTGGCGGATTACCCGAAGGGAACTTGGTTATCAAAATTTCCGAGCAGGCCGTTATCAAATTCGGACCGGGGCTTTCCAGAGACGAAGCAATAAATCAACAAAAAGCTTATGATATTATTGATCATGATCGCGTCGGAGTTCCTCGCGTTCATCGTTTCTTCACTGATAACTGTGGGCGCGGCTATTTAATGATGGACTACATCGAAGGCAAAGTGGTAAACCCGCTAGAACCTAATCACATCAAACGACTCGCGCGCGTTCTTGATTATTTCAGCACGATCAGAGGAGAAATTCCGGGCAGTCTTGGTGGTGGACCTTGTCGTGGTCTACTTTGGCCAGAAAATCAAGATGACTTGACTTTTCGCAGTCTAGAGAAGATGGAAGCCTGGTTTAATAGTAGGCTATTCCTAGGTGAAGGAAAAGTGTCTTTCCAGAACTGTGATCTGGTCCTTTGCCATCTTGATATCGCCCCAAGAAATATCATTTGGCAATCAGACAACAGAATCTGCCTTGTTGATTGGGCTTCTGCAGGCTTCTATCCGCGATTATTCGAGTTTTGGGCACAGTGGAATATTGAGGGTAAGGACGGGTTATTTAATACGCTGCTTCTTGACTCTATGAAGCCACTCCAAGAGCACGAGATGGTGCAGAAATCATCTATTTGTCGTGTTTGGTATAATATCCAAAAATACCCCTTGTGAGAAAACTGCACTCTTCAAAAATGTTGTAATCGATTTATCTAACACTTTATTAGTTCTAAAAACACTTTATATAGCCAAAGTCAACCCAAGAAAAAAATCCCTGTCCCCGGCCCTCCCGTGCCCCAATTCTCTTAGCGTGTGTATTGAATGCTATTAAATGATTTACATATCAATTTTATCTTCAAATCAAAGAAATACTCTATATATTGCCGGAAATGAATATACGTACAGGGTTAGGGCTATACAAAAACAAGCCTCGGCCCAGTGGGGTCCCCGCATTTCATCTCACCTACATCGCCATCTATCTCCCTCCAAAACAACAAAACAACAACCCTCACAATGGCACCAGAAAACTCAGTCCTCGTGCAAAAACTGCCATCCGGAATCACAACAATATGCATAAACCGTCCGCACCGACGCAACGCCGTCGACGGACCAACAGCACATAAACTACACGCGGCATTCATCTCATTTGAGAATGACAAGACGCAAAAAGTATGCATCCTCCACGGCGCCGAGGGCACTTTCTGCGCCGGCGCAGATCTGCAAGAAGTCTCCAGAATCCCCAACTCCTCTGAATCAAAATCAAACTCCAACCCCATGCTGCCCGTCACAACCACCAACCCCGCTCCCATGGGCCCATCACGCATGACGCTCTCCAAACCCATCATCGCCGCCATATCCGGGCACGCCGTGGCCGGCGGTCTCGAACTCTCCCTCCTCGCTGACCTGCGCGTTGTCGAAGAAGATTCTGTGCTGGGTGTGTTCTGCCGCCGATTCGGCGTGCCCCTAATCGACGGCGGCACAGTGCGTCTTCAACGCATAATCGGTTTGGGGCGCGCCCTGGATATGATACTTACGGGGCGCGCGGTTGGTGCGCAGGAAGCGTTGAGCATGGGTCTTGCAAATCGCGTAACGCCAAAAGGGAAAGCGGTGCAGGAGGCGATGGGGTTGGCGGAGCAGCTGCTGAAGTTTCCGGAAAGGTGTATCAATTTGGATAGGAGGAGTGTGTATTATGCGGCGTATGAGGCAAAGGGGTTAAAAGATGCGTTGGCGTTTGAGTTTGAGAATGGGAAGGGGGTGGTGCTGGAGGAGAGTGTGCAGGGCGCGGCGAGGTTTAGGGATGGCGTTGGGAGGCATGGGGTGTTTGCGAAGGGGAAGTTGTAATATATTTATAATTCTTGTATATATATGTTGATGTTTATACGAGACGGATTTAGATATGAAGAAACCTGCAGTACATGTACATATAAACAAGGTCAAGTTACTGCGAGAGGCTTACATATCAATTACATGTACTCCTCAAATTGATCCTCCCTAGGAAGCTCTAACATCAATTGATCAAAGTTTATACCGTAAAAGAAGAGTATGTGATTCGCTGCCATGCTCAGAAATGTTTTACAATAATATACATCAACAGTATCAACAGTATACAAGACTACTTCTTGCCAGTCGACGATTTGCCCTGCATTATACCCTGCATATTCTCCAACCGCTCTCTCATCGTAAGGTCACTCGAAAAGAACGGGCTATCAAGATCTTCCACTGTGGTCGGCGTCGCATAACCCCAAATCTGCCACGGCCTTTCTTGTCCACTAAGACGAAGTTTTTGAATCACCACGTACTCTGTACAATCCTGCTCCTTTCCTGGTGTCGGATTAATAATTTTTGTACCCGTGGCCTTGTCATAGTCTTCCGTATACGACGATGTGCTTTGTTTGCTGGTGATTCGGATCACGACCTGTCGGATACCGGACTCGGGGATCTCGGGGATCTGTGTTGAGCGGTCTGAAATCACGCGAGCGCCAGTGAACCAGGTGGATGGGGTGCGGTTGTATTTGAGTAGATTCCACGACACTTTTTCGCCGGGTCCGCGTTTGCGGCTGCGGCGGATGAGGTTGGCGGCGAGTCCGCTGCAGCAGATTTCTTTGAGGACGTCTTGGTTGCCGCTATAGAGTGGTTAGTTTATTGTTGAGACTTGAATGGTAGAGAAAATTCTAACCGTGCGAATTCTGTGCACATCGCTTTGTGAAGTGCCATGCCCACTTCTCGTCGGGCCTTGAGTTCCAGAGGGAGACCTTTGAAAAAATATTTGTGGTACGCAATCGTTCTACCAGTCGGTCAGTATCGCCAGAAACAAACAAAAAAGGGGGGATAAATACCCAGCAACATTCTGAGCCCAATTCTTCAACCACACCCACTCCATGCGCAGCCTATCTTTCGGCTCGCGGAAAAACGACGGCATGTTCTTTCCCTCAGGCTTGATAAACGTGCCCGGCAGCAAGCCCAGATCCGTAGGCATACTATCCAGCGACATTTCCTTGGCCCGGCTTTTCATACTCCTCTCCGCCGGCCGCTTGACGGCCATGAACTCTTGCACAGTTTTGGCCTGCGGAGCCAAGCTCTGAGAAAACCATCGTTGATGATGATGCGAATTGTCGGCGGCGTATATTCTGCTGGCGGTGCGGTTGATGTGTCTCGTTAGAGGGCTGGTGCGCCCGAGGGAGAGTGCCATTGCTGCTGCTGCCGTCGAGCCCGACAATGGCTGCGATGATGTTTGGTTTGGTTTGGTTTTGCTTCGTCTTGCGCGCGGACTTTCTCCAGACGCCGGCAGAATACGGTCACGTGGCACACCGCCTTTGACTTGTACAAAAGAGCATTTTATAATTAATTGCTCTATCAAATTATGTTACAGAATAATTAGTATATATGCGAGAGTTGAATTCAAACTTCTATATGTATATACATGACAGTTGGAAAATCACCGGTCCCAACATTGACGATTCAATGTTGATAATAACACACCCTTGTCAAAGGATCTCATTGCATGGTATAGTGGGAGAGACTGCGTGTATCCATATTAATTAATCAATTATATATATACCTTAGTGCTTTCTGGAGTAATTACTCTTTCAATTTGAGGCAACTGGTAGGGTTAGGCCATTAAATTCAAGGTAGAGGCCATGTACCTATTTCTTAATTGGCATGTCCGTACATTTCAAGAAAAAAAAAAAAAAAAACCAAATCCACATCCACATCCTTATTTTACTCGTCTTGTATATCCCACTCGTTCAACCACAGCGTGTATCCACTGCAATTAATTCCCCTGATCGGCACGAACCCAAGACACTCAGGGATACTGTTTCTAGTAGAACGAAGAGAGAACAAATCAAGATCAAATTATTAAATAGACTAGTAAAAACAAGCAAGTGTTGCGATAAAACAACCCTAGAACTGAAAAAGCAAACACGGATCTGGTTATCACCACGTTGTGGCCGGACAGCTGCCAGATATCAATTGCTGGCCTTCAAAACATGTCAGTTTCATCAACACTGTCATATCGGAGCTCTTGTCCCTCCACATATTCCACCAAGGTTGATACGCGTCGACACATTTTGGTTACCAATGAAGTCTGGCCTCTTCTCGCGAAACAGCCATGCTGGCATCTTTTCGCGTCGAAGCCCTTCTCGAGAAAGAGACTCATAACCTCCTCCCGTTGGAGAGGTGTTAGATAATCCTTATGCCCTCTTGATCCGCTGTACTTTGCTATATGCCACAAAGCACAAGCATGTATGCCACCATTTGTAATATTGCAGCAACCAGACCGCAGAAGATACAAAGCAATGTCCATCCCAGTGCTTTTTTCTGTTCCAAACCAGCTACCACACTTGGACAGCAAAGTCACAATTCCGCAGCCTCTCTCTCGCTCCATTCTTGCTCCATGTCGCAATAGTAATTTAATTTTGGACAAATCACAGTCAATTGTTGGCCAATAAAGCAGGCCGCGTTGGTCAACACAAAGGTTAACATCAACCCCTCGAGAGAGAAGAAAATCAACAATATCATAATGTTTTTTTTTGCATGCTCGATAACACGCTTCTTCACACAAACGTTTGGCGCGGGTCGCTTTCTTTGGTCCGAGTATATCGAACATCAGCGTAACAGCATATCTATTACCAACTTCCGCGGCGTGAACGAAAGGTGCCTTCACAGCTTTTTTTTTATGGTGATCTCCCATCTTTGCTCCTTGCTCCAGCAGCAGTTTGATCATATCAGGATTATCAGTCTCTATGGCATAGTGCAGTGCAGTGTAACCAAATCCATCGTAGAAATTAATGTTCGCATTGGCTTCATCAAGCAACACCTTTGTCACAATAATATTACCAAAGTAAGCAGCAGCCAAAAGTGGATGAAGTTGAGCTGTTACAGCGTATCTCTTTTCAGCACTAAGGCAAGAAAACATACGCCGTATCGGCTGAGCACTGCGAGTATACCCTTTAAATGCACTCATCGAGACCCCCGCTTTTAAAAACTTGGAAACCGCATTCGCTTGCCGGTAAATCACTGCATACAAGAATTTGAACTCGGATTTGTATTCGCCACTTTTGACGGTTCGTTGATACAAGAAATCGCCTAGCAAACTAAACATGGGGCTGCATGTTCGAGTTAACGCATTGAGATCTGCCGTGTCCAAGTCACCGCATATGAGTAAGAGTATTTCGAGAGGGAGTGATTTCAACGACATTTTTGAGAGATCAATTGAGAAGATGTTCGTTTCTGTTGAGATAATTATAGGATGCGATTTGTTCATGGTGACACTTACTCGCCAACCTGTCCAAGGATCCTATCTCATTAAGCTTTTATCATTATTTTTAGGGGTCGCCTCCAAAATATATTAATCAGAGTTACAAAGACTTTTGTAGTAGTCTTGGTAAATCGACCTCTATTATCATGGTTTGTTTGATACGTGGTTGATTTGACACAATTATCACGTCCCAACGTTCGTCAATGAGCTCACACGCAGTCTTCATGTTATCTTCCAGAACTAATACCCTCGGCTGGTACCCCTATTTGAGAATAAGTTATTATTTTTATTTAATTAAATAAAATAAATATAATTATATGTAAGTAAATGAATGTGTCTGTGGTATTGTTATGAGGGTACTTAATTTAGTATGGTAAAAAATATATAATTCTTGTTACTATCTAAATATAACATTGACGTGTTATTATAACTTCTAACTTAATATTCCAAATGAGATTACGCGAGGCCTCGTGCGGCCTGCAGAACGCGGATATCTTGATTGTTTTAGTTGATTGCTTCAATAAACCAACAGTATATCTATTTCTTAATTGATATTTCCAAGGTTGCTGCCCAACCGTCCATACGTTCTAACAACAACCGTAACTTATTCTACAGACAAATACAGAGCCAAAGAAAAAGAAAAAAAAAAATCATTTCAGCCGAAGAAACGGATGTTCTATCAGTTCACTTGCCGTTTTCCTCTCCTCCGGTAGCCAACAAAGCATCATCTTGACAAACGACAAGAAACTTTCTCTGTCATTCTCTGCTAGCGACGGGAGTGTACTAGCGAGATTCTTCTCAGGGA
Source organism: Talaromyces sp. P118-02 (assembly GCA_037040535.1). Lineage (NCBI taxonomy): Eukaryota > Fungi > Ascomycota > Eurotiomycetes > Eurotiales > Trichocomaceae > Talaromyces > Talaromyces sp. P118-02. The sequence continues at coordinate 691,164 of JAXQGY010000928.1, forward strand.
TTAGTAACTCGTTGTGTAAGAATGTTCCTGTCACGATTAGTTTTTTGTATTGTAGTGTGGTTATAGCAGGATGGAAACACGGTCTTTGTCAAAAAAGGGACCACCGAAATACTGTTTTGCGTTTTCACAGAGTTTTCCATCTTCCCTTTGATAGCCTCAGGCCATGTGTATTCAAGCATTGAATGAGATCTTTCAACCAACTCTGGGGGAGGAGATCCAAACAAAGTTACCATTTCGGCGAGATGGGCTTTAGGGTCATAACGGCCCTGTGCATCGTGTATTTGTTGGAATAGTTCCCTGCCTTCGATGAGATCCCACAACTGATAATACATGTTAGTCAAAAAAAAAAAAGACAAGTAAGGTTATTACTGACAAAAACACCCAAATTCCAAATATCTGCACTCATCCTCCAGCCACAGCCAAGGATGACTTCTGGCGCACGATAATGATCTGGCTGAATGTCATGCTACTGGTTTGCGAACATAGCTGATTGGCTTATATTGACCAATAAACCCTTCCAACACAGATTAAAAGAGCTGCACCATGTGTTCTGTAATTATAGCGAATAATAATCCCACACAATAAAACAAACACAAGTTCCAAAAATAGAAATACGAGACATGTCGAGTCTTGACTGTTACATGACTCTGTGATCTGCTTTATTCCACTGTGTATGGCTGCTGGGCCTGCATTTCACTGCATCTTACGAATTTGGCTGTAAATATTGCTTGACAGATTGATAAAAATATACATAACCCTAAATATGGAATGTTACAAGCTATGTTGTTACTCGTTCACGATCTGCCATCTACGTAAAAAATAAGAAACTCAAACATATCGTTCAATACATAACACCTATTATTTTTAGAGCGCAAATTATTACCTTTATTGCATAATGTATATTGTATCGACTGTAGAACTCGGCGTGCCATCATTGGCCCAGACAGGTGTAGTTGGTTAGTTCCGGCACGCTACCACTTCTTCTCCGCCATCCCCTGCGTGATTACAACCTACACGAATATTATTGCGTTAAACAGCTACACCACTACACCACAGCCCAATTTCCCAAACGCCGCAACTCCAAACCCCCAATAAAACCACGGCAACGAATGCCGTAGGGAGCAAAGTCTGGCTTCCACCCGCCGCGATGCCACACGCCTCCCTCCGTCGTCATCCGCCCGGCGAGAGCAACACCAACAGTTACAACGACCAGCGTTCTTGACAGATTCGCCAAACTCTGTGGCTGTTGGCATGAAGCAGCGTGCTGCACTAGATGCGCCATTCGCGTATGCAGCGTCTATGAACGGGCTTGCAGCAGCAGCAGCAGCAAATAACGATGACCATGACGATTATGACGATGATGATGATAACGATACCTCCTCGCCCACCTCGACGATTGTCCCTCCTTCACCAGCCATGTCGCGTCGCGCTTCCCTCGCGAGCCCGTCTGAAAAACCGACGACATCCAACACCACTCTCGATACTACTGGCGAGAACGACACCGCCGAAGAAACAGCCGAAGAAACCGAAGAAGAAACACCCTCCAAACTCCACCCGCGCGTCGCCGTGATCCTCGGCGTAGACCGCAAATGGTATTTACCGCTGGTCGTCTGCCGCGCTCTCAGCGTCGGGCCTGCACTATGGTGGGGACTGCGCTGCGCATTTACGTTCCTGGCAGAGTTGCTGCGTATACGACCCGGAATGTGGCGTGAGGGTTGGGTTGCGATTATCGTGGGCAGTGCGGCGGCGGATTGGGATGTTGAGCGGAGGTTTCGGGTCACAGAGGTTGCGTTGGCGATTATGTGGGTGTGTATCCCATACGTCTTATCTATCAAAAAACAATATGGGAATGAACTGACAGAGGGGATTAGTGCTGTGCGTCGGCGTATCTGTCGTATTTCTTTATGGATTGCATGATGTCTCGCTGGTGAGTCTTTCCACATAAAACACATAGTTATGCTTGTGCTGATTGTTTGTTTGAAGGCTCCTCAATTACAGCCCCCCAGCAGTGCTCATCCGCCTCCTCGCGACCAACGGGCTAATTGCGTACCTCACCTCCTCCGTGCTCTTTTTATCAGGTGCCTCGGTCGATCCTCGCATGTTACTACCAGCCTGGATATCCATAACCACCGTACCTCCCCCAACCCCTTTCAAGATAGTACGTACTACTACTAACAATACATTTCCAGACGCTGACATTCCTCTACCACGCCACCCAAAACCACGCCATGATCAAACGCGAAACAACAGCGTCGCTGAGCGTGCTCTCAGTCGCGAGTTATATCAGCATGTCTCTTTTGTTGTTGCAGATGCATCTCACGCGTGATAATGAGCCGCAGGTGCCGGCTTTTGTCATGGGCCAGCGGGTTTTGGATTGGATTACTTCTACTTCAGCAGCAGTAACTGCGGCGGCGACGGGGACGCCGGTGGCGGAGTTGTGATTTTTTTTCTTGTTTATATGTTTCGGTGTTTATTTAATGAGTTTTACTAGAATTCAATCAATGTATAGTGATTGTATCTTATTCCGAGAATGACCGTATGAGCAGTAAAACTGCAATACAGGGTAACTAGCAAGACGACTTGCCACACATAAGAATAGAAAACAACAATCAACACAAGTAAAGTCGAGACAAAGAAGCAAGGGAAAGGTTTGTCTAGTGGGTATCTAAAAAGCCGTGTTCCAGTTTCTCCATCGTCTTGAGAGAAAGTCGAGAGCGAGGGAATATTCTTGGCCATGCAGGTCGTTTACACGACAGTGTAGTAACGACGACGACGCACAGGTGACAAAACCTGTGGTTTGTAACTCAAGAATACAACTCGCACGGGCAAGTCGATGACTCGCCGAGAGGGCTGGAACGACACGGCATTTTGAGTTTAAAACCCGTGGACCTGGACGCAAGTTAGAAGGGAAGCGGAGTGAATGTATATGGTAAAACGCACCTTGATGCTCTTGGCATCGAGTTCCAGGCCCTCTTTCTTGTCGACTAGGAATTCCTGAACATCTTTACGCTGATCGCCCTGCAGCTGAATCACCTCCCCCATTTCAGTGTCGTTGACAATGGTGCCATTGCAAGCGAACTTCTTCTTGATGACCTTGAGAATTTTCTTTTGATCAAACTTCTTTGGAAGACCCTGCACGGTGGTCAATGTCTTACGACCATTGCGCTCTGCAACACATACGTTAGTGGATCGAATGACAACACAAAATTTATTTTTTACTCACGTTGGATTCGTATATGAATGTAATTCTGAGACTGCTTCGTCTCACCAGTGTCTTCGTCGGCTTCGGCGAAGGGGTCTGTCGAGGCACATGGTGGTTAGTTTCAGATCACCCAGGCTAAATTTCTACCCCGCTCTCCGCGACCGCGACTGATCGATCACGAGAGCGATAAACACTACATATCAAGATGCAGATATGTAGTGTTCAGAGATTTCGTCTGATAAGACGATCACGTCGAGCGTGGCAGAGGGGTATTCCCTCTTTTTCAGGCACAGGAAGACTCACCGAAGGTCTTGAGGTTTTCGATGGACATAAACTCTGCCTTTTCTGAGAACCTCTCTAGAAAAAGGGTATATGGGTAATAGAGCGGAAGGGCGAGAATCGAAGTCTCTGTAGAAATGCGGTTCGATGCTGGTGAGTTGAGATGGGAGAGTAGAGATCTGGAGGGTGTGGTGGTTGCAGGACGAGAGGGAAGAAGGAGAGTTCGTTAAATACTGCCCTGCGACCGCGGGGGGTGCCGATGACTCAGCCGGTGGCGACCGCCGTGATTGGCGGCAAGGGCCCACCAGTTCACCTGGGATGTCCCTGAATCCCTGTTGTTTGCTGTAGCATTCACTGTTTGCTTTCTGTTTGGTCTATGCCTGCAGGGAGCCACTAAATCAGCTGCAGTGTGTTTGGTATGTTGGGTTGTTTCTGGTGGGTGTGCGCCAGTAGCTACAGGTGTTGGGTGTTGGCTGGTCAAACGACAGATCTGCGCCTTGCCGCCATGCACCTGGCCAATAGACCGAAATATGGTAGACTTTTGAATTATTGATATACACTGTATTATTATCCTAAAGTAATGTATCAAGTCCAACCGCCCAACGCATAACGCCGCCTGAGAAGTTGCAAGTTGGAACATCAATCCTTCGTTGACTTGCGATAGCCTCACGGAGACGGAGACGGAGGAGGAGCTGCTGCTGTAGCGCTTCCGCGGGCGCCGGGAGGTGGGAAGAAGAGTGGCATGTATGTCTAGGAATTGTAAGATGGTGGACAGGTCTTGAAGGTAAATCTCCGGAGGAAGGGAAACGTACGACACCCATGGCCATCACTATTTCAACAATGATTAGTATACTGCTGGGGAAGAAAATTGGGACAGGACCAGACGTACGCGACATGAAAACAGACATATAAGAGGGCGTCGATGCAGACTTGGCCTGTTCTGGGGTCTCTGCCAGCCAGTTTTGGAGAGAAATAACCACCGAGACCCTGTTCGGCGTTAGTTTGATGCTGTTTCGTGTTTTATAGACGCGCGAACGTACCATCCGATCAATCTTGTCAAGTGGCGCTTATTAGTATACTCTCGAGTCGATAAATCGATATCCATGACTCACCGATTCCGTGTGAACATCTATGGACCTTAATCAGTGATGAATCCCAACGAACCGGAAATGCAGTCTGTACTCACTGCAGCCATTGGAAGCGTCGTTGACATGGCACCTGCCCTCAAATCAACCACTATGCCACAAATAATGTCCAGTTGTCTAATATGTACCTCCCATATCCGTTTCACCCTTGTCCTTTGGCGGATCGACGTATGGAATCACTGCAGACGAAAGTAAGTCAGCTCGATTCTCCTGATAGCAACGAGAACAGAACAATCGTACCCAGATCCGCCCGGCGCATATCCTTTTTTGACGCCATTGTGTACTATGCAGATGATGAAGTATGACGAGCACAATGCTATTGTCTCGACGTTGATAGCATTGGACGACTTCTCCGGAAGCTCCTAACTTGCGATGGGACACGTGCCACGCTAACCATAAACAGTTGGTCGCTGTCTGGGTCTCCCGCGCCCCCAGATGGGCCAATCACAAGTGGCGCATTGGCAGTTTGTCATCACTTAGACCTTCCATCCTTGACTCCGAGAGTGAAAGTATATACAGAGAATCTCTCTTAAACACTATTGTATGTGTCGAGGCGTCTCACTGTAAATGTCGCTAATCGACCAACAGTCGCAACCCCGACCCGTCTCGGTGCTTGGCTACAGCTGTCGTCTGACGCACCACGACCAACTGTACAGTGACGATCACTGACGGTATAGAAGCAGCGAATTAATTAATTAATTACTTTTTTTGGGCCAAGGACACGTTCATTGTTTGACTCGCAGAGATAACACTGGCTGTCTGCAAGAGTCAGTGATCAGGATGCATCGGGCAAGGGACGTGCGTCGGACGAACAAAACAAGAGGGAGGAATCTTTTCTCCGGAGAAATCTCACCATGCCCTGTGGCAAGTAATTAAAATTTTTTCAAGTGTCGGTCTGCCAAAAACAGAAAGAAAAACCCAGTTTCGGAGCCCATCGGTAGGTTTTGAATGGTGCATAGGAACTGTACCTCGGGAGAGGTGCCTGGGGGTGACAATGGTGCAGGATACCAACATCGTTTATTATTCTATTAATTACTCAGTCCGAGCGAACATGGGCTTGGCGTGGGGCGACACATTGTTCTATCATACAACATACAGTACAACGCTGTCGTACGGACTCTGGTGCAGTGTCAGAACCGGCACCTCGGATCTGAACGGTTTTCATAAAATGGAATACAAATCAAGCGGCGACCAGGTTTACTAAGAACTGCCTATTCGGACCAAGACGGGGCCAATTAATAATAACATTGACCTTATTGTGGGGTGGTGCTTCGGTGAAGGAGAAATGAATAATACGCACCGAAATTAAAAGCAACAAGTAATACGTAGTAATAAATTATAATACGAACAATAAGGTGATATATGCATCCATGTGAGCTCTCGGCCAATGCGGCGCGGCCAGAACAGGCAAGTCTGCAGGTGCACAGCCAGCCAGCAGGAATGCGACTAGCCTGCATATTCTTGTCTTTATTGTGCTGCATTATTATGGACTGGGCGCGTGCCACATCTGCAAAGGCAAGGCTCGCTGGCCGAGACGGGCTGCAGACGACCAGTTCTGAGTTGACTGCTCGTTTTCCTGGTCTGCATCATGCCATGCTCGGCGATCTACTTGGCGTTCGCTCCCCACAACGAGATCTGGGTGGGCCTCTCATGATGCGATTGCAGAGGACGGAGTATATCCGCTGTTTAGTTATCGCCGTCATGATTCGTACATTGTCACTAATGATTCATATTGTGAATCGTAAATACTAAATAGTAATACAGGTGCTATCAATAATCACAGCTGGCAGATGCAAATATGAGTCTGCCGATCTCCCGAAACAGACTGACTATTGAATCAGAGGACTTGATTCAATATTGAGTTGTCGAAACAGGGAAAATGTGGTAAGTTGCGGGAATCGCCTGCTGATAACAGCAAGGAATCGCCACCGGTCTTTGGCCGGGTATATAGAGAAATCAATTGCACGCAGCCCGATGACCGGCGGGAGATCAGTGCTTATCGCCGACCGCCTGTCAGGCCTCCGGCTTTGGCCCCGATAAGCAGAGAGTGACCTGTACAGTGGATGAATGCAGTAATAATAAGAGGAAGCAGTTGGCCGGATAAGAATTAGATAAAAACGGAACAGTTTCCAGAGAAGATACTATGAAAGAAGAATAATAATGAGCAAATTGCAAAATTACACGAGTAGAATAGATGGAACACTGGCGTTACGTAATTCAAGACCTTACCGTACCGTACGCTCTTGCCAATCGGGCCATCCGTTGCGTTCCGCGGCGCCACCCAGTGTGTCTGTAATAACGAACCCACCGTAATTACGGTGACGGGTTTACGGATACGGGGCTCGGCAGGTCACTCGCAGCGTGCCGCCGACCCGGCTGCGCCTGCCACAGCGTGCTCCATGTCTGTTCTAACCGTGCTCGTCCCTATTTACCGCCATCCGCTGTCGTCCTGATAATACTTTGTCTATACTCGCCGCTGCATCACACGTTTATATCTACGTCTCTATATATACCCGCTCTCGCATCCCGACGTGATCGGGCGTTGCACCTGCTCGGTCGTGTCGTCTGATATCTCGCTATCATATCGTCGTCCGTCCAACTTCATCTCGACTCCGCACGCCTCGCTCTTGTCCTCGGCACTACCTGTATATCGACGATATCATTGCCAATTGAGACAGCGACTGTGAATAACGACCTCTCCATGTTCTGATCCCGAGCGACCAACGCCATGTCTCCGCTGTCCATGCGATGATACCGAATCCTTCCGCCGGCGTCCAGAACTGGGCACACCATTCCCGTGCTCCCAGCGCAGCGCGGCCAGCCGATCTGGCCGCGCCTCGCCTGGACAAGCCATCCATGGCCACCGCGCCGCTGTCTTTGGTTCAACAGTCAGTGATCGATCTGACCGCAAACGAGGCCGCCGCCCTCCCGGACACCGAACACCTGCACAAGAAGCCCCGGCTAGACACCACAGTTTCGAGCCTAGGAGGTCCGGCAACGGCTACACCAACTGCAACAAAGAATGCAGCGGCGACAGCGGCAAATGGTGGCATCGCAAGGCCCACCGCGGCCTCTGGCCGTGGCCGCCCAGCATACTCGTTTCAAGACCTGGTGACGGAAACATATGGCGGTAGCGTGTTTGCAGGGAACAATGCTTCAGGAGCCTCGCAGACGTCAAAACCACCATCTCCACCTCCGTTTCCTGCGCGGCCTTGGAAGAATGCTTCGACTCAGGCGACAAACGTGGCCGCTCCTGCGCAAGCCGGCATCTTTGACCGCCAAGTTCAAACAACGCCGTATCAGTCAGAAGTTCCAACCATTGCACCGGCGCTCACTGCAGATAGTAAGTGTTACTTCCTTGATATTAGAATGTATTCACTAATTGAGGTTGTAGAAGTGGCTGATTACTTCCCCTGGAGCCAATACGGAAATCATCCCGAAGACAATCTAACCGATCATGCCGTCAAAAATGGATACTATGACAAGCAGCCGCCTTCGAACTGTGATGTCCAGGCTCCGACTTGCAAACTGTCGGGCCAATTGAAAAACCGGTCCAGCTTGCAGCTTTTGTCCTCGGTTTTTGCCGCTGCGTTGGAGAAACGACAAGCCCATGACAAGATTGCATCAACTTCCACGTTCAAACCGCCGCCTCGAGTCACTTTGACAGACAATAAACGCGAAGCCTGGTTGCGGGATTTGGCAAACCCATCAGTTAATTTGCGGCGATTAAGCCGGACCATCCCTCATGGCATCCGAGGCAAAGTGCTACTAGACCAATGTCTCAGCAAGGGTGTACCTATCGGAAGGGCTATCTGGCTGGCCAAATGTGTCGGTGCGAATGAGATTCGCGCTTTCAAAAGAAAAGGAACTAGCGGCCCTCTTTCGCAGGGCCTCGAGATTAAATGGGTTCGCGAGTGGACTGCCAGTGTGCAGCTGTTTATCGAAGGCGTGATTCAGGTCTGTGGAAAAGAAGGCTGGAGGCAAAAAATCACTTATGCGTAAGACAACCCACTCCCGCTAATCACATTGATTACTGACTTCAAACTTGATTAGGGTGCGACTCGCTGCTCGTTTGTTTTTTGAGAACCTTCTTGATCAAGACTGCTTTTTGGATTGGTATCTCTCATCACTTGAAAATTCCACCCTGGACGCCACGCCTGTGTGGCTTTTGATGCTAGGGGTTTACTGGGACAGTCTGGCACGGTTTCGGAAAAGAGGCCGGCGAATGGCCGAAGCTCTACTCGAAAAACTCCGGCAAGCACATGCTTCTGAACCAAGGACAACCTATCAGCCTCTCATCGACCGATTGGCTTTGCTGGTGCGTCGACTCTGCCGGGAGTGTTCGTCCTCGCTTGTTCTTCCACGATCGTGGGACCAATACCGGGATCTTGTGTCGTCTTCTTTGAACGTGGAGGATACGACTGAAAAGGCTATACTCGAATCCATCACCACGAGGAATATGCGCGTTAAAAAACACAATGACTGCCGTCAATTACAGCGATCTCCGCATCAACAGATCATCAAGCTCTTGGACGCTACGCTTTCTACGTATGATATACCTGCTTTGTCACATGCGTGTCTTGATGCTATGAAGGACCGCGAAGCTTTGGTCCATGAGACTTTGGAATGGGCAGGCAGTCGTTTCCGTCACGGATTGGTCCGAGTATACATTACTGTTCGGCTGTTGCGTAAATGGAAACGGCTAGGGCTGGACATTGATGGCCACATTTTCTCGTTTATTATGAAAGCCCGCGGCAATAACACGATCCAAATGACCAACATTCATCATGCCATTGTAGAGCTGATTCGATCTCAGACATTTTCCGTGAGCCGATACCTACAGTGGTTGGTTGCGAGAGGTGCGGTTGAGCAATATCGCCGGAACAGTTCAGAAAACAGTCCCATTCCTGTCGACATTGAGCTTTTGTCTCATATCCCCATCAATCGGTTACCACGTCATTTGCGGAATCTTCGAGATACGCTTATGAATCGCGCTGGACTCTGTGTATCGGAGAAGGAACTGGCACCGGCTATTAAATCTGATCTGAAGCAGCGACTGCCAGAAATCTTTGAAACTGACGGCGATGATATGATGGACTGCGAGGTTGACAATTCTCGTCTCACATGGGCTGTCAAAGCGGAGATTGGCCAATGGATCCGCGGGGCTGTATCCGAGCACTACGGCGGTCCTCGCCATGGCGTCAAAGGTTACGAGAGTGGGGTGGAAACATCGTCCCTAACTCACGAGGAATTCTTTGTGATCAGATCAACGCTCGAAGGGTATGGAGACATTGCCATGCTTGCTGACGTTCTTATCGATGCCTCGAATTCCGACGATGTCCGCGTGCTTGTCTCGGCTGTCGACACGCTGAACCGTCACTTTAGCTGTTTTACTGTTATTGGTGCGTTGAACGACTTGTTCAGGAACTTTTATGGAGCGTTCCTCCGCGTGAAACAGTATGGAGAGCCTCTTTATGATCTGGCATATTCGTTGGTTGAAGTCGGCCATCGCCTGCCTAACGAGCTTAATTCGATTGTTTTGCTTCGACAAGAACTCTCGCGAGGCGACCGTAAGCTTGCCGTGGCAGCTTGTTCCCCTGTTTCAGACCACATGGCAGAGACTTTGAACGACGCCAATCCTTCATTCAACGACGATATGGATCAATTTTTGTCGTCTGGAAATAGCATGGACGAGAGCACCTTGATCGTTGTGTTTCAGAAGCTGATCCAGCAACTAATAACTTCTCACGAAGGCAAGGGTAGTCTCACCACGGAAACGACGTGTCGCCATCTAGTGCAGCTCAGATCGTTCAACCCGAAGCAATTTGACCTTTTGTTGGTCCAGTGGATTGGTGATACCATCAAGTCTCCCACACGGCCCAAGTTGTCTCGATTTTTGGGCCCACTGGTTGGTATCGGGTGTGTGACACTTCCCGCGTTTTCGCTACTGGTAAAGAAGCTGCTACATGAAGAGTCGGAGATTTCAGGTCTGCCAGATTTTCAATTGGATTTCCTCGGACTCATCCTGCCTAGTGCTGAAAATCGACTTTCTTCTGAGTTTCTGTCTTATCGGTTTGAACTAGCACAAGAGGAGTTTTTGTCGAAGCATGCAAACGAAGTGTTTACGGCTATTCAGGATACTGCCGCTACTATGACACGGGCTCCAGCTAGTAATGATGCCGATCTTCAACAGTTATGGGGCAAACGCACAGTACCGCTGCTTCGAGACATTCTAGTACGCCACTCGGGAGACAACGCAGACTACATTCATGTTATGCTAAAAGACAACCCTGCTACGATCGGTATCGCTCGTGATGCGTTGGACCAGCTGCTTGATTCTGAAACATCGCGAAATGAAACCAGCCTGTCAGAGGCGGAATCGACAATCAACATGGCCGACAACTTTTCTCTGCCTTTTTGCCAGATGAAACTGCAGATGCTCTTCAATACAGAGGCGGGTGACGACGTGAGGAACAGCATTGTGGACGTCATGTTCAAGTCGGCCGTAGCCGATGTCCAAGCAGGGCGGACGCATTGGTTGGACCTGGTAACGCTGATGAGTCAGGAGGCAGTAGAGCAGGTGAGTTTTTATTTGTATATCTATTGACACGATGCTAATTTTTATACTTGTAGGTCCGACAAAAAGCTGAGAATAGCTTCTTCTCTGTGGCGCAATCTGACCCCTCTCTCGATGGATCGTCCGACGCCGACAGAAGCGTGATTCATGGCAATGCCAAGGTATATCTTTCCATCGTCGACGGCCTCGCAAACAGCATCCCAGAAAGCGGAGTGCCCTCTATTGGCCCGGTCTTGGTTGAGAAGATGAATACTCTGCTCCAAAAACTCATCGTGATTCAAATGACCTGTCGCAATCTTGATCCTACCAGTGTTGAGCATGAACAAATCGCACGCACGTTGTCCATATGCGAGGAGAGCTTTCTTTTCTGGTTCACCGCAATGCTGCGCATGGTCAAGATCCACCGTGCTGCCTTTGACCAACCGTGGTCGCCGACCCTCCAGCGGCCTCATGCGCTGCTTGACCAGTCGCGGCTGCTCGTGTCGATTTGCTGCCTTGCATTGTCACCGCTCAATCTCACCTCTCGGCCTGCAGTGGGCGCCTCGGTTTCCATTCCCGCAGTGGAACAACAAGCGCGTGTGGGCAATACTATACAAACATATGCTCTCGACATTGCGTCTTCACTTATTGACACTCTTCCTGATGAAGCGCGCGTGCAATGTGCGCGATTCCTCAAGGACCGATGTCCTCCTTTCCTACATGTCCAAAACGAACCCCGTCTACTCTACCTTTTTGGCCCTGTTTCCGACATAATCCCTACATCTACTCAGTCTGGATCATCCCCAGCTCCCTCTGGCGCCATGTCTACAGCGCTTACCCCGTCTGCAAACCCACCAGCAACCAATACCGGCGTCGTAGCTGCGCCGGCGGGGATTTCAGAAGACCCGAATTCCATGGCCAACCGCCTCCGCGTACAAAGCCGCGGTCGCGTTGTCGGCGCATATCATCTGCGTCCATGGGAGATGCTCGAAGAAGCGGCCCCTGTGGTTGGGCAAAATGATACTGCAGTCGACTTGAACTTTTTCGGCGCGAGAAAGGTGCGACATTATTGATTTTTTTTTTTTCTTTGTTTCTGTACCATTGGAGTTTTTCTCTCTTTTTTTTGCATGGAGGACATTTTATGATCATCTTGTCATTTTATATCATTTATCTGGCGCCATTATGCATTTGTCGGCCGGGGCGTTTGGTCTGTACATATTCTCAGAAGCATATTGGGCTAGATTGGCCTGGTCATTAGTTATTACATTACGATATCACATTATCTACATTTATTCCTTCATCTTCAATAAATTTGCGCATGTTTCCTTCCTAGTTAGTATGTAGAATCGGCCTGTGGGGTTGTTGGTTAATTTGTCATCAACTGACCCTCTTCTTCACTCTTGACATCATCTTTCAACCCAACACCTAAATACAACATAAATAAAAAATGACCGAATCTCAAAGTAAACCATCATCAAAAACCCGCCAAAAAGCATGCAGCGCATGCACAAAAGCGAAACGACGGTGCGATCTGCGCCATCCAGCGTGTCGGCGCTGTGTTGCGAAGGGTTTGGAGTGTCATTATGTGTCGACGAGACTGCATGATTCTAGTAATACTAGTGGAAGCAACAGTATTACGCAAAAACGACAGAGGCAGAGGAAACATTCGTCGGCTGTGTCGGTGACGCAGGAGAACTATAATAACAATGCGTCGGCTGAGGATATACTCCTCTCTATACTCTCTTCGCCACCGTCATCAGAGGAAGACCAAAGAGAAGAGAAGAACATGCTCTTAGCCATGACCAGCACTACCAACCCATTCTCAACTCCTCATCTTCCATACCCCTACACCACAAGAAGCTATGACTATCAATATCAATACCACCAATTCTTCCTCAGTCCAACATCCTGGACCGTCACGGCCGCCAACCGTGGCACCAACACACCGCGCCCCAGCTGGAAAATGCCACACCTGCACGACTCGATGCAGAAAGTGCTGCGGTGGGTGAAGCAGTGGGTTGACGAGGGAAGCAACGCTTTCATCCACAGACACCTCTGGAGCGAAAAAATGCCGAAATGCGTGCAAGACGCATACACAGCAGCCGCCACGTACTTTGCGTGTAACGAGCGGAATCGCAGCATGGTGTTGCGCATTATCGAGGATCGGGTGCGCATGTTACTTGACGAACAGCAAGATCAGTCTGAATGGGTTGGCGCAGGGGTGGTCGCCGAGCATCTCGCGCGCGTACAGGCGTTGCTTGTATATCAAGTGCTGCGGCTGCTCGACAGCGACGGCAGGCAACGCGGTCTCGCCGAGGATTTGATTCCGACGTTGCGCGGCTGGAGTATGGCGATGCTCGAGTGCGCGTTGCTGTCTAGTCAATACGTGCAGCAACTTACTATCACCGACATGACGACGATCCCAGCGCCCGCGGCGCAGAAACGCGAGTCGGAATGGCAAGCCTGGATTCTCGCCGAGAGTGTACGCCGCACATGGCTTGTCGCAGGGCATACGCAGTGTATTTATGGGTTGTTGCGAAATGGGGTGTCTGTATGTCCTGGTGGACTCATGTTTACGACTCGTGCAGGGTTGTGGCAGGCTGAGAGCGCGGAGGAGTGGTGGGGGAGGAGCTGGCAGAAGGATGTGTTGTTTTGTCAGAGTTTGGAGGCTCCTGTGCAGTTGGTGAAGAAGGCGAGACGCGAAGAGGTGGATGATTTTGGGATGTTTGTGATGAGGATTGTGTCGGAGAGGGAGGATATCGAGGTGGAGGGGTGGGTTGTATAAATTGACGATAGTATATCGCTGCTGAATGTACATATATGTGTGAACTCATGACTACAATATTGGAATAATGATGACATCGGGCATCTGATATTAATCCACGTCAAAATTGAACTGGTATTCCAATGTTGCAGGCATCCCTGAGTGGTGATGTGAGTATGACCTCAACCAGTCAACTCATCAATAAACATAGGCAACAATCCAGATGTCCATTACAAAACATGATCAAACTAATACAACAATAGCTTCTTCTTCAGAAAGTTTGGGTTTTTGTTGCTACTTTTCCTATTTCGGAAATTGTTAGGAACTGGAACGAAGTCTTGTATGAACTCTAATTTTCCTACTTTCCCTATCCTAGCAACTTCAACACAAGTTTCCACGGTACACTGCTAATCCCCAAAGGCAACCAGTAGCTACCTCCCTCCTAGACTACTTGTAAACAATAGGCTGCAGCTAGCCAAACTATGGAACAGACACAGGTACACAAATCAGGCTTGGTACATACAGTCGTAGAAGTGTATACAAGATTTCCTAAATAGGAAAAGTAGCTCGACAATCCCCTAGCATAAATTCAGACCCTGGAGCTTTCTTTCTTTCTTTTCTTTTTCATCTCATTTCCATTCTACTCCTACTGTTACTGCTACCACTACTGCTTACTACCAGACCCTCAAGTGCTGTAACTTGCTAGGATTTTCAAACCCCGTCTTGCTTCGCTTCTAGCCTAGCTCAAGATCAAGATGAATCCCGAAGCAGAGTTCTTTACGCCAGATACAACCTCTGGTGCTGCTACTGCTACTGCTACTGATCCTGATCCTGATCCTGATCCTAGCTCAGAAGCTACTACTATTCCAGCCAACCATAGCTCTGACCAAGCCCCCAATGGAGCTGACAGTGCGCAAACTGATGATGGCTCTCATCCGGATGATGCTGGCGAAACGCGAGGCCACGACGGTGGTGATCCTGTTTCTGGCGCTGTCCCTACTGCCAATCCTGAGTATGGTCCTGAGTACGGCCCTGCTGCTGGGTATTATCAATACCAAAACCAGGGTTATGATCCAGGGTATGCTCCGCAGGCATATCAATATCAAAACCAGGGTTGTTATTATTATGATCCCCGGTGTGCTCCGCAGGCATATCAAATGAGCTATCAACCTCCTCCTCTTCCTCCTCCGCAGCCAATGTACCAGAATTACTACCACCCTCAGCCTTATCCCGTCCATTCTGCCTACACTCCCTACCCTCCAAACCCACCACCAAACCGCATGCCTCAATACGCATATGCAACACATGCTTACAACCAATCTCCACCAGTCTTCGCCGCACCACTACAACCACCGCCACCCTCTCCATCGTACCAAAGAGCGTATGTGCACATCCCCAGAGGGCCTGATGGCTATAGAACCTCGGCACCTGAGTTTAGATCGCCTGTGACTAGCCCTTCCAGGCGTGGGGAAATGGGGGATCCGGAGGCCAAGATTTTTGTCGGAGAGTAAGTTTTTGCCCTCAACCACTTTTTAAAGAAAGAAAAAAAAAAAGTTTTACTGACGAGATGTATAGTTTACCAATCGGACAAAACACGCACTTCCTAGAAAAAAGTCTCAGGGGGATTTTCGAGGGGTTTGGCCCGTGCTGGGTGAATGTTTCCTGGGGGGAGACTGCGAGAAGGGGAGGAAAAGCAAAAAATGGAGATGTGAATGAGGGAGAAAGAGTGAAGAGGCTGCCTACGGGGTGGATTCAATTTATGGTGAGTCAGAATAACTTATCACTTAATCCAGAATCTTGTTTAATGATAATGTTTTTTTTTTATACAGAAAGTCACCGACGCCGAGACGGTGCTCAACGCAGCCAGACAACGAGGAATATTCCTTGGAGACCGCCAACTACGCATTGAGCGGGCTGATGGGAAACGTAAGACCCCCTTCCTCCCCTTTCCTTTACCTGCGAAGTAGAGCTGAACAACAGGATTGTAGGAATCGTCCGCCTCTGGCCCAAAAACCTCTCCCCCAATGTCCAATTCAAAGACCTACAAGCTGGCTTCCGGCGCTTCATGAACTGGCTCACGCGGCAAGAAGACCGCCAACTACTCTTCCACGTTTCTGATTCCGCAGAGGTTACGAAGAAGATGAATCAACCGGTGTTGTCTCTCGGTATCATGTTTCGGTGGTGTGAGGATGCGCAGTATGCTGCGAGGGTATGTCCCCCCAAAACACCTTTTTTTTTGAGTGACACTAACGCGACGTGAGTAGAAATTCAACCTGTTCCCCTCAAACTTCCACATGCGCATTGAACCTGTGCGCACAATGGCCGGATTGCCGTCCTGGCGTACATCTACGCCCGAACCCGACGGTGCAGCGAGAGCGAGGATGGAGTTCCAGAGGGAAGAGACAGAAGGAGAGGAAGAAGGAAAATCTTCTGTTCAGAATGATGATAATACGGATGTTGAGGGGGAAACCGAAACGGAAGATGCGGAGAACAACGTCCATCAAGAAGACTCCGCAGTTGAGAAGGAGGAAGAAACATGGGAAGACGACTCTGACACAGTCGTCGCGCTCAGCGATGGAGAGACCCCTGCCAGGGAAGAAACAAAAGAGGATATCAGAGAGGGGGAAGATGACTGCCCGTTAAATTGTATTGTTGAGTAATGTTGTTCTTGATTGGTTAGGGTTGGAGTTGAGTTTGGTGTCTTGTTTCAATGTTTCAATGTTGCTCTGGGATAGATAGAATTAGATTCATCGAAAGATAGACGGTTTGCTTGCAATGAATTATTTATTATTGCTATTTCTATTTTTTTTTTTTTTTTAAATTCATTAGATAAATTACATTAATCATGAGCGGAAAATCGTGAGTAGAGATATGTACATCCAGCCAACCAGACCTATTTACACCACCATATACGAAATGAAGAAGATCACGACTGGTCCCTCCGACTAAACAACGGTCTGTCCATCCTCCTCAAACTCCCATCCACCCATATCAAACACGGCAGCGCCGTCACGCCCGCCAACAAGCCCAGCGTCCACGCCATCGTATTCCATCCATAGCGCTGCTTAATCAATCCACCCCAAATCGGGCCTACCAGGGTGCCCAGCGCAAAGGCGACGTTGAAGAGCGCGTATGCTTGGGCGTATGCGCCTCCCTTTCCAAATTTTGTCGAAGATTTCTCCTTGGCGATAACGACGTGCGTGATTTCCGCCATTATGGGCGGGAAAACAAGCGTCATTGTGCAACCGATCAGCACGAGGAGAGCAACCAGCAATACTTTTTGCGAAAGAGAGTTGTGATCCACCAGCCGTAACAACACGAATAATGGGCAGGTGAGCAGGAAGCCCGCAAAGGAGAACAGGCGGCCGCCGTATTTGTCGCTGAGATGGCCGATGAGCGGGGATGCAAGCGTGGGAATCACGATGGTGAGATATAGAATGCCAGACTGCAGCGATTCCCAGCCAAAGGTTTCGTTGACGAAGAGAGGGAGGACAGAGTCAAAGGAGGCGACGAGGGAGGCTTCGACGATGGAGGCGAATAGAGCGGCGAGCAGACGGCGAGATGCGAGGAGCGTGATAACCGGTGGAAGGCGCGAGGCGAGTTTTTGGACTCGTGTTTCTGACTCGGTTGGGACAGCAGTCTCTTCCCCCGTCTCTTCAGCCTCAGCCTCAGCTTCACCTTCAACCTCCTGCCCAGCAGCCTCCCACCTCCTCGCAACCTTCTTCTCCACCAACACAATCCTCAGCGCAAAATCCAGCCCAATAAACGCATAACAAAGCGCCCACACCCCATTATACCCCGCCTTCTCATACAACACACCCCCCAACAACGGTCCCAGCATAACCCCGAGGGTCATCCCCAGACTCACATACCCAATATACTGACCCAGCGACTTTCGCGGAACTGTGTCCGCGAGTAGAGCAAGCCCCACGACCCAAACCACCGCCGCGCTGATGCCCTGCAGCAATCGGCCAACGATGAATACCGGAATGCTGGCTGCGACGTTGAGCATCACGGTAGCACCGAGGAGCGCGATTAGGCCGAGGAGAAGTGGCCAGCGGCGCGCGGAGATGCGGTCGGAGAACCAGCCGCATATTGCTGCAGACATATCAGAATGGATTTTCGATAGAGGGGAAAGGAGGCACTGACGAGAAAAAACCACCAGGCCAACGCCATACACAGCGAGAAGAACGGATATCCAGTACTGAACTAGCCCCAAATGTTAATTAACTGACCAGACAGAAAGAAGAAATGCATACCTCGGTCCACACTCACATTCGCTCTTTCTTCCAGGGCAAATGGGATAATCGGGACGATAACGCCATAGAGGAAGATCTGCCAATAAATATATCAGTTTTGTGGTGTCAAGAAGAAAGAAAGAAGGGAGCCAACATCGGTGAAAACAGCACACGTCACTGTAAGAACGATAAACCGATTACTCGACCTGTATTTGAGACCCAAGGGTGGTTGACTGCGGTCGAAGACGCGTGCGATCATTGTCGCTGGCAGGTTGACTGAGGCTGAAGGCTAGCGTATGAAGTCATCGATTAATGCAGTACAGTACGGTATTTGAGTCGGCATGAACAAATTTAAAATCAATCATTCATAAATCCCCAATTCTAGGCATCCATTCGGCAGTCGGAGTCCAGATTCATGTTTCAATGTCAAGCAGATTTAGCCTCTCCCTCGGTTGCCCTAATCGAGTTTAACGCTCCGCCAGTCATACTTATAATACTACTTAGTCATGCGAAACCAACATTGAAACATTTCATTCATGTTGAAAATTAGTATAGATAGCATATAGCATGTTGATTATTATACACTATGCAAATCAAGTATAGACACGAAGGAAATCAAACATCAACATCAACATCAACATCAAAACCAAAACCAAAACCAAAACCAAAACCAAAACGCAACAAGACAGGCCAATTCCTGCCCTGCGCAACAACATATGCAGACCATAAGATGCAGAAAAGAAACTATTAAAATAAACGGCTAGATCAGTCGTCGTCAAAGATCTGGAACGTATTAAGCAACACAGTCTCGATGACCCGGTTCTGCCAGCCCGAGTCTACCAGGTTGGCTCCGGAGGCGCCCATCAGAGTTGGTCTATTCGTCTTGTTAGCTCGGTCTCAGGTATATCAATAGTAGGTACCTACCCAAAGCAGATTGCAATGTTGCCGGCGCTCATGCGGTTGCTGGTCGAGTGCTCCTGGACCCGGTTGAGATGCTGTATACGTTAGTGGAAGTAGAACCAACGCGACCAAAAAACTAACCAAGACTAAAGCGCGCAGTGTCGCGTAGTTGGGATCGGGCAGGCCGTTGATGATGGCGTGCAGGCTATCACGGCGTTGTCCTTCGTTGTCCACCCCTGCAAGAGTCAGTTTGGCTGTAAAAATGGAGGGGAAAAAACATACGAGCTGCGTTGATAAAATCAGTATAATGCTGTCGCGTAAACAACGGATCTGGCAGTTCGCGGAAAAACTGCTTCAGCAGACCCGCAACACTATTCACATCGTGGAAAAAGCTCTCGGGGTTCGTGAAATCAACCTTGGAAGAATCTACACCTGTTAGCACCTCGTCACGGTAATTTTTGTAGTCATTTCTGTTAGGGTCTTCCTACCATTATCGAATAGCGACTTCATATGGTTGATATGGTTGGCGCTGCCGGATTGTCGGTAAATTCCCTCCATGTCAAGTCCAAACATCTCAATGGCCTGGATGCACTGGTAGACAATGACCGGCACGGCGGTGCCATCTCTCCGGAAAAGATCTTCCAGAGAGATTCCAAATACCGGATTGACTGGAGGCAAGTTATTCTGATACCCATTTGGCGGGTGCATCATTGGCGCACTCGACTGTGTGGGTTTATATCCACCAGGTGGACCAGACGGTGGACCGGTGGGATATGGAGGTCCCGGAGGACCAGACTGCTGACGTGGTGTTCCACCCGGGAATGCTGAGTATTGCCCTTGTTGTACCGGGGTGCTGAAACTGTCTGGGCTCGAGATCGGTGGTAATGCGCCTGGTCCTGACGACGCTGACTGCGGAGAGGTCAACGATGGCAAACTTGGTTGCGAAGATGGCGGAATCGACATTGGCGAAGGCTGGCGTGGAGGGGCGGTGCTCTGATTAGATGTAGACGTCGGTGCCGGCGTTGGCGCGGGAGCTGATCCTGCAAGAGTCTTCTCAAGTTAGTTTTCAAGCAGTACTTTCAAGCTCGGAAAACTCACAGGGTGCTTGATATACTGCACTTCTGGCGCTGCGACTGAGCCCGAGTTGCCCTCAAAGGTGAGAATGTGTCTGTTGAAATCGGCTTCGCTGTCGATATCGTGAACGACTTCTCGAAGGCTCTTGGGGCCTGCGCCGGTGTCGCCTTTCAATGGACTGACACACAGGCCTTTTCCGAGCAGATATTTTTCATTGAATGAAGCTGTACATGTTAGAGCTGTATACTTAAAAGAAAAATAAGAGGCCTACCGTATTTCTGCAATTGAAGGGTGAGGCCGGAATCGCACTCGAAAATCAATTGTCGCAGCTGGGACACTGTCTGCGGCCGACTGGTAGAAACCAGCTCGCTACGCGCCGCCTTGGCTGCTTGGACCTTGGCCTGATAATCAGAATCAGCAGCCTGGACCTTGCGACTCAGCTCTTCCTCCTGCTGCACGGCCGACTTGTGTCCCTTCAACCCAAACTTTCCTCCCTGCTTGTCGCCAGTCTTGACGCGGTCGTACTGCTCAGCAAGAGTATCGTATTTGGCCTTTGCCTTTTCAACCAAGGTCTCGGCGTCCTGCACTTTCTTCTCTGCGGCGAGACCAGACGCCTTCCACGTCTTGCGGCTGCGTTCAATGTTCTCGGCCAGTTCGGTCAGGTCGGTGGACATTTGGTAGAGCGAGACGGCCAGCTGCAAGCCGTGGTCGGCCATTTGCTCGTGTATCCTGGATATTTCATCCTGCGAGTGGCCGAACGAGCCCAGGCGAGAGTCTAGTCGGTGGGCGGCCTCCTGGGCAGCTTTGGAGATTTTTTTCAGTCCATTCGCGTGTTCCTCTTCCAGCGCGGATCTCTTTTTGAGGAAAGTAGAATAGTCCTGTGGCAATTAATACGTGTGTTCTTGTTGTGTCTAGGAAAAGGGGTACGCACCCGCGCCGACGCAATGCTTTGTTTGAGGCGGTTCAGCAGTGTGTTAACGCCAATCTAAATGATACAAGTCAGTCAGACGTCCTCCACGCGCGAAACACCACGCCCTCATACCTCGGACTGCAAGATCGTCTCAATGCGCTCTTTGTTCGGGTCATTGGGGGCGGCCACGTCGCTGGGAACGTTTTCAGAGGACGAGCGGACGGGGCCTGTCTGCGGCGACGAGAGGCCGGGCTCCTGCGAGGGCGGCAGCGCAGCGAACGAGGCGGCGGGGGAGGAAGCTTCTGCCATGGCTGGAGCTGGAGCTGGAGCTGGAAGCTGGACCTGTGCCCTGGCGAGAGGGAGAGTGACAAGAGGAGGTTCTTAGTAGAGCTGTGGCTGTGGCTGCGGGCGTTGACGTAGCAGAACAGGCAGCACGTTTGCCAATGCGGTCGGGCACCTCGGCAGCCAGGCCAGCCACTGCACAGCCACTCACGTGACCTTTACATGAACATACTACATACATACATACATACGTAGTAGATACATATATATACTGATGTTCAGCATCTACAGTTGAATACATTAAGAGATATCAAATTATACATATAATAGCTAAATAATAATAGACACCTCACATGTACCGTACATGTATGTATGTAGTAGTGGTGCTGACTAATCAACCAATGGCGACTGCCCAAACCGCCGTTCGTCGCGCATTTTTGCATTTCTGCCGAAAGCCGGAGAAAGCAGCACGTCTCTCCATCCCGATCCAAAGCGAGCGAGAGAGGCAGCAATGGCTGGCTACGGGGCCCCGCAGATATTAGACCACATGAACCCCGAGTTCAGACGGGCAATGGCCATCAATGAACTGGTCGGCGCCGATACCATGCGTTCCACTGCTGCTGCTGCTGCTGCTGCCAGGGCGGGCGACAACCGCCCCATGATGGCGCCTGCGCTCGACGACAAGCCTCAGCCAATAGCCAGGAAGCGCCGCGGTGGTAGTCGCCGGGCTTGTAACGAATGCAAGCAGCAAAAGGTATACATCTAGATACTCGAAGAGTATACAAGCTGACTCGCGTAGCTGCGATGTGATATTGTGCAGGCGCCGTCTGCTGCCTGCTCCCGTTGCAAGAGGCTCAATATAGAATGCAAGGTCGAGTCGTCTTTTAAGCGGATCTCCAAACGCCGGTGCGTATTACATAGAACATTGAAAGCAGCATGCTAACATGAGCTAAACAGACGCAATGCTGAGATGGAAAAAGAGATTGCCGACCTGCGTCGCCGCTTGGCCACCGGCGAGGCTCCTCAGTCAGGACTCGATGAAAACGCCAACGACGAGGACGACATGAACGACTCCTCTGGAGAAGTCTACTATGCGCCTCATTCTCCGCCGCCGTCGTCGCGCGCCCAGTCTCTGTCCGTCTCCGTCGAGCAGCAGGCCTCGCCCATGAGACGGCCAGCACCGCCACCTCATGTCGCCAGCGAGCCTGCTGTCTCGCGCGGAAACAGCAAGTGGACTCTTGAGGAGATATCCTTGTCCAAGCAGCGCATTACCCGGCTCTTTGAGCAGTGAGTTTCCGTCGTGTGTTTTCTGATTCCTCTGTTCTGGTGGTCTAACTATTGAAGATATTTCAAATTCTACCACCCATTCCTACCACTCTTAGACCCGGCAAAAGACCCTGAAGAGTACTTTAGCTCGTCCGAGATTCTTGCCTGGACAATCATCTGCGTGTCCAGCCGCCGGTGTCCATACGAGTCCGGTCTGCTCGTCTCGCTCTCTGGCCCGTTTAGCCGCCTCTTATGGGCCGGTATTAGCGGTGTTCCGCAGAATTACCACGTTGTCCAGGCCTTGTGTCTGCTGTGCACATGGCCCCTGCCGACGACTAGTCAAAAAAGTGATCAAACTTTTATGCTAAGCGGTCTGATGATGAATCTGGCTATGCAGTTAGGCCTGCACCGCCCGGTTCAGCCGGAGGAATTCACCACCTTTCGCATGGAGGTCAGGGGGGAGGAGTTAAAAGACCGGCTCCAGACGTGGTTTCTTTGCAACATTGTTGCTCAAAAGTGAGTGTCTCATCACAATGCGAAATAATGCCGACAGGACACTGACGACTTAGTGTTGCAACCGGCTACGGCCAGCCTCCGAGCACGATTTACGATTGGGCACTTGAGCCGGCCTCGCTCAAGGCCGCGGATTATCGTCTGCCAGAGGATCTCAAAGTGCGGCTGCGAATTGAAAAGTTTTGTGATCGAGTGACGAGAAGCTTATACAATGGCCGGCCGGAGCCGTCAGAGTTTATCAGCATGGAGAAACTGCTGCTGGTGGGGGTGCTGGAAGATGAGCTTCGAGAGATGGAGCTGGATTTTACGGACAACATTTCACGTATGTTACACATTCTTTTACACGGCACATTATGGCTTACTGACATCCGCAGAAATCAATATGATCCATCTACGTGCCGCCAGCCTCCACCTTCGCTACTTTGTCTTTCTCAGCTCGAACCCACGAAGCGATGACCTTACCAACCTCTTTCTCGCGACAACCACCTTTCTCGGACGTGTCTTGGAGCTGGAGACGTCGCCTGGGAATCTGCTCATCCACGCCACAAACTATATCCTCCAAATGATCGTGTCGGCGGCCTTTGCGCTTATGAAACTTCTCAAAAGCCCGTTTGCGCGACAGATCGACATTGACCACGGCAAGTTTTTGTTCAACGGGGCGATTTCCTCAATCCGCCGAATCAGCGTCGTCGACAACGACCGGCCGGTCAGACTGGCCAACGTGATTTCTCAAATGTGGAATGCCGGAAACCTAGGTGATGATGCTCTTCATCTGGGCATCCGCAGCCGCATGAGCATGAGCCATGTATACGATACAGTATGGCGTTGGCGACGCCGGTTCAGGCAGCAGAAAGCGACAGACGATTCTCAGGGTATTTCTTCTCTCCCTTTTTTATTTTTTTTTTCTATACTAATTAGTATAGTCTCAGCATCGAATCAACCCAACACAGCTGGCGTGGTCGGGCCTCAGCCCGAAAACGCGCTCAACGACCCCAGCCTGATGCTCTCGACCAACTTTGACGACAACGCGTTTATGAACGAGGCTAGTTTTTCGGATGTGTTTGACTCGCTGAACTGGGTGTTTGATGGGATTCCCGAGTCTTTTATTGGGGCGCCTGGCATGTAACCCACATATACATTTGTATATATTAACATATTACGACATATGAAAATGAGATACCCTGTTTGATAGGTATGCAGATGATAAATTTGACAAATACAAGATATTTTAATTGTACTCGCTGTCCACCGCGCCCAGTTTGTTTTCTTGTTGTTGTTGCAAGGTTGGGACAGAGATCCAATGTCAAAAACCTCTCACCCAAACGCGCATGACGGTGTTCAGGGTCTGTTTCATCACTCAACGGCTCTTCTGCAATCCATGTCAAAGGCAGCACAGGCGCAGTCATATCCGCCATAGCCAAAAACTTATCGCCCAGCACGGCCGGATTGCTGACTGTTGCCCACGACGGTGCAGTGGAAGGGGTCTGAGTTGTTGTCTGTAGGGCATTTTTAAGGGAGCAGGTGATATTTTTGTTGTGTATCTTCTTTATTTTTTTCTTCGTCTGTCACGATGGACGATGCGTAGCGCCCCCATGCCGTCTGTGGTTTTTTGGTGCGTGTTTGTTGCCGCCGGCGCTGCTGGACGTGTCTGAGAAGGCTGGCTTTTTCGTCGCTGCTGTTGCTTTGTGTCAGGACGTCGGAGGAGGCATTTTTGTTGACGAATAGAAAGGGTTTGGTCTTGGGCATTGCTTGATTGTCAAGCAGGTTGTGTCGGTTGTCTACATGACGTCTTGTAAAACCATTTATAAACCAGCAGAAATAAAGGACGGTCGTTTTTGGTATGTCGTGAGAAGGTTTTTTTATTCGAGATTCCTTTTTCCTATTATGTACAGTCGAGAGAGTTGGGTCCAGACAGTGTTGTCAACTGGTTAATTGCTATGAATAAACTTTGGGCTAACGTGCTGACGGACAGCTGGCTGGTGGCTGCTGCAGGGCTGCGCTAATATCTCGCTTTCAATACGCTCAGCATTTAAACGAAGCTGAGTTTTGGAGTGAGTTGGTTAGTTCTTATGATACGGATATTAATGTTAACGGCTGGGTGCGGCTGAGTATACATACTACAGTATGTAGTACATACTTCATACTTTATGTATTGTGAAACTGAAACGAGCCCTATGTAAGCTTGAGCTGACTGGGTATATTGAAACGTTATTAACACTGTATCAACGCAGACACAAAGATACCAGCACTTGGCTATGGCATATTGATGTTGTTCAATGTTGTAGGGTAACGACCTTCCTAATTGGGACATATCCTACCGCATCGGGACTAGTCTGGCTTACGTGGGAGCTGAGCTGCACCGACAACTCTCAGCTTTCTATTTTGTTTTTGTATTTCACTGCTACACTTCAACGTGTTGACTGGACGCCACGGCCCGGAGTACCCCGTATCGAACAAGACACTACTGCTTTGGGTGGATGCAGGGCGGTGCTGATTCTTCGGCATCAATCGTCATGGCAAGATGAGCCTTGCCGGCTGTCTATATAAGGGCTACCCTCTGCAGTACTGAATGTATACAACTCTCCATCCAGTCATTTAACTTGAACACTTTGATACAAAATGCATCCCTCCTTCCTCATCTTTTCAGCTTTTGCTGCGCAAGCCGTGTCGCTCCCGACAGGTCCAGGCTGCGGACTCAAGACCGTTCACCAGTTTCCCAATTTGACATGGATTGAAAACATGGTGCGTCCCCTAAACCAAACCCAAATTCACACCTGACCATAAACAGGCCGTCCGCAGCAACGGACAGATCCTGGCCAACGATATCAGCGCTAGCAAAATCTTCCTCGTGGACCCCGAGAATCCAACGTCTGGAGAACCCCCCGTGGTCGCGGAATTCCCTAATGGTACTCTGATCACTGGCATCACTGAGCTGGAAGAAGACGTTTTCTACACACACAGCGCGCAGGGCAACCTCTACGAATTGTTGTTTCTGCCCAACACCTCTGCCGTATGGGAAGTTGATATGAGAGGGCACAAAAAGGGCAGCAAGGATGCTGCTGTTCGCCAGGTCGCCAGCATCCCTCTCGTGGGTCTTCCCAACGGCTTGACCGTTTTGTCCAAGACCGAGCGCACGCTTCTCATCGCCGACTCTACGCTTGGTCTGGTCTGGCGATTTCATGTTGATACCGGCGCGTACGAGGTCGTGTTTGATGACCCTTTGCTCAAACCCGTCCAGGGGTCGGCGGTCTCCTTTGGCGTGAATGGCGTGCACGTTGTCGACAATTCCGATTCCGTGCTGTACTTTTCGAATACGAACCAGGGCCACATCTCCAAAGTGTCAATCGCATATGACGGCCGGCCAAAAAGCGCCCCCGTCAAGATTTCTGCAAACGTGCCGGATGCTGACGACTTTGCAGTGGATGGGCGCGGAAATATCTGGGCTGCCGAAAATGTGGCCAACACGCTTGTGCGTGTGTCTCCCGATGGCCATGTGCAGACGGTTGCTGGGGGCAATACTACTACATCAGTGATCGGTCCTGTGGCGGCGGTGTTTGGTCGGGGCAGTCATGATAGCGATGTTTTGTATATCTCGACGGATGGGCTTACGCAGGCTGCGGATGGGTCGTTTCTTACTAGTAATGGTCAAATTGCTGCGGTTGATACGAAGCGCTGTTTTTAGGCAGCTGGTGTTGATATATGGCAAGTCCAGTCGGTTTGATGGGGGTTATTAATTGGTGGATTTATGCCAATTAATTTAATACAGCTAGATTCTGGGGCGGGTGACAAACAACTTAGGAAGGGTGTGTTAGACTATATTGAACTAATAAATCCTGGTAAACATTGAAAGCTCGTCAAGACCTTTACTATATCCAATACTCCTTTCTAGGTTAGGTCGAATGGATCTCTTGATCTCTTGATCCATGGGACTGTCAACTATACCAATTGGTATAACCAGGGTAAGATAGACAGAACATGAATTTACATCAACCTGTTTTCTCTTCTTCTTTCTTTCCTTTTCTTATACTACCAACTAACAAAAAACAAGGAAATAAGCAATGTGACAGCTCGATCGCGCTAACTGCTTACGCCCCCCGCCTCTCCACTTCCCCAACACCAACGCCCAAACACAACACAGGCAACAGCCTTACGACAGCAGCAGACAATATTAAATGCCGCCTGAACTCCCTCCCTCGGTGCAACGAGCCATCGACCGGTATGTGAAGATCAAAGGACGCGTGAGAAAATTCTATCGAAAATGCTGGCCGCGCTACTACAGGGGTGGACCGTCGTGGTTGCAGAGGAACTGGAGAAATGGAAGGTCCCCGGTCTTGCTGTTTCTGTTGTTCACGATGGGGAATCGTGGTCTAAAGTACTTACCCTTGAGTTGTTATGACTATAGTCCATGCTGATGATGTTGCAGGCCTACGGAGTTGCAGAACTACCCGACAAACCGCTAACCACGGACTCTCTGTTCCAGGGGTGCAGCACGACAAAGGCATTCACTGCCGCTGCCACCGCTCTCGTGATCGAGGACACAAAGGCCAGCGAGACTCCGCTGAAATGGGACACGCCTGTATCGTCTGTGATTCGCGATGATTTCGTGCTTGCCGACGCCCATGCTACCGAGACCACAACATTTGAAGACGCCCTATCCCACCGCACTGGCCTGCCAGGCCACTGGCCCAGAATGCAGCTTGCAAAGCCACACGAACCGATTCGAGACGCAGTACGCTCTCTTCGTCACTTACCGCTGGCTTACTCCCCGCGTACTACGTGGGACTACAATAACTACATGTTCATCAGCGTCAGCTACGCGCTCGAACAAAAAACCGGCGAGAAACTGGGCTCATTCCTAAAACGACGTATCTGGGAGCCACTCGGTATGAGAGATACGTATTTCGATGTCCAGCAGGTGAAAAGGACACCCAAACTCAAGGACAGACTGGTTAGGGGATACCAATGGAACAAGGAAACTGGCAAATACATCCCTCAGCCGGATATCAACTATGCACCCGTCGAAGGCACAGGGGCGATTGTCAGTACAGTGCTCGAGTATGAGAAATGGATCAAAGCGCTGCTTTCCCGATCAACGCCAATGACCAGCGAGGGCCATGATGCAGTGTTTCGGCCGCGCACGATTCTGGCTCAGCCGACAACTCCAATTCACAACGAGCTCGACTGCGCGCATTTGTATGCGCTGGGCTGGTTTGTCGATAATTACCAGGGCCAGCAGTTCATCTGGCATACGGGCGGCTGGCCTGGTACTTGTATTCTGGTCGGCCTGATCCCGAGTAAGAATTTTGGGTTTGTGATGATGTCCAATTCCAGTCAGGGTGCCACTTTTTTGCAGAGAAATCTATATCGAGACCTCTTCCACCGCGTTTTGGATCTGCCTATCCCGCCGACCAACGAGAAATACCCGCAAAAGCCCAAGGATCCGGAGACACAGGAGGAGGCGATTCAGCGTCTATTCAAATCCGTTTCCCATGTCCCTCTTACCCTACCCCTTGACGCGTTCGCAGGAACATACACCCACCCAGCCTACCCCTCTTTAACCCTCACGCTCGTTGAGGGCAGTCTACACGCCGACTGCACCGCAGAAGACGAGTACGTAATCCCCACAACCGTCAACCTGAGCCACGTCTCTGCAAACCATTTCCTAGCGAGTTACCGCGATACGGGCGCCTGGGCGAGTGCGTTTTATGCGGCCGAGTTCCATGTTGCGGCGAGCGGGAAGGTGGATCGGTTGGGTATGGGGTTGGAGCCTTCATTGGGCGAGGGCGAGTATATCTGGTTTGAGAGGGTGTAGTTGTTGTCGTCCTTGAATACGTAGGTGGGATGTGTAGATATCTCAATTGATGATAAAGAGCATGTAGTAAGCATTGCTGACTGTACGGCATGAACAGCCGACGGGCCGCGGTACTTGGAAACCCCACCCACCTCAATACATAACCACTTTTTCTCTTTTTTTTTATTTCTAATCAAGACCCTTCTTTTTTCTTCTTCGTATACTAATCTCCGAAAACATTAATTAACTATTTAGTAAGTAACCCCTCCCCGGCTCAATTTCAAGTAAAAAGTCTCCGTGTTGGTTTATTTTATTGACATTTGAAGTTTTGAACAAGGTTGCCTGTTGCTTACAAAACGGACTAGACCAATTGACATCAGATACCAACAGTCATACTACTATACGTATGTAGTAAGCAACTTCTTAACTCCGTAGTAGTATTTATAACACTGACTCGTCCTCTCTTCTTTCATTTTATTACTTGGTAGCTAACAAAAAATTTGTTTATTTTCAGACGATTGACTATACAATACAATGGCCGACCAACCCCTGCATCTGGTAGCTACGTTTACCGTCAAGGACGGGAAAATCAACGAGGTAAGTTGAATATTTACATTTCGCTCGTCTCAAGCTTGTGTACTGACCTACCTGATTAATATTGCAGGTCCTCGAAGCCCTCAAACCCCTCACTCAAACCGTCCAACAAGCCGAGCCAGGCGTGCTCCGATACTTTGCATTCCAGACGAAGAACAGCAAGGGCCAGGATCAGTTGGTTATGATTGAGAAGTACGATTACCCAAAAAAAATTTTCTACAGGAATATACGTACTAACTGACGTAGATATGCCAGTAAAGACGCGCACAAGGCTCACGGAACTACCGCGCATTTCAAGAGTTTTGTCGGTCAGGTGCAGGGCTTTTTGGCTGGGCCGTTGGATATCAAGGTTGGGCCTTATGTTGCTGGTTATGAGAGCAAGCTGTGAGAGCTTGACATTGTCGTTGAATAGACGATTGTAACACATATAAAATATGAGACGAAAATAGATGACCTAGTCAGATCACGAGACATGTACTGTACGGAAGTCTAAACTGAAAGTATGTTGGCGACAACTGCGGCTCATCAGACGTCAGTCAGTCGGTGGCGTGTCAGATGTGATACATGGAGAGCTCGAGCCGCGATTGCCACCATATGTGTCACAGACAGGATGAACACGAAAATCAGATCGAGCTGATGGGAGGAAATTGTCGCGATGTGTAGGAGATTGTTCGAAAGATTGGATCAACGACCCGCACGATAAAGCTGCTATCCTTGGTCCCTAATTAATATCTTCCAATCGTCAGTAGCAATCGCGCGAGTCCGCTCAACAGCGGGTCAAGACTCAAGCTAGCCGAAAAGCCAGGCTAAAGCTAGCTAAAGTTAGTCTAAAGCCTTGGCTCTTTGCTGGTTCTCCGAGGGCGAATAGAAAGCAAATCCCCACCAAGAACAGTCCATGCTCGAAGCTCCACCGGCGCCGGGCGAAAAAGAACCATGTAAGTCGCCTGAGCAGCTCGTTATTATTAGCCACAGATTACAGCACTCCAGACACAGCTCTAATCAGAGCTTTCGCCGGCTCAAGGGCTAGTCACTAGCCGTCGCCCTCGAAGCTGGGTTCCGCCCAGTGAACGAACCGACGGCCGCAGACTGACTCCGTCGCCGGGCTGATCTTTCTAGTGATCATGGTGTTGTCGCGGTCTGGCGATGTGACAGGCCAGAGTATGCCGCAGACTGAAATTCGAGCCAGTCCTCACTCAGGGTCGACTGTCGAGATGCAAACGACCTCCCACGTCCTCCGTAGTACACAGTAACCAGGGGAATCCTCAGTCCTAGCCTGGGTTTGGTCGAGTCGCCGGGAAGCCCCTGAACCGTCGTTGAGCGTGCTCTCTGGCGTCCTGCTACCGTCGCATCTAGTGATTAACTAGCTGGCATGGCCTGTGCAATGCAAGCAGTCCGGCTTCTCCTCGTGTGCTATTCGTAAATCCTGAGCGCGACAGACTGCGAAACATCGATCGTAATACTCTGTATAGAGAGAGAGAAAGAAGGAGTGAAACATTGTCGAGGTTCGTTGTGTTGACTGAGACTAGTTTGCGGTGGGTCGCTTCGCCCGCCCTTGTGTGCAGCAGCAGCAGGAAGGAGCAAGCAGCAGCACTCCTCACCGTCCACTTCCCTTTCCCCCCCCCGCCTTTGCTAGTCCAGCAGGCAAAAAATAAAACCACTCGCTCGCTCTTTGTCGCGCCCACCAAAATAACCCCAAAGAGCTCCATCTCGACTAATCACCGCCTCTCGTGCAGTCTCCTTCACTGGCAGCGTCCAATTCGGCCTTGATTGCCCCGTTGACGACCGCCCCGACCCTGGCCCCTGTGTCTTGCTTGCTGCTATTTAGGTGAGACCGCCTCTTCTGATGGCGCTTGCTTAGACTCATCGTTACTGCGATGCTGACCGCGTCCCAGATCAGATCCCATTTGCAGAATTCACCGCCGACCTCGCCTCTGTTTTGTCCACCTCCTTCGATCACCCCTCTTTCGCCGTTCCGATTTGAAAGCGTTCGATAGCGTCCACGACCCATACAGCGGCAGTCAAAATGGCATCTGGCCCTGCTACTCAGTCACTCAAGGTATGACGCCTGGAAGCATTCGACTGCGTTCACAAGCTAATGGGAACAGTGCGTGGTGACGGGTGACGGTGCTGTCGGCAAGGTATGACTATAATACTGTTTTGTATCCAAAGTCATTGCTAACCGTCGCAGACATGTCTTCTAATTTCATACACCACCAACGCCTTTCCCGGGGAATACATCCCCACAGTGTCAGTCAGCCAACCCAAGCTTCTCTGCTTCCACACTAAATCTTGTTAGTTTCGACAACTACTCCGCCAGTGTCATGGTTGACGGCCGACCTATCAGTCTGGGACTTTGGGATACCGCCGGACAGGAAGATTACGACCGCCTCCGACCCCTTTCCTACCCGCAAACCGACGTGTTCTTGATCTGTTTCTCGATTGTCAGCCCGCCATCCTTCGACAACGTCAAGGCCAAATGGTATCCCGAGATTGAGCACCACGCGCCGGGCGTCCCCATCATCCTGGTCGGCACCAAACTCGACTTGCGAGAAGACCGCGCTACCACCGACACCCTTCGCTCGAAGAAGATGGAGCCCGTGTCGTACGAGCAGGCGCTCGCTGTTGCAAAGGAAATCAGGGCCCACAAGTACCTGGAGTGCTCTGCTCTGACGCAACGGAACTTGAAGAGCGTGTTTGACGAGGCTATTCGGTATGTACAAGGTTGAGTGTCTATATTTTGCTACGTGCTACTTGCTAACAAACCACCCACAGAGCCGTTCTCAATCCCCGTCCGCAAGCCAAAGGCAGGGCCAAAAAATGTCTCATTATGTGAAAAAGACAGAACACATCTAACCCACGTATCTAATCCATCCCCCGAGGTCGTTTTCAATTCTTCGTCAATAATACATATACCGATTTGTTCACTTTGGGAGGCGTCGAGGCTTGCGAGTTCGATAATCCTCTCGTCTTCATTTGGTCCGAGTGTCATGATTTTCTTTTTGTTTGGCTATTTTATTTCTGGAATTATCTCACGTACAGTTCTTTTCATCTATTGATTGTTGGCCTTTTTTCTCTTTTCTCTCTCTCTCTTTCTTTTGGAGCAAAGCGCGCAGCTGTGTACCAGCAGGTAGACATACATCTTTGAATTCAAGGAGCGATCCAGTCCTGAAATGGGTTGTAACTGTTAGTCTATTTTGATGGAACTGGTAGATTTATTGTGCATAAATAGGCAAGTTACCAAGTAGTATTGACATGTAACCCGAGAATAGCAATAAAGAAATTCAAACAGACTCCGACTTTTCGCATTTACAAAGTAGATATCTCTCAACCAACAGTCTACGCCATCCTGTTCAACCGGCTCGGGTGAACACCGGCAAACTCCCCGTTCTCCTCCTGGGCGGGCTCTTCGGTCTCGCCATTTTGCGACTGTTGCTGCTGGTTCTTCTTCTTGCTGTTTTCTTTGGCAATCTTGGCGCGCTCTTCTGCGAGTTTTTCGTTCTTTTCCTTGATTTTGTTCTTGCGTTTGCTGGACTTTCCGCCGCCGCCGGCACTAGATTACAAAAATCAGCTTGCCTTCTTTTTTAAAAAAGAGAAAGACTTACGTGAGTTCAACATTGAGCTTCCTCGCAGGACTCTTTCCATCATCAAACGACGAATGATGATACAGTTTCAGACACGTCTGCATACGGTCAAACTGCTCAAACTCGACGAAACCAAAGCCACGGCACTCGGTGGTTTTCTTCTTGTCGGTTGCGACGCGCACCGAAAGGGGTTGGATTTTGGCAAAGTGCTCTGTTACGGATTCGGTGGTGGCGGTGAAGGGGAGATTTCCTAAGCGTATTAGTACGGGTTGATGATAAAAAGGAGGGATAGAGACGTACCGACGAAGACGATGAAGCGGGCTGCTTTGCCGGTGGGTTTTTCCTCTTCCGCAGCTTCACCAGCAGCAGCGGCCTTCTCCCTCTCGGCTTTGGCAGCTTTCTTGCCCTTGGGCTTGGGCTTGGGAGTCTTTTTCTTTTCGGCCTCAGAGTCAGAGTCAGAGTCAGAGTCGGACGAGGAGTCGGACGAAGAGTCGGAAGAAGAATCCGAAGCTTCTTCTTCTTTTTCGTTCTCCTCCTGCTTCTCTCTCTTTTCTTCCGTCTTCTTGGCCTTCTTTCCGTTCTTCTGAGCCTCTTCATTCTTCAACCGATTCTTTTCCTTCTTATCGGCCTTTCGGAGCGCTTGTCTGGCCTGCTTGGCCTCTCGCCTCTCCTTCTTCGAAGGCAATTGCAAACGCGTCTTGCGGCCGATTTTCCCACCCCGCGCTACTACTGGCTTGTCTACCGCATCTCCATTGGCCTCTGCATTCTCTTTCTCTTCCTGCTTCTGAGCCGCTCTGTCCTTCTTCTTGTCGTTCTTCGATTTCAGCTTCTCCTCCACCTCGGCCTGGT
This sequence comes from Talaromyces sp. P118-02, assembly GCA_037040535.1. Lineage (NCBI taxonomy): Eukaryota > Fungi > Ascomycota > Eurotiomycetes > Eurotiales > Trichocomaceae > Talaromyces > Talaromyces sp. P118-02. The sequence continues at coordinate 725,108 of JAXQGY010000928.1, forward strand.
CCATTGGCGTCGTATCAATCATGAAGAAATCCTTGGGCTCTTGGTCTGCGCCGCCATTGTTTTCTTCGGTAGCTTCAGGTTCTCTAGGTCTGACAGGAATGGCGTTGGCTCCCTGACCCGCGCCTCTGGCGGCCGCAGCAGCAGCCTTCTTGCGCGCTTTGTTGCCCTTGGGCTCGTACTTGGCCTTGTTCTTGACTCGTTTGGGTTTTTCGTCGGCCACCGCAGCGGCTTCCTCGCGCTTGCGTTTTTTGTCGCCCATTTTTGGTGATAAATCCAAATTTATTTGCGGTGAACAGGTTGACTGTTGACGGATGATTTTATTTAACTATATCTTTTTCCCTTTTCTGCCGGTTGGCAAAAGAAAAAGGCGGGTAAGCAAAAGGCGGTGAGCTTATCATCTACTGGGTCCGGTTGGATGCCGGATCTGCAGACTTTCAGATTATTTGCCTGTAAGATAGGAGAATGACTGACTCGGTTGACAGGTGATCTACATTTTTTTCGTTATTTCGTTATTCGTATATTTCAATGTTCTTGTTGATCAGCGGCAGCGTTCATTAGGTCGTCACAAAAGTACTAATATATACAGCAAAGCAAAACACCTCCGGTTTTCCCAATAACCCATGCAGTCAATGGCTATTCAGATATCCTCCCAGACAGCGGTTTATAACAAAGTCGACAAAAAAAGAAGGAGGATTAGTTGTCCGGCTTTTGACCGTATATATAGTGGAATCGAGAGTACATGTGAATATTTGGATTGCACAGATCAGCCTTGACCCTTTCCATCAGGTCGCGTGTCTGCTCGGGGGTCCATTTCAAGATGCGAGTGCAGATGGCTAGCGAGAAGGGCTCGACGGCTTCGAGCATTTGATACAGCTGGAATCGGCCGAGTTCTTTCATGCGTTTGTCCTTGGGCCATGAGCCCATGGGGACCTGTCGATTATTTTAGCTATGGAACTTATTCCCAAAATTTTTGCTTCTCACCTTGTATATGTCGTCCGTCACATTGACAAAACCCGCCTCCTCCATCCGCTCCTTATGATGCGAAGAATCCATAAACCCCTTTCCAAACGTCTGCGTAGCCTCGTTGAGCGTCGACTGCCACATATTGAAATTGACAGCCTGATCAAACGATCCGTCATCGGACCGCGCCATCGTCTCATACTCTTGCACCTCGAGCCATCCACCAGGCCGCAGACACTGCATCGCCTGCCCAAAAAGCGCGGGCCAGTCGCGTATCGACCCGGACATGGCGCGCGCATGCACATAGTCCATACTCTGCTGCCCATACAGCCAGTCGCTCTCGGCATCTTCGACCTCGAAGCGGCAGTTTGGCGGGAACCATGAGGGTTGGATTGGGCTCAGGTCGATTCCGAGTACCTCTGCGCTGGGGAACTGTTCGGCGAAATCAATGGCCCATAGGCCTGTCCCCGTGCCGATGTCGAGGACGCTCTGGGGGTTGTCGATGGGCGCGCGGTATATGCCGCCGTTCAGGATCAGTTTGAAGATGTGGTGGCCCAGGTCCAGCCGGTCTTGTTCGCGGTCGTCGTTGGGCAGCAGGTATTCGCCATCTCGGAAGGAGTGGTAGCGGCGCCCGTTTTCGTATTTAAAGTTTCTGATCGAGGAGACGATTGTGGTACAGTCGTTGAAGGAGGATGATCCATCTGTGTCGCTGATGTCGCTCTTATCTGACTGTCAGCAACGTGGTTCCTGCGGGGTAGGAAAGGTAAACAAAGAAGACAAAAAAAAAAATAAAAAAAAACTAACATCAACCTGAAGAACCTCGTCTGATGTTGGCATTACAGCACCACTGCTGGTCGTAGCAGTATTACTCAGACTTTCTTTTGTCGCCAATCGGTTGCTATCCTCTCGGTCACCAGCATCCGTCGTAGTCGTCGCAGTCGTAGTATGATGCGGCAGACCACGGGAAGTACTCCGCAGGGTCCCGGACATATCCTGAGTCAACTGCATGGCACCTCGGCCAGGTGTCGTTCGCCGTTTAGCGATAGTTGCCACCGAGAGTCCCTGGGTGAGCCGCAGGAAAAGACAGTTTTGCGTACATTGACCGAACCGAGCCGAAAACACTGTTGGAACTATGTACGTATTCCTCAAAGTTCGTCACCGCTCAATTATTTAATGGGAGTCAATGCTCATGGCCATGTCTTTTGGCACTAAGGGCGTGGGTAGCGCGCGTGTTGCTGAATCAGAAAAAAGCGAGGCCCATCCGGAATACGTTGATGCTCAATCTATTGCTCAAAGCGGCTAGGCTGTCCCGGGGGACGGGCCTCGTCTCCACTTGCCTCGCGCGCCCAGCCAATCCGCCAGAGAGGGCTGCTTGTTAGCTCGGAGTGACCAATCACACCCCACAAAGAAGTGGGGGCTTTTCGGCTAAACCTGAAGAAAACTGCAGTGCGAGAAACTTAGTTCCGCGATTCCACCCCGCCGGATCCGTCACGTGCCGTGTCTCCCGACTCCGTCTCCGTTTGATGCAGAATAGTCTTACAGTTGATGAACTTGTCCGTGAGCTGGGGTATTGGAGAAAGCATTATACTTGAGATGCTTCCCTCTAGTGAAAATCAAGCCACCACCAGCTGATCAATGACGTCCAGGAATGCAGAACTGCGTTACATTTCCGCATCGATCATCACTGGCCATGGAGCTACTTCCGAACCCGTTTAGCCCCAGACGCCCCGCTCTTGGCGCGGTTTTTTCTCCGGCTCTTTACTACCTTATTTCTCCGGATAATAACATGATTTTGATATGATACGACCATGAGTATAAATATCTACAAGAGAGAGCGAAGTCCAGATAAATAAGACCATTGGATCCGGATTTTACTCTCTGACCGATGTGAATAGCGAAGCTCCACGCCTTCTGCACGACACATCTTCTCGGCCGTCGGAAAGGCATCGCCTGCTTCCAAAAACCATTGCTCGTCTTTCTTCGGAGGGGAGTTGGTGTGAAACCACAACTCAATTCTTCTCAGTAAAGAAATGCTGCAAGGAACCAAGCCACCGCGCACGGGAGTCAGGGACGATGAAATACGATGAATGGGCCATTGTGTGCCATCCCGAGAACCCAATGTATAGCACCTGGAGGCTATGTTTTTGCGTGATCAACGTATTGTATATAATACTAGGCCTCCATTTTGGACTAATGCAAGCCCCCAGCCTAGGATTCTCTTGCAGTGATCGGCCTAACAGATAGAGCTGATTTTCCTCAGCGTGCAGCTCCAAAGAGTAATAGACCTTGGGCAAAAAAAGCTCGTACCACTCTCGGCATACCCCCAAGAGGAAGTACATTGTAAAAAGCATGTTCAACTTCGGAAATCCCCCGGGGGTCGGGTTCTTGGTAGAGGTGATCGAAGACGAGAAGGAGGATTTCACGAGGGAGGTCAGGCATCTTGTTGATGACTTGTTGGCGTTGGAAGATAAGTAGCTAAGGAAGGGTGGGTTGGAAGATCCCGATGTCAACATTGAATTGATGGTGGAGCCGGAAAAACTAGTCTGTTGTTATTTCAACATCTATACACCTGTGCAAAATTAAAGAACCCGACGCCTGGCTGATAAATCCACTTTTAATACGCTGGTCCTCATCTTCAATAAACAAGCACCTTCAAATCCTGCTCCTTCGATCCGTACCGCTCGCGAAACTCGGGTCGGGTGAGCAGCTGCAGCAATGGGAAATACATCTCTTTCATATCAAATATCCCGCGTTTCTTCTGGTCAATGTGCGAGCCATCCACCACAATGCGTTTCAAGTCTTTTGTTTTCAGCGATCCTGCGTTGATCAGCCAATGTTTTTTGAACTTCAATACAGTAAAGAATAGCTTACCTGCTTCCAAAAGATCAATGATGCGCTGGGGAGTGCCAACACCAATGTTGGTGCGCGCACGTTCGAGGAATTGCTTGGCTTCGTCGATTTTGATATGCTTTGCAAACAGCTTGGCGACAGTGGCATCTTTGCTTTGTAACGGTCGTAGCGCGCTAAAACTCGTTAGATTTTATCAAGTATTTATGAAAACAATAAACCTACCGGACAAGATCTGCTGCTCGAAGGCCTGCTGCCGCGACCACAAGCGTATGCGGACTGCCCTTTTCTTCAGATGCCACACCTATGTCGGAGCCTTTGCTGCGGTCACACGACTTCAAATACTCGGGCAATTTTGCCAAGGTTCGTGGCTCTTGGAACGACGTCGTATCCAAAAACGCTTGTACTAGTATATATTAGACCTCAGCTAGATAATGTCCCATGCGACAAGCATACCTGGGATACTCATATCACTCAATTCAACCGCCGTCAAGTCTTTATTGTGTCTCTTGGCCTTTTGCAGGAAATGGTCTGCCAGTAATTGCCCATCCATTTTGCTAATAGACTCGTCAAATGCCTCCTCGCGGTCCTGCTGCTTTGGCGTTCCTGCTGCCTTTTTGGCATCTTCTTTGCCACCTTTACCGGCGTTCTTGTTTTTGTTGCTCTTCTTATCGTGTTTGTTGAATGGTTTGTGTTTTTTGTTGGCTGAAGTCGCACCCTGAGTCAACTGCTTTTCTGTAACGTCTCGTTTCCGTTTATTGTTGTGGTTTTGCGCAGGTCCTGCAGACGAGGGCTTCTGTGTCTCTGCCATTTTTGCCGAATCCTTTGACATTGTTCCAATTGTTTGATTTCTTGGAGATGAGTATTTCTCCGACGTCGAGAAATTTTAATCGCAATCGCAGTTATCTTATCGATAAGGCTAACCGTTCTGGGAAAGGCCCGCCGGAGCTCCGCGAAGACGCGTTCCGCCCAAACATGCAACAACAACAGCAAATCCGACAATACTTTGACGATAACCCGACAGGACTCGTTTCGCAGGGTCTGTGAGAACGATATTTAGTTTCGACACAGCTCTCCTGAAATTATCTCATGTCAACTCCCAAACCCCGCGGTCGACCCGCGCGGCGGAAATCTGATGATAGCATCGAACAAGATGTGACAGTTCCAACAGTGAGCTACAAAACATACAGATCGCAATCGATGTAACTAACATCTGTTGTACAGCAAATGCCGGCTCCTTCAACCCCTCGGTATACGGCATTAGCAACACCGTCTGCGCTTCGCTCAGTCAATCGTCGGACCCCCCGCGGTGCTCCTCTGACGCCGTTTGGCCTGCGCGCAATCCAACGCCGTGGCGCTAATACGCCTGGTCGAGATCGAAGACGGAGCACTCGCGGGCCTCAGAGAGAAACGGCCTTTGATTTGCTAAAGAATCTTGGCAGAGGTACATCTTTTGCAGACCGTCCGTCATTCGAACATAGCTAACCCTCAATAGCTTTGGCTCCTGTATCCAAACCAATTCAATCCTCGCCTCAAGACGAACGATCATCAACCCCAAGTGAATCCCCGTCAGTTGAAGACGAAACATTGGTGCTCGACAATGAGCCAATGCCCATTCCTCCAGAGCTGACAGTGCCGATTGATGAAAGCGGGACAAGCGAAGATGGCAGCTCAGATATGCGACCCCCGCGAATTTCGGCGGTGGCCTTTGACGACGACGACATTACGCAGCATTCCATGGAGTTTGGGCGGCGAGATATCGCTATTAAAGATCGGGAGCGAATGAGCTTTGGGAACGTGAGACTGAGCGAGAATTTTAACGATCTCACACAATTAGGCGTGTTTTCAGACGCGGGAGATTTGACGGCGCTTCAGACGGGCAATGATGAAGACCTGGAGGATGCTTCTCTGGGACCAGCAGGGTTTGGTGGCGGGTGAGTACCTTTTTTCACTTTATAGGGTCTATGTTCTAACAAATCTTAGTGATGAAACCGAAAACCTGGCCCCCTTCAGCTTGGAAATCAATTTTCCTACTCCTCCACTCCCAGCAGCTGAAGCTGAAGTTTTGCCAAATGATGAAGATAACTTCATGTTGGGCGTCGATCAACCTGATATCGGACTGGCATCTTCAAGCCCCAACGGCCAAGCAGGTGATCTTAGAGGGCTCTCAACGAACATCCCCGAACATATTTCCGAACCTGGCACACCCGGAGTTGTCGGCGGCGGACTGCGCGATGAACCTCTGACGAGAAGCCGGAAGCAAAAGAAACTGTCACGCCATGGCATTCCCGTGCCGAATCTGCCGTCTGGCGTCGTAAAGCGACTGGCTATGCGCTTTGCGCGTGCTGGGGCTGCGAAAAAGGCCAAAATTAGCAAGGAAAGCCTAGCTGCTATCGAGCAGGCTTCGGAATGGTTCTTTGAGCAGGCTAGTGAAGACTTGGCTACGTATGCCAAACATGCAGGACGACGGACAATCGACGAAAGCGATGTCATGACTCTGATGAGGCGGTGCGTTTTGTCTTATTTCTCTTTTCTTTCTTTCTTGTGGTATTCGGATTTCTGATGATCAAACAGACAGCGTCTTGTCAATAACACAAACTCGATATTTTCGCTCGCCCAGAAGCATTTACCGAAAGAGCTATTGCAGGACATGCGGCTGTCTTTGCCGCCTTGAAATATCTGAACTTGACAATCAACGCGCATGCAACATACATATCTATGCCGACCCAGGCTAGCAACCTCCAAGCAACAGTCCTGATACCTGAGGGAACGCGGGTTGGTTTACAATGTCCCGAGTCACTGACGTGGAAATTTATATTCATCTCGAAAGCCTATCATACAAGAATATTGTAACAGGATATTGCAACAGGATACATTACATGGTTTTGCTCTGACGCAGTCTGCGGGCTGCCTCATTCGGACGCTTCCGGAGCAGCATCCACAACATGATAGCGGTGGACACAGAGAGGCCATACCTGTGGACAGGAATTCAGTATAATATAAAGCTGGTGTTTTGTATATAGTACTTACCAAGTGAAGATATACTGAGCATGATTATTCCTCAAATTCACCTGGGCCGCACGTCCAATAGGAATACCTTTTGCTTCTCGGTCCAGAGACTCGACAAGATCAGGCACTTTAACCAGTCAGTATAGATTTTGAATGAAAGGGGGGGAAAACATACCCATAGTCTGCTCAATAAGAATCGGCTGACTACCCGTCAACTCCGCCATCTCCTCAATATCCGCAAAAAAATACTGCCCCTTGTCCGGTCTATTATCCGGCGTAAAATAATTTTTCTGTATTGGCTCCCTCAGTAATCCTTCTACCACAACCTCCCCCTGGGGGACACCCAGCGGCCGGTCCTTGGGGTCTTTGAGTTTCCGTGAAATCCAGCCACGGTTGACGAGTACAGTACTCATGCCGTCTCCGCGTTCCAGCGGCGTGATTACCATAAACCCATCTTCACCCTCGTGCATGCGCGGCCCCACGAGCATTTCTTGGTCATGTCGTAGTGTTCCGCGCGCGACAATGCGGCGGTAATCGAATTCGGGGACTGCATTGGGATCGAGGCGCGGTGGCAGCGGTAAGGGAGGTTTGACCAGGCGGTCTTCGAATTTGGCGATCAGTTTGGTTTTCCAGTCGAGGCGCTGGACTTGCCATGTTCCGAGGGCGAAGGCTGTGATGGGTATTAAAGCTAGACCCAGCAATTAGCTTGAAACTTTTTTGTGTGTGTACTACTTGTGGTATAACGCACCCAGCAGGATCAGTCCAGGACCTCCGTGCCGCCGCCCAACACGCACAATCTTGGACGGCTGGTCAATGGGCGATATCCACTGCGGATCATCGGCGAGCTGTCGGCCTGACTGCTGGCTATTTCCAGAGTTGAATCGAAGCTGTTGTTGGCGCTGTTGGAGCCGGCATCGTAGGCATATCGAGTCGAATGCGAATGAGGACGGTGATGGTTTTTGCAGGGTTGAGCGCGCGGAGACGCTGGTGGCCTGGGATAGGCCAGACAAGAAGAGCTTCATCGGATGCGATTGGGCATATGTGCAGGTGGTTTTTGTGTGTTTAAATTAGCAATGCGTAGTCACGCGCAATGCTGTTAAAAAAACATTCAAAATGAAGATTGAAGATGAAGTGAGATATCTCGGGACGAAATTCCCGCGGTCCGGGGATCAGCGGAGGCCCACTCGTGCTCCTTCCAAGCTACTGTACGTAGCTGAGCTTCCTCCTCTATATAAGAACCACCTCATCATTTCCAGCATTAATATTGCAAAACCATGCGAATTACCCATCATGTTTTATCAAGGTGACCTGCAAAGCGGGATTGCGCTCGCCGTGCGCGAGGCCAAGTCGGTCGTTTGTTTTGTCCGCGGTATGTCTGTCTGTTCTTGTCGTCTGTTCCCCGCACTGTGAAGAGCTCTGCTAAGTGGCGATAGATGATCAGGATGAAAGCGCCAAGTGGGAGAATGAATACTTTGAAGATGATGTACGGTTTTTCTATTTAAATTCACCAGAAACAACTAGCTAACACTGTCTGTCTAGATAAGCCAGTTGCTATCAGACAAATCGGTCACACTCCGTCTCACCGCCGGCACTCAGGAAGCTGGGTTTCTGACCTCGATATGTCCGATTCAGGCCTTTCCGGCTGTGTTGGTGATTATGAATGGTGTGGTTCAGGAGTACATTGCCGCGGGCACGTCCAAGGAGGATTTTCAGACGCGGCTGAGGGCGGCTGTTGACAATCGCAATACGCAGCAACCACCTTCGCATCAAGCAGCGACCACTTATACAGAGACGACGAGTGATACAAATCAACAACCACCGGTTGCACCCAGCGTACCTGTAGAGCCAGCGTCGCAGCCACGACCAGTGACAAACGAGCAAAGACCCATGGAGACAACACAACCTGTAAGACAGCCAACACAGCAAGACCAAAAAGAAAAGGACCGACGTGCACTGCAACTCAAGCTACAACGTGAGAAAAGGGAGCAGAACGAAGAACGAGAGCGAATCCGAAACCAAATCAAACAAGACCAGGAAGCTCGCAAGCAACGCTCAGCCGAAGAAAGAAACCGATCTCTCGCTGCTGCTGCCGAGGCCCAGGGGAATTCCAGTGCGCCTGCTGCAGCATCAGCAAGAAAAGTCGTCTCAGAGTATCGACTACAAGTTCGTCTGTTTGATGGGACCTCTGTTCGCGCCAGTTTCCCGCTCTCGGCAACAATACGCAAAGATATCCGTCCGTGGCTGGAGGGCCATCGAGGCGATGACTCGCAGCCTTATAATCTCAAGCATATATTAACTCCGCTTCCAAACCATACCATGTCTGCCTCAGAAGAAGAACGTGCCCTGGAAGAGATCGGCCTGGGACCTACAGCCAGCCTTGTCATGGTGCCCGTGCCATCCTACATCGAGGCTTATGCCTCTCCATCACTGGCAGATAGCCTCCCCGGCCGAGCAGTATCAGCAGGCTATGGACTGGTCTCGGGAGTAGTAGGCGGCGCTGCTGGCCTGGTCGGGTCGTTTCTGGGATATGGTGTTCGTGCTGCTGCCGAAGTTTCTGCTTCTGCTTCTGCAAGAACCTCTTCAGACAACCCGACCCAGCCGCCTGCTGCCTCCTCAAGGCCGACTCCAAGGACTGGTGGTGCCGGAATCAATGTTCGCACGCTACGTGACCAGCGAGAGGAACAAGATAGAAATGAGTTTTATAATGGGAATACTGTAAGAATTTCCCTCCCTTTTTCTTTCACGAATGAAGATTGACTAACAAATCCCTATGCAGCTGAATTTTGAGCCCAAGAAAAATGACGATCACAAGAATGACTAACGAGCAAACAAACTAAAATGTATTATTTTCTGTTTTCTTTTTTTATTATATATAAATTCCGTCTTTCGCTTCTGGTTGTGAGGCGAGATATCGCGACGTGGCGTCACGAAGACTTGTTTGGATGTTGTTTATTATTATGGCGAATAAATAATAAATAAATCTGAGGGGAGCATGTTCCTTTTTTTGGTATTTTTGGTCTTCCTTCAGATAAGAGACATGACGGGACATGTAGACGGTAAATCCAAAATAGACTTGGCTGTCGGCATATCACAGTGGTATTATACAAAACTCGACACAGAAAAATGGCCTATACATCTGACTTTATACGATGTCCGGCGATGGTATCTATGCTATGCAACACAAAAGAAATCCCCAGCCCAGCTTGTGGCTAGACTAGTAAGGCTTGGCAGCAGCCTGGCAAGCCTTCAACTGATCCAGGTACCATCCGCAGATGCTCATGTTGCCCTGGTTGTCGTCCATGCACTTGCGGAAATTTTGCACGTCGGTGGCGCACGCCGGGTTTTCCCAGGCCGAGGCCGAGTTCTGGCTGGCGTAGAGACCGTTGTCCATGGGCTGGGCGGCGGCGGCGTCGTACTGCTGAGGAGCAGCCTCAGCAGGCGCGCTGGAACCGCCAGAGAATAATCCACCGATGGCGTGGCCGACGGAAGAACCGATTGCGACACCACTGTTGTTGTTGTTTGTTAGTTTGCTGTCTCTTCTTCTCAAAGTATGCAAAGTGGTAGACTTACGCAGCAGTAGAGGCCATCTGTCCGAAAAGACCGGGTCCAGCGCTCTGCTGTACAGGAGGAGCCTGCTGAGCCGGGGGGTGGGCAGAAGTCGAGTGAGGCTGGCTCTGGTGTTGCTGGGGAGCAGCAGGTCTGGCCGGAGCAGCAGTAGGGCGAGTAGGAGCGCTGCGCGCAGGGGCGGCAGGCGCACGACCACGGCTTTGACGAGGCATGTTGTTTTTTGTTGTTTTTTGATGGGATAGATAGGGTGGTTCGAGGTGGAAAGGCGAGAAGGTGGTGATATATGGAGGAGAGAAGCAACTCGAAGCGTCCGGGTGTTGAAGGCAAAACTGATTATCCGAGTGGGGCCGAGGAGGTGCCAATTAGGGCGCTGTTGATTGGTTCTCGGCGTTAAGCCTCTGGACTGTCAAGTATCAACTGTCAAATCATACTAATCCCTAATCGGCCCTGAAATTAACTGGGAATTATATGATATAATCGTATCTTATAGCAAACAACGACAGCACCGCATTAAAAAGCTAACAGTGGAACCAATAGCACCAGTGCCAGATGCTTCTGAGAAATATTTTTGTTATAGTAGCTATGAGATCTAACAGGGTAGAGAACTGTATGTTGAGCGCTCACTAGACTAGATAGCTGGTTTTGTTGTCTGTCTATAAATATCTAGTATGTCCCAAGCCATAGGGCCTAGAGGGCTACTAGGATTTGGCTGAGTTTCTTTGGTTTTAGATATATAGTCACTTATCTGTGGTAAAAGGACTTCTATCTGCTGTCTATATCCATTCCATTTAGGCTTAGTATTTATTATTCTGTATCTATATACTCTATGACCCACTTAGACATATTAAATAAATAAATAATGGACCCGATTTGAGCAATACATGCCCGATTGCAAATTGGCCTTTGCTTTGGAAAATCTCCCTGTTTTGTCTTTGTGGTTCTTACTCTGTCCAAAAGACAGAGAAATTGCCTGCCTATAGGAAGTAGATACTATTCTCGTTCATTTTCACGCTGACAAATCTTTGGTTTCAAGCAGAGTCGACCATGACTCACTGTTGTCTCTACCTCCGGACATAACGCACTTAAGCCCGTTCGCTTCGCATCAATATTAATATTGATGGTTTCCATTAAAGCATCTCATCAACATCACACAATGTCTGCCACAGTAAGCTGCGAAATCGTTCTTCTCTCGCTGACCTCGGTGTCATCCTTCTTGGATGTCTTCTCCAAATCCGACGTGAAGCCTCTGGCAGTCGCCCACGTCGCACGATGGATCATCCCGCCAACAGTGTTGTCAGTCGAGGCATTGGCGCAGACCGGATGGGATCTGGTACTGTGTATCCCCTCGCCGGTCTGCCTTCCAGATGCTTGTCGGTCATTCATCGAGCGGACATGGAGCGCGACATTCGCGGCGCCCGCAGAGCTCGTGTCGTCGTATGCTTCCACCTTCACCAGCCTGGCAAGCAATATTCCCGCACGCACAAGGCATTTGGATCGAGTGGCAGACAGCGATGAGGGGGCTTCGCTTTCAACCGAATCAATGCATATTCCTGCTGAGTTGCGGGATTGGATGACAGCCTTCTCAGACACACAGAACCATCCGCCCATTATCATGCTCAACCTAATGACTTTCAAAGACGTCGACAAATATGCCGGGTATCGCGAAGCAGTCTCAGGCGAGGTCGGAAAACGCCATGGCCTCGCACCTTTACTCTTTGGGCAGGTGACCAGCTGCTCTTCGACAACGCCTAGCGGAGACCCGGAATGGGATCTGGTTGGGCTGATCTACTATCCCTCCGTACTCCATTTCGGAGATATGCTGTCAGATGAGGAGTATCAGGAGATCAGACGAAAACACCGCGACGGGTCTTTGGTCGATAACCCGATTCTGTGTCTCTATAACCCGTAGAACCGAATCCATCCTGTAATGCACTTAGACTCATCATCGTTGCTAGGTGTTTTCAACAAGCGAGATAACATCTTCAAGGGATAATATTCGTGAATTGGCGGGGAAAATGTGAGCTACCAGTTGATAAGTAACTGTGCACTCTGCTCACTGTTGTGGAAATCGATCGTATTCTATTTTAGTATGGAAAGCTGAAGAGCCTCGTACACAGGCTTGTCTAACATGTGGTTAGAAATACCAAACGCCATTGGATTCTTGGAATGCAAATATATTCATACATCGTAAAAGAGTCTTCAAACAATCACTTGGCCTTGCCTTTCTCTTTGGCTCTTTTCTCCTTCTTCATGGCCTTCTTTTTCATACGCCGCTCTTTGCGCACATCCTTTTGCTTTTTGTTCTTGATCTGGTTATCCTCTCTCCTGGCCCTTTTCTCTGCCTTTTTGGAGATGAATTCGTCCTTTCTCTTTTTGGCTTTTGCTTTGGCCGTTTCCCGTCTCGTAGGTTCTTCTGTGGGCAGCTCGATATATTCGGTTGAGTCTTTGAACTCTCTTGCCGCATCGTCCTTGGCAACTTCCTTACTTTCATCTTCTGATTCGTCGTCAGAGCTTGAATCCGAGTCCGAGTCGGATTCGGGACGACTCGTGGACTGCGGCGTATTGTTTGATTCTTGCAAGACGGCCGCTAGAGCTGGTGATTCGGGTTTGCTTTCTTTCTTCTTCGCCATCAGCGCTGCTTTGAGCTGTGCACGCGCTTTCTCTTTTGCTTGTTTCTCGGCGCGCGCAACATCGAACTTATCATTGCCGGCCTATAACTAAAATGAGCCAATGTTCGTTTCATCTCCAACAAAAAGGTCACTTACAAGACCATGAGAAATAAAGCGGCGAGCAGCTCCCTTATCCAACGACATTGTGCGCTTCTCGGGCCCTTTTTCGAGCTCTTCGATCTTTGCGTAGTATTGTTTTAGGCGAGCTAATTCTGTGTAGACGGGGTGCTCTTTTGCATCGACGCCGCCCAGGCGCAAGTATGCTAGTATTCTGCGTTAGTTTTTTCTATCTCTGATTCGATATTTGTAGGACATACAAATCAAAAGCGACTCCAGCGTATAAGTAACCTGCACGTGCAGTTTTGCGCGGTCCAGCAAAGGCAGCTTTCGCGATGTTTCTTCTAATGATGATCCCAGGAGTTTTTGTAACGCTTCTTCTATATCGTCGACGTTTTCCTCGAGCCGCTCAACGGCGGGTATCAGATCGGCGACGTCCATTTCGACTGGGTTTTTCGACTTGGTTGTTGTCGGAGAATAATGATGCGTCCGACGACTTTTTTTTGGAGATCCGCGGGCGGTGAGGCGCGCGGCGGGTCTTGTAATACTACTTTTGGCGCCTCGGCCGCAAGAGCTCGGAATATCTCGACATTTAATATTCCAGACAACTCAACAGCTAGAGCCCAGAGAATCGAGTACTCGCTGCAGCTCGTCGTCCCTGATAAAATTCATCATCGCAAATCACCACAAACAAACGCCAAACTCACCACCGTTAATCTTCACAAGAGATACCTCCAAAGTGTCTGCGAAACTACTCCACCGTCCGCTCCTGCGGATCGGTGTCATTAGCGAACATGGCTTCGCAACCTGTCAGTTCTTCACAGTGCCATCATCTCGCCCTCGTGTGTTGGCGTCGCGGACTTACGCGACCACACAGCAACGATCATTGTCAGCCGACTCGTCGCTGAGAGCTTCCTTCAACAATGAAGAATACCCCGAAACAGGAGGCAGCTTGTCTGGACGGATACACATCATCGGCATGGGAAATGTCGGTTGCTTTGTGGCCCATTCGCTGGCATCGCGGAAAACGCGACCGCCAATTACGCTGCTGTTGCACAATAGGGAAATGTACACCAAGTGGATAAGGCGGAAACAGTCGGTGTCGTTGATGACGAATGGGCTGGATGATATAAAGACTGGGTTTGATGTGAATGTCCTGGATAGGAATACATGGTTTTCGCTGCCGTATTCGCCGGATACTGCGAAGAGGGGTGTGGAGTCGGAGGAGGAGCAGACAACAGGTCAAGACTGGAACTCGATGGAATCGGAAAAGGACGATGAGGAGATTGAATGTCTGATTGTGACCACCAAGGCACCCCAGACGGTCAACGCTCTTTCCTCGGTTAGCCACCGTTTGACTACGAATTCTACAGTGCTTTTTCTTCAGAATGGAATGGGGGTCATGGACGAAGTCAACAGGGTTGTCTTTCCCGATCCCGAGACACGGCCACACTACATACAGGGCATTGTGTCACACGGCTTGAAAGGATTTCAGCATTTCCATATTGAATACACCGGAGTGGGCACTGTGATTCTCGGTGCACTGCCCTCGCAGGGAGTTCCAGATCTCAGAGAGGAAGACTGGGCCCCGTCTACAAAGTACCTCCTTCGTACTTTAACATTGACGCCTCCACTTGTGGCCGTTGCTGAAAGCCCTACGAACATTATTCAATACCAGCTGGAAAAACTAGCCATGAATTGCGTCATCAACTCATTTACTGTTCTCCTGAACTCGCAAAACGGAGAGCTCCTTTACAATTATCACATCACCCGAGCAATCAGGCTCCTACTAGCCGAAATCTCAACTGTCATATGCGCATTGCCAGAACTACAAGGTGTTCCGGGGATCCAATCCCGGTTTGCAACGGAACGATTGAAAGATCTAGCAATTAACCTCGCCAACAAAACCGCAGCGAATACGAGCTCCATGCTCCAAGACGTGCAAAGACTGAGAAGGACTGAGATTGAGTATATCAACGGATACATTGTGCGCCGAGGCGACGAATTGGGTATCAAATGCGCCTTGAATTACATGCTTATGCAGCTGGTGCTGGGCAAGAACTATATCATGAAACAACGAGATGCGGGTGCCGTGCCGTTTGATTTTTCGAATTTGGACGCTGAAGATGAGCGATGAGAGACGACTTAGTCCAGCTTCGAAACCGTTTCTTCGCACAGGTGTTTTATCTGGTTCCATCTATCTATCAAGACCTTGATCTTTGATACCGTCGAATCGACCGTTTCTGCTTTGAGCATGGTTTCCAGGTTGTCGATTGCGACGCTGGCTTCCTTGAGATACACTTCGATCCAATCTCTGATGATACTGTTCACTTTTGCCGAGTTTGGCTCTGCGCTGCCATGGCCTTGGATGTAACCGCGCCAGTCGCGCCGTGACATGCATTTCATGCTCGCAGCAACCTCGGTGCGGAAACAGGGTCCAGATTCGAGTGTTATTTGGTAATTCCTTTTTTAGCATTATCGTATTTTAGCGTCCGGGATTCTGCATAGCATCAAAAATGAGTTTTTACATACCCATAATATTGTTGAAATATCAACTCTTCTTTCTCCGCCGTGGTGAGATCTCGGAATATGATGTCGTCTAAATACACTGTGTCGGACTCGTTTTCTTGGAGGAAGAAACCGTCTGCAGTTGTTAATATATTTGCCTGTTGCGGGGATAAATTGAGGCATACACTCAATCAAGAGCAGGTCATTTGGATGTATACCATAGCTCATGTAGATTTCCTCTCCTTTTTCTGTGGCAGTATTAGTGAACTATACATCCCAAATGGAAGGGTAAAATTACCATAGCTTTTGGTTGCCTGAAAGATATATTTTTGTCCATCAAATTCCACATTACATTGCTATTCAACTGTCAGAATCAAACCCTTCAAAAAATTCCAGAGAAACTCACTGCATCATCCTTGTGATTGAAATAATCCGCAACCGGCACCAACGCCATAGCCTCATTAGCGTCTTCCGGAGGCTCTTCGCCGGGTTTCACGTAATAAAAGCTTCGTGTGTTCACAATGAGCCAGTAATACATAAAAACATCCCAGTCTGTATCGGGAAACACGGCAACAACGCCCTTCCACGCAGCCTGAAGCCGTTTCTCCTGCTGCGCAAGCTGGTTCTGATGCTTCGTCTCGTATTCCTGAACAAGCGCCCGTTTTCGAAATGTGTTCCATAGGCCAGATGCCGATGGTGGCAGAGTGATGGACGAGGCCAAGTCTGCTGGGCTGATATGAGAAGAAGAATTTGAAACGCGCAGTTTCTCGGGCCAGAGGATGGGCATGCTGTCTTCAAAGTCTTGACGGGTGGGCCATGTTGCCTTCCACAGGCTGTGTTTTTTTAGGGTTTCTGGCTTTCCGTGTGTGAGAAAGGCTGCGAGAAGACCTTGCATTGGTATCTCCTTGTCAACAAACAGCTTTGTGAATGAGGGTGGGATGGTGTCGATGCTAAGCATGGCTGATACGGGGACGGACACCATGACCTCATTTGCCTGTATGATCTTTTAGTGCCTTTTTAGGTATATTGCTTCAAATTTCTGAATGCTTACTTCGATGTCTCTGGTTGCTACCATGCCCAACCCCCGTCCGGGGAACCGGGCTGGTTCGACGCCGTTGATCTCAACCCCTTGTGCAATGGACCATTGCATAAATGCAGTGTGCTGTTCTCCGGGTGGGTTGAAGGACGACATTATGCTCTGCCAGCGGATGTTGATGTTATGTAGATGTTGCAGTATCAATTGATGATGATCCTAGCTTCCATGTCAATATATATTGGAAGGGATAAACGGAAATTTCAACACCAGGTTAATGGCTCGTCAGCTGCGACACTGTTTCATCGTAGATCAAATCGCTGCATTCAAGAAAGCCAGATAAACTGTCCCTGTGGTTGTCAATGTCAACAGTCAAAACATTCGACATTGTTTTTCCTTGTTTGCCAGAAACAGAAGGAAACGGGGCTAGCCCTAATTCGGACTTGCCCTCGGGGAGTAGCTTCCGCGTCGGCATGACATCGGCTTGTTTCCGCTCGACAACATTATTGAACCTCGTGGTCAATCACAATGTCCTCAATACAGCCGTGTTCGACACTGGCACGCCGGGCCTTGAGTCGACATGCTGCATTGAAATGTCAGTGCCAGCGTCAATGTCTGGGCGCGGTGCGGTCCTTCTCCGTGCTTAATCGACCGCCGCCCAACTATCCCGGCCATGTTCCTCTTACGACCATTGAACGAGGTGCCCTCGCTATAGGATCGGCTTTTGGGTCACTCGTGGATCCTAGGAGAGGAGGTTAGTTTTATTTCCGGTGCCTATATATCAAGTTTATTAACAAAGGCTGTCCAGATCTCATCGCCGCCCTCGGCGAAGCAACTGCAACACCATACTTTATATACCGCCTCCGCGATGCCATGCTCTCCAACCCCACCGGTCGCCGCATCCTCCGAGACCGACCGCGCATCACATCCAAAACCCTTTCCCTCCCTTACCTCCGCAGCCTACCAGAAGGTTCTGTTGGCCACACATACGCCCTGTGGCTGGACCGCGAAGGCGTCACGCCCGACTCCCGCGACACCGTCCAATACATCGACGACGAAGAATGCGCATACGTGATGCAGCGCTACCGCGAATGCCATGATTTCTACCACGCAGTAACGGGTTTACCGACCATGGTCGAGGGCGAGTTGGCCCTGAAAGCGTTTGAGTTTTTGAATACGGTACTGCCCATGACAGCACTCAGTTTGGCAGCCATGGTAAGACTGAAACCGGCGGAGAGGGAGCGGCTTTTTGCGCTGCATTTGCCGTGGGCGGTGCGTAGTGGGTTGGGTAGTGAGGAGTTGATTAATGTTTACTGGGAAGAGCAGTTGGAGCGTAATGTGGATGAGTTGCGTGCCGAGTTGAATATTGAGGCTCCGCCAGATCTGAGGCAGATACGACGCATGGTTCGGCAGCAGGAAAAGGCAGAAAGGGAGAAGAGGGCTGCTAAAAAGAGCCCTGAATGATGGCAAGGAGCATTGTAACAAGCATAGAGAATCACTGTATATTAAGTTTGATGTAAGATATAATACAATTTTGCACTAGGCCAAAAGCCTTTGAATTCGTAATCTCATTTCAACACAGGTCTGGGTATAAGGGTGTCTGAAAAGAAAAACATCCTACCACTTGAACTTTTGGATCCTTCGGAAACAACATTTGAAGAACAAGTTCTTTTTTTTTTTTCATCTACAAATCCAAAAGGTCGTCATCATCGTCCCAGCCACCTTTCCGCCGACTGAAAACGACCTTTTGTTCCTCTTCTTCTTTGCGAGTGTTTTCGGCAACGGCGTTTAAAAGGTCCTTGAGCTGGTCTTCGGTCACCTTTTGGCGCAACTGGCCGGTCTGCGCCAGCATGATGAGACGGTTCTCGATATCGGTGGCGCGAGATTCCTTGACTAGGCGGATTCGTCCCAGGCGATCAGCAGCGGCCGGGTCGAGAATCTGCTGGAGGATGGCAGAGCGTCTTTCAGCTGTGGAATGGAATTAGTTTGACCGTTGAAAATTCGTTTCGAATGGTTGTGTACCTTCTGCTTGTCTGTATAAAGAATAGCGTTAGCACAGGCAATCTCGAAATGACATCTATGCGTGTTCAAAGCACTATACTGACCTCCGGTCCTCCTGGCCTTCGTCGCCTCCGGCCCCGCCACGACCGCCGCCTTGTTTCTGTAGCTGCGCGAGACGGGCTCTCCGGATCTGTACGCGTCAGTTTTGTGGTTCCTAAAAGCACAATGTCGATGGCGCCGCGGTGTTTCGAGCGGGGTAGACCAGGGTCGCTCACCTCTTCCAACTCGGAATCAGCCATGGTGTTGGTGTCTTTCAAGCTTATAGCGTGGCGGGGACAGTTTCAGAAAAAAAGGTCCAAAAGGCGGGGTTTGTCCCTGTGACTGAATCGGAGATCCAGGTACGAGCCGAGTTCAGGTGAATCAATCACAAACAGCGTTGGAGGAGAGAAAAAACAGCATGTGCCTCGAAAGAATTGCGCAACTACGATTGGATTGGGTCTCTGGGGTTGGGTTCCCCCACCTTGCGGCCTGAGGCATCCATTAATTACATAGTAAGCGGGGGTCGTCGTCATTCGCGCTCTCCGGAGGACGGAAAAATATTAATTGATCTAACATCTAATGATCCAACAGCGCGATTCATGGGCAACGCCAAAAGCAAGGGGCTTTAGCCTTTCAGGCAGTCGACCCAGAGCGTGACCGTGACACTGAGTCGCTGACTGATGTCTTGAATGCTGAAGCTCGGCTTGTACGGGTACCTATCAATAATCTACTGGGCGATGTTACGATGCGCGCTCTAGTCTATTCGTTAGCTTCAGGATCTGTCAGTAGTCCAACGCAGATCAATCTCCATGGTTGAGACACGATTTCGTCATTTGTCTAAGAGCTCGGTGTCACGCCCAACATGAGCCGTGCAGAAATAGGAGCTTGGTGACGATCGCATGTCGCGTTACAGATCAATCGCCTGTCAATCGCGAAACCAATCAGTCAAACGAGCCGCTATTTAGTGTGTCCACTGCGAACCCGCTTTGTACGAGAGTCACTTTGCTAGCTCCTTTCCTGATCGGGTATCCGAGCGATAAAACCCTTGCAAAGCACAGGCCATCGTCTTGGAGCACGGAGCTTCCTTTCGGAGCCCTCACACGGAGACGGAGTCACGGACCAGTCGATGGTGTCACCAACCTCTAGAGGCGCGGGGATAACACAGGTCAATCAGACGTGTTTCTCGTGATTGCTGACGGTGGTTCAAGGTTGTGATAGGTAATGAATGGCGAAATGTGAGGCGGCATTTCATGCTGCATGTACTCCGTATGCGGAGTAGACTGTGGAGTCCGTACGAGTAGTCGAGGATAAAGATAGCACAGTGCATTCCTGGACCCTGACTACTACGTAGTCAGTGAATATGAACGCCGACGCAGCCAACAGGCTAATACGTAGGTTAACATGTTGATTTGGGTAGTACGTAGAGAAGACCGGGTGCTCAATCCGGAGACGGAGCGCTAAGCTGAGTGATTGGCCCAGCTCGCGTGATTCAGACTGTCCTGATTGGGCTAAGTGGGGCGGTGACTAAGCCTGGGCGCCTCCACGAGCCAACGGGAGGAAGGCACGAGCCGGGCTGCCTACGTAGGAGGAGGCACTGCTCAGGCTAGCCGGGGCAGGAGCGCCCGGAGTGCCTTCCTCGGTCTGCCTGCCGCTGGACTCCTTCTCCGTCTTCTCCTCTTCGTACATGAAGGAAAGAGCTTTCCCCTCTATCCTCACTCATTCTTATCCTCATCCTCGACGCAGCGCTACGTCTCTCGGTTGCCCGTCCTCCGTGCGAGAACTGCATGTCTCTGTCTGTGCTGGGCTGTGTCTAAGGCTCGACTACTTGCCAAGCCACTGGTAAAGCGTTCGCCACTCATCTCGCTCACCCGGGCCACTCCTTCGATTTTTTCGACCCTTCGTTCAACAGAGCATTGTGATCGACTCGTTCAGCCTCGCGTGGCCTCTCTCCCTTTGTCACCACCGAGATTTCATTCTTTTTCAACTCGGCTAGGCAATTGACTTTGTCCGGCGACATCTTTCTTGCGGGGGCCCATTGAAATATTCAACAACTCGGTCGGCTCGATCTTGAACAAAATCAGCATTTAACGCTCCTTTCCGCTATATTATCCATTTATGCCGTGTCGACTTTCTCAGTCACCCATTACCAACTAATCCGTCATGGCCGAGTAAGTTTTTCATTCTGTGATCATCCAGATTTTCCTGGGGAAATCATTAGCGACACAGGTCTGACAGATTGACGTAGCCTCATTTCCCTCCATACGTACGGTCATTCCAAATTTTTATCGACACCCAGCATGATGCCTCGACCGAATAACCACAAGCGGTCCCAATCCGTCGAAAAGCGGTCGCTTTCACCTGCACGGTTCTTAACCAAGATGAAGTCAACCAATGCCCTGTCGGACATGAGAAATTCACGGAGGACTTCACCCGCCGGGTTAGAGGAGGTGTCGGAGAGCAACTTCAACACGTTAAGAGATCCACGGATGGCCAGCACCTCCGACCTATCCAACACATCGGACTCGACCCATCACCCCGATCTGAACAACGAAGTAGCCACGCTTAGTGCAAAACTCGTTCAAGCCATCAACAACCAAACCCAACTGGATGACTCGCTCTCAGCCACTCGCCAGGAATTGGAAACCGCGCAGGGCCGATTACTGGTAGTGGAAGCCGAAAATGAACAGTTTCGCACTGATCTATCAAGTGGCATCTTGGTCAAGCGAAGCGACGTTGAGTCCGAGATTCTGTCCATGAAAAACACCTTGGAAGAGGAACAGACAAGGCGAGCAGTGGCTGAGAAGGAAAAGAAAGAAATGGAGCAGGAATTGGAAACCCTGACTGCAGCGCTTTTCGAGGAAGCCAACAAGGTAGGATCCCATTTGCGTGAATGATAAGGCGGCAGTACTGACATTTTCCACAGATGGTTGCTGCCGCGAAACAAGAACGAGAAGCAGTAGAGAAGAAAAACGAGCAGCTGCGAGCTCAGATTAAGGATACCGAAGCCTTGGTTGCGTCGCAGAAGGAACAACTTTCCGAACTGAAGACCGTGATGCAAGAAATGAACAGTGTCCGAGACGACACCGACACGACGCCTAACACATCCACAGCGCCCTCCTCTCCAGCTGTGGTGATGCAAGCAAACCTCAACCGATTACTCGACACGTCAAATATCTCCCCCGTCTCCGCCGGTTGTGTCGATGTTTCTCCCGCACCTTCAACTAGCTTCTCTCACTTGCTCAAGCCAATCTACCGTACAGATATGGTTGCGTATGACGATTTCCGCGATCTCCTGGATCTGGCCAAAGCATCAAAACCACCTAGTCGGATTGCAAGTGGTTCTTACGGTGGCTTGAATGTGATGGGCCTTGGTAGTCTGACCAGCAATCCGAACGTTTCGGCGGTTTCTATAAATACTTCGAACAGTCGATCACAGACGCCAACTGGTAGCCCACAGCCGAGTGTTTCGCATGCACCCTTGAAAGATACCCGCTTCTACAAACGGGTTCTTACTGAGGATGTTGAACCTGCGTTGCGCCTCGATACTTCTCCTTCGATCTCTTGGCTTACTCGCCGATCGGTGTTGAGTAGCGTATGCGATGGCGGCCTAATTGTCGAACCCATGCCCGCCAGCTCCAGAAAGTATAGGTTTCCATGTGCACTCTGTGGAGAGCGACGTATGGGCAACGAAAACGAGCGCACGCACCGATTCCGCACTTCTGACAACGAGAGCGCTCCCAGATACGCTCTTTGTATACTTTGTCTCGAAAAAGTACGTGCCTGCTGCGAGCTTACAGGCTATCTTCGTATGATCCTCGACGGACACGTTCACGTCGAAGATGTAGAGGAAGAGAAAGAAGCCTGGGAGGAAACGATTCGCCTCCGAGAGAGACTGTTCTGGTCACGGTTAGGCGGCGGAGTTGTGCCTTCGTTCACTGCACCCGACGAGTCTGAAAAATCATTGCCAATAGAGGCTGCATCATCGGATCCAAATTTCACAGGGTCGGACGTGGTCACAGAAATTCCACCCGTTCTTCCAGCGAAAGACATCAAGGGGGCTCAGGATTGCCCCCCTTCATTGCCGCCAAAAGACAACGAACCTGAAGCTGAGGCCGAAGTCGAAGCCGATCCCTTCCAGTCAGACGTCAAGCAAGTATCGATTGGTGGAACCATTATTTCGACTGAAAAGGTGGAAGATGAAGAGAAAGAGGTTTCCAACCAAGGGGTCTCTACTCCTGACGTAGTGGAGGATACTCCAGCCGAGAATCTTTCGCGCGACGCGCCACATTCCGACGCGGTTACCGAGTCTGTGTCATTGCCTGAGATTGTGACTCAACCCAACCCGACGGAGAACGAAGCCGATAAGCCTACCGCCATGCCCGGAGCATTTGATTAATGTTAATCACATGCTCGATCGCATTGACAGGACTGCGTTGCTGTTCGGCTTCGCCTCGACATCCTTTAAAAGGCATGCTGCTGCCTTTAGTCGACAATTTTGGTATACGTTGATTCTTCAACCTAAGATCGACTGGTCGATCGCCTTACTGTATAATTTATACACTTCATTTCTCGATGCGCATAGGTGCCTGGTGCCCTCTGCAATCATTTCACGGATACCATTTAGTCTTGACACCAAGATTTTTTCTACCTATTGCTTTTACTGATTTCAAAGTTTGATTTTTTGGCATTGCAATTGGAAACGAATCTTATTGCCTATCTCCTTTGTTATGTCGATTCTCGTCGACTGTATACAGCTTGACGAGATTATCGAAGCGATGAGACGTATGGGATAGACCAATACCCCTGTCACATTTTCGTTCTCGTTGCTAAATTCACGTTGCATGGTCATGAAACCCTGAGGTTCTTTGGGCTAGGGAGGCGTTTCTTTTTTGGGTCTGCATGCATTTTGAAAGAACTTGTTTCTCGTTTCGCTATGTTTGTCTCGTGTTATTGCACGGGACATTTGAATGATTATTTACCGTAAATTTAATAGCATATTGCATATACAATTCAATTGTTCAGAATACTTCAGACTTTTTCTACCAGCACTGTTACTATCTTCTTCTATCTGACTTATCCAATCCATCGAATTGGCATCATCACAAGCATTTTAGCGCCGACCGAACCCTTTTAAATGAGTATAAGCATAGACTAATGACTCATTCGAATGCTTAATCGTTTTTGAGACAAATAAAAGCCTCTCTATGATTCACATTCGAAGTTTAATGGACCTATGGGGGCGTTGTGCAGATTTCAGCTCCCTCGCACTGGTTGCCATTTTCGGTGATCGGCTTATTCAGTATGCCCTAACTGTGGCGCCCTCGGAACGGTAACTTCATGTAGTAAGAAGTAGATGCACAGCCATAAAATTTTTTGTATATAATAATTAATTATCGATAAATAAAAGCAGCGGCGGTGTCGTTAACTGGAAGCATAAAAAAAGATCAGTTTATTTGTCTCAACAGAATTTGGTTATTCTCTTCTCTCCCCATATCCTTCTTGCCTATATTGACATCAATTGACCATGGGTTTGATCAAAGATATTATTGGCTCAGCTCTAGCATCTGACGAGCCGAAAAACGGCTTTCGCAGTGGTAGTAGTCGTGGTTTTTCGTCGTCTCAGAGGCAGTATTCGCAGTACTCCTACGGAAGAGATGCCCAAGGACCTCCAAGAAGCAGCCCTAATTATAACGGCTACGATGATCGCCGTGCTTATCAACGGGATGATGGGATGTATGGCAATAACATGTATAATGATAATCCGCCTCCATACTCGGCATATCAAGGCCAAACACAAGGGTACGATAGCAATGGGTACAGCAACAATGGCTACAACAATACTGCACGTGGATACAACAGCAACGATGAATACTATCCACGAGCAGTCACCAATAGCAACAATAGCAGCACCTTCTTCCGCCCTCTAGCTCTACCCCAGCTGTCTTACGGAGACGGCCAACCTTTCCTTCGCGGATACAGCAATGAACTACAACAGTACAATATCTCCTTTGACGATTTCATGCGAACTCTAGACGCTATCAACGTCGCCATCATACCGAGCCCCGAGAATCAGATCTTTCAGAAGGGGGCGAATATTGCTGGATTCTTTGTGTGAGTACTAGTCAATCCATATAGCAAGAAAAGCTAACTCAGGATTCTCGATAGGCCTGGCGCTGCCTCAATCGGCCTCATGGTTGGCCAGCTCGGAGTCGGAGTCGGTGCAGCAGTAGGCCAGTCAGCTGGGGTTAGCAAAGTGCTATCAAAAGCAAACCTGGAAATATTCGTGCCAAATGGTCTTGAGATATGGTAAGTCAATTTTAGCCTTGTTTACTCCCAAGGGACAGCCCTCTCTTAACTATGATCCAGTATCGGAAAATCAAAAGACGTCGATAACGAAGTCGGCATCTCATCAAATAGAAGAGGCCCAGGACCTGGACCTGGCGCACGCCCAGAAGACAGAATTGCATTTTATGGAAACCGTATTGCCCCAATTTCCACCGTGCTACCACCGCTTAGTGGTGGTGGTCGTTCAGACCCTCTGGCCATGCTCGGCCAGCGGTTTTCAGATAGAGACAATGACCGGAAAATGCGTAGAGCGCAGCGGAAAATGGAAAAGGGGAAAACGGACAGATTTGATTCTCTGGAGGGGAGCCTGCAATGGGTAAGTAGATTCTTCTCCAGAGAAAAAAAAAAAAAGAATTGCTGTGACTGATTGCATATTACTGCTTTGTTTAGGTCATGGTTAGACGGGCTTCGCCTGCTGCTCTGGACCATTGGCAGCAGATGCTGCAGAAGAGTGATGGTGCATTGAGACAGGGGTATCAAGATAGGAAGGGGAATGGGATGGCTTAAACAAGAAATTAAGCCGGCATTCTTTTGTTTCCTTTCCAATACACATGTACATATGATATCCATACTAGAAGACAGAGTCAAATAGAGTATAGAAATGTAGTGAATCGTCTGCCATTTAGCTACTAACCATTGACATCCTAGCCCCACGCTATCAATGCAAAACTCCAGTTAATACAAGCAAGCAAAAATTAGATGTACAGTCCCAATTCCAGCCTATTCCAGTTCTTTTGCTTTTCTATTCCACAAGACAACCCGCTACCCGCTGCCTGGAGGCCTTTGCCCATACCTTTCGTGAAGATTGCGAATTTGTTCTTGAACGTTCATCGTTTGCGGATTTTGGCCTGGAACTGATGGGCCAACAGTTGGCATTTGGGGATATCCACTGGGAGCGCCTTCGTAGCCCTGCACTCCGGGTGCCAACGCCATGCGTTTTCGACGCGCTTCCTCTTCAGACTCTTCAGGGCCGCCAGAGGGGTTGTGAGTCGAGTCGAATACGTCGCTTCTCTGGCTGGCCAGGCGTTTGAGATTGCTGACAACGTCGACAGTGGACAAATTGGTTGTGGCGGCGCGAGAGTCGGCCTTTTCGCGCTGCTCTTTCCAGCGTGGATCGAGCATTTCGATGCGCATGTGGTGGTCGAGTTCGGCGACGGGGATTTGCTGCTTACAGTTGGGACAGAGAGCTGTCGCTGCAGCGTTTTGCCGCCGGGTCTGCGCTCGCGGTACATAGTCGGAGCGGATCCGCATGGAGGGCTGTCCCTTGGCTGCTGCTTGCGCGGCAGATGCTTGATCTCGGGCTTCAGTGCGTTCGCGGATTCGTTGTTCTTCTTCCGTTGCTGCTGCCGCCGCTACCGGAGCGACAGGGTATTGAGGAGCTGGCGGATAGTACTGATCTGCTGTGGCTTGCTGGTCGAAGGTTGGTTGTATGGGACCAGCATGCTCCGCTGGATAGGCGTTGTAGTATACAGGCTCCATCTCGTCCGTAGGCATGGCTTCTTCGATACGAAGCGGGTTGAGCGACATGGCTGCTTTCTGTTCCAGGGATGCAGATTGTAGATCGCCGAGTGAGGCCGGAGCGGGCAGTTCTATCTGGTCGTCTTCTTCGGTGAAGAGAACCGTTTCGACAACGGCAAAGTCATGCCAATCAATCTGCGCATACGCAACACGCTCTTCTTCCTCCTGCTCTTCCTTCTTTTGCTTCTGCTGCTCTTGGTATTTAACCCACTCGGCGCGCTTTTTGGCGCGATCCAGAACGTGTCGCTTATCCTTGACATTGCGATCTAATTCCTCCAAACGTCGCTTCTCCGTCGTGTTCGCATCAATGCCTTCTTGGCTTAACAAAATTGTATACTGATCGACCAGCCGCGTGAAAAATTGGTATAAACTGTGTTGTGGTCGTAAGAAATCAAATTGATAGTTGCGCGCCTCCCTTTGCGACAGCGAGGTCATGAATGACTTGCCCCTCTTCGCGACGAAAAGCGCTGTCAGTTTAACGACCTCCAAGTCCTGTGCATTTATAATAGGCATTCGAGCCGAGTAATGGAAATCTGGCGGCGCGGCAGGGCCCTGTGGCTTTTCTGGTACAGGCGCAGCTTGAGCTTCCCCCGGTCGTCCGGCCGAGACATCAGTCCCTCGCCCCTCCTTGATCTCTGTGAGTCGCCACTGGTAAAAGGCCGCGTACGCATCGCCGGGGCTCAGAAATGAGAATTTGGGGTTGCTCTTTTCCTTTTCGTGAATTCGTTCTTGAGAGAGAAGGATCAGTCGCGGGGGAAGAAAAAAAAAGGCTGGCATTGGGAGGCAAACTCACGTTCAAATATAGGACCGTTGCGAGCAACATAGCCGGCTGTCTTCTCTACAATGGCTATGTAACAGATTTCGTTAGCAGGGGAAGCTAGAGGGCAGAAGAAGCGATATGACATACCTCGAATATCTTTGGGCGGCACGACCACGCCCTCTGGCGGTTTGCTCGCATCTTCATACGCGGCGCCGTTCCCGTTCGTCTCGACTGCAGCCATGCTGTTGTTTGACTGCTGAGTCGCGCTCAAAGACTGGAAGGTACTGGTCGGTCGACGTGACAACAGTCGTTTGCTGGAGAGGAAACTGCGTCGCATGCGCGAGAGGAAAGAGGAAGGAAGGCTCCGCGCTCGCTTTGCCGCGCGCTTCACTCCCGGCGCTTGGCGGAGGAGGCGATGCCTAATCGGGAAGAGTACGTATGCGCTCGATTTATTATTGCAGCACGTGTTTTCAGCCAGACGCCCTTTTGATTCCTCCTGTCTGTGTTTATCCTTGACGCAGTATAAATCCTCTACCAGCAGCCCTGTTTGACTTCAACAAAGCATAGCCTCCGAGGGCTGCACCTTGCCATTGGCTTTGTTTGGCTCGTGGAGCTTGTTTGCTAGCCGCGCCACCCCCGAGATCTGGCCAGCTGTCGACGCTGTGCGGTCTTTCCGTTCTCATCTGTACTTGTTCACGTCCATTTTCCTTTCCATGCTATGGAAGGCGCTGTTCTTATTTTCTGACTCTCGTTAAAGCCTCTTTTTCTTTTTCCTTGTCCTTCGGTGTTTTCTCCCTCGCAGGACTCCGTGTGTTGGTCGCTATCCGGAAACTAGGCTGCTACTCCGCGGTCTTTTGACTGACAACCTGTTTCGCATCTTCGACTCGGTCGTTCAATTGCCATCACAATGGCGAAATCGAATGACACACTGAACGTGCGACCGGCGTCTCGTCGCAGTCGTTCACGCAGCCGCTCTCCGAAGCCAAAGTCGGGCAAATCGAAGAAGACGGATTATACCTCTGACGGAGTGACGAACAATGACATTTTCAATCTTCCCCTAATAGACTACCAATGGCTCGCCGGCTTGACCCTGGTGGCAGCTGCAGTCAGGTTGTTCCGCATTTATCAACCCTCGAGCGTCGTCTTTGACGAGGTGCAGTATGTTTCTAGGAATCTTCAAGTTTGATTATTGGGTCAACGGCTAACATATTTTTCTTTACTTCACAGTTTCGGTGGTTTCGCTACCAAATACATCAAGGGCAGATTTTTCATGGATGTTCACCCCCCGTTGGCTAAACTCTTGATCACACTCGCCGGCTGGCTCGCCGGGTTCGATGGTAGTTTTGACTTCAAGGATATTGGATTGGATTACATCGAGCCGGGCGTTCCATATGTCGCTATGCGACTGCTTCCAGCAATCTTGGGCGTTTTGACTATTCCTCTGATGTTCTTGACACTGAAAGCGACGGGATGCCGAACTTCGACCTCCGTACTTGGCGCTCTGTTGGTTACCTTTGGTTAGTTATGCGTGGTTGAGAATGCCCCTGGGAGATCTCACAACTAACTTTAAACCCCCAGACAATGCATTGACTACTCAGTCTCGCTTCATCCTGCTTGACTCCCCTCTTATTTTCTTCACTGCCTTGACCGCCCTGTGTTTCTCCTGCTTCACCAACCAGCACGAACAAGGACCGTCTAAAGCATTCAAAGCGCCGTGGTGGTTCTGGCTCAGCGTGACTGGTCTGTCCCTAGGCGCCACTCTCAGCGTTAAATGGGTCGGACTGTTCACTACCGCATGGGTAGGCAGTATCACTATACTTCAGCTTTGGGTTCTTCTGGGTGACGCCAACACAGTGACTCCGGTAAGCATAGACTCATCATAACATTTTTATTAGGGGAATACTGACTCTTGATAGCGCTTTTGGTTTAAACACTTTTTCGCCCGTGTTTTCTGCCTGATTGTTATCCCACTCAGCTTCTACATGAGCATGTTTGCCATTCACTTTCTCGTCTTGCAGAACCCCGGAGAAGGAGATGGCTTCATGTCTTCCGAATTCCAAGCTACTTTGAACTCCAAGGGTATGCAAGACGTTCCCGCTGATGTTGCGTTTGGATCTCGAGTCAGCATCCGTCATTACAACACACAGGGTGGCTATCTCCATTCCCATGCACACATGTATCCCACTGGAAGCAAGCAACAGCAGGTCACTCTATATCCCCACAAGGATGAAAACAACATCTTTCTCCTGGAAAACCAGACCCAGCCCCTGGGTCCCGATGGAGCAGAAATTGAAGGTTACCTGGCCTGGGACAACTTGACAGCGGACTACATTTATGACGGAGCTGTTGTCAAACTGTACCACTTGCTTACTCACCGTCGTATTCACTCTCATGATGAGCGTGCTCCTATCACGGAAGTTGATTGGCAAAATGAGGTTTCGGCCTATGGCTATGAAGGATTTGCCGGTGATGCCAACGATCTGTTCCGTATTGAGATTGTCAAATCGATGTCTGACGGAGAGGAGGCCAAAAAACGGCTGCGTACTATTCAGACCAAATTTAGATTCGTCCACATCATGACCGGTTGCACTCTGTTCTCTCATAAGGTCAAACTCCCAGACTGGGCTTGGGAACAACAAGAGGTTACTTGCGCTCGAGGAGGAACTCTCCCCAACAGCATCTGGTACATTGAAGGAAACGATCACCCAACCCTACCAGCAGACACAGAAAAGGTCAACTACCGGAACCCAGGCTTTTTGGGCAAATTCTTTGAGCTTCACAAAGTGATGTGGACTACCAACGCTGGATTGACCGAGTCGCACATGTGGGATTCTCGTCCGCCCTCCTGGCCTACGCTGCTCCGTGGTATCAATTTCTGGGGCAAGGACCACCGTCAAGTCTACCTCCTCGGTAACCCGCTTATTTGGTGGTCTTCGACTGCTGCGATTGGCATCTATGCCGCTTTCAAGGGACTTGCCCTCCTCCGCTGGCAGCGCGGCTACAACGACTACAAGAACATCAATGTCAAGCGTTTCGACTATGAATTGGGCACTACAGTGATTGGTTGGGCGTTCCACTACTTCCCCTTCTTCTTGATGGCCCGCCAGTTGTTCTTGCACCACTATCTCCCGGCTCTCTACTTTGCCATCATGGGTCTATCACAAACATTCGATTTCCTGTTCAACCGTATCGAACTGCCTGGTGTGGGCAAGAAATCCGTGCTCGGCAGCATCTTTATCACGACATTCGTCGCTTTGAGCGTGGCGATCTTCGCCGTCTATTCCCCACTTATTTACGGCAATCCGTGGACGGTGAATGCTTGCGAGAGCGTTCGCTTGATCGGGACTTGGGACTTTGCTTGTGACACTTTCCATACTGACGTAAGTCCTCCGCCGTGGCAGCCGCCTCCTCGCGGTATACGTTAAAATATTCTCAAGAGAATTAACGGGGTATGTAGCTGAGTCAATACACAACACACTATACACCAGCTGTCCAGTCAGAGGCTCCTGCTGCCGCTGTTCCTCAGCAGCAACAACTCGGCAATGATCAGCCAGAACAACCAGCTGTCACTCCGCAACCCGCCGATTCGCGAATCGTCGGCCGCGAAGAACGTGTTGAGTACCGTGACGAAGCCGGCAACATCCTGGACGCAGAGCAAGTAGCCCAACTGCAGAAAGATGGTAAGATATCTCTGCAAACAAAATACGAGACACAGACTCGCCTGATCGATGCAAACGGCCGTGAAATCAACAACGGCGAGCAGCAACAAGCACCCCCTCACCCAGATGTTCAAGGCCAGAACCCCGAGACAAACCGAAATGGCGACGAGGGGAACGTGAAGCGAAACGAACCTGCTTCAGCCGAAGGTTTGAAGGAATCAGCTCGCGGTGAAAAGGAACCCGAAAGCCCGCGGCCGGCGAGTGAGGGTAATGAGGCCACCAAATAAAGCTGGTGATTAATTGAAATCGACATGGGAGCTTTTCTTTCTTCTTTCTTTTTTTGGACTGTATTGGCTAGAAAAGGGATCAATATCTGTTTCTTTTATAAGAGTGCGAGTGCGACTTTTAATTGGTCATGTATATTTCATAATGAGCAGCCTGTCGGTGTTTTTCGTTCTCTAACTTTTCACGCTTAAATCATGTATGGGATTTTATTCGCCTATAAGTAAACAAACAGTGGCAAGATACGTCGGAAATGAAACGAACAAAGGAAATCTTTGGATCAGATGTTTAAAAAAAAGCTCAAAACTATACAGTGGGCAACAACTGAGATATGGTTTCGGTTGTTGTTGGCCTCCATCTACCTAGAGTACAGGGCCCCATCCAAGAACACCCCAAAATCTATGAGGGAAGCCCAATATAAAAAAAGGATGGGTAATAGCATTTTTTGTGAATTTCCCTTTTCCTTTTTTTGTTCAGTAGTCGTATTCGTCCTTGCCGTACTTGTTGAATCGTTCGTGAAGGTCCTGCGTGAGGAACTAAGTCAGTGGCGTTTCGCTTTGCATCGCACCCAGTGATATATAACTTACTGCAGGCAAGGTGACGTCGGGAACGATGACGGTGTTGAGGGCGCTAGGAGCGTTGCGCAGAGGCTGGCTCTTGTCGCCGTGAGGGTGGTACTGGTACTTGAAGGCCTTGCCCTCGCCATCACCCTCCCAGGGCATGGCAGAGTCGTTGATGCGGACGTTGCTCTCCGAGGTCACCGAGGTAGGCTTGCGGCCAAAGTACCTAATTTTTGTTGCTGTTAGCCAATTCATCCTGGAGCATTGGTTTTCTTGAGAGCGAATTGAAGTCGTATATCGTTATATCGCGCATATATCGACCGTTGTAGTGTGACTCGAATAAGGGGAGAATTACCATCCAGCAAGCAAGAAAGCACCAGACATAACACCGAGCAGGACCTAAATCACCCCTCAAGTCAATATTCGAATACCCAATGGCTTATATCTCCGGCCAACAACGTACGTAGAGCTCAGGGTCGCGCTTTGGGGCCTTGTCCAGGCTGGCTTCCTCGGTCTTGGTGGCATAACGGCGAAGAGGGGCGCGCGCAGCAAAGGACTGACGGGCAAAAGCCCGGCGAGCTGTGAAGGCAGCAATCGAAGACATTATTTGCGGCTTTTTGTGTGAATTGGTTGCGGTTGGGCGGGCGAGCAAAGAAAGAGCTTCTCGGGGCGGACGGTGGAGAATGTCGTTGGAGGTTCGGGTGTATCTGACGATAATCTCGGCCCGCGGATCAGGTGATCAAAACCTTCCGGATTGGGACGAGTGCGATGGAATGCCTGAGGCTTGTAAAAGACGCAGGCCGTTGGACTCGATGTTAATATTTTTGCTATTATCTGGCTATTCGAGCAATTTTATTGTATTTTTGATCGCAGTTTATATGGTGGCCATACAATATATGGTTGATTGCCACACCAAAGGCGATGTATATACTACTATGACGTTGTTCCGATGCATTCAAATGGTTGTTACTAGAGCAGTTGAAACAGTTAAATGACCATACAGGGGCAAAAATTACAATGGATTCAAATTTTTATATTGCTTCGGTTTCATATAAATTGATAACGTTCGAACTACATATGTACTACAGACAGATATATATCGGGGTTCTAGATCTAGTCCTAGTAGGGACATCAATCAGTGATAATGTCAAGGCTCGGCTGTTAGTGCAGAGCTGGCCATTCACTGGTTCTTGATCTGCATAATTAACTCCAATAATAATCAATAAAGTTTGAATAAACGAATCAACTCGAATATCCCAAAAACAAGGCCATACAAAACGGATGCCTTAGGCGTGGAAGCGGGACGGGCTACTCCCGATTGGTCGTGGCGGCGACGCATGACCGTGATGGCTCCGTTCGTCGTGCATCAAGGGGGAAAAAGACTGGCGAGTCCGTCTTTCTCAACAGGCCACACCTGTCACCCACATTCTTTTGCTCCTCCTCTCCGCTCGATCTTCCCCGTCGTGATATTCGATAGCCATTCCTTCGTCGCTCATTTGCTGTTTCTTTGCAGTTTGGATCATCTCGGTGTCAACCACTTCGCACCCGCTTATTGTTTTCCTCGGCAGAAAACAAGACAAAAACACAAAAAGAAAAATAAACAAAGCCGGTATTGCAATGGTTGGATTCTAAGAATTGCTCGATACACTGAGATCATTCTATAAACCCGTGGCATCCGTGAGACGAGGGCGTCATCATGGCTGACTACAGCGCGCCAAATTCGCCAACGTCCCCGACCACCCCGATTACCCCGATTACTCCCACAACTCCAGGATATGAAGTGCCCCGCGCTCCTTCAGTCGGCGGTATTTCCTCGCGCATGACTGACATCGCCTCCGAAGATGGCATGTCGTCGCAAGTGCCGCCGTCCAGACGGGGTCCGCCTCCGGCACGGTCGTCAGTGGGAAATGCGACTATGGCTCGCCCAAGCAGCTCATCGAGTCGGTTGAGTCGGATAAGCAGGACCCATGTTCCTTCTCTCACGCCTCAAGCGTTTTTCCGTCCCATGAGCTCTCAGAGATTGCAGGCCCATCGTCGTCCAAGTCAAGCACCTTCTGGGACCGGTACGATCACGTCGGAGGACCTCGAGGACGAGGAGAACTTGCATCGGCGAAGTATTATTTCGAACAGCACCCTTCGTCTGGGCATTCAGGCAATTGATGCTGATCTCCCGCCACCATCGCGTGGAACGGAATTCACGGATCCAATTATCCCCGACCGGAATACGTCGAATGCGAGTCCAACGGGGAACACAACGGTGAGGAGTCTTGGTGAAAGCGTCAGGCTGTTACATACGCGTGAAAGAAAGGCAGCACCGGAACATCTGAATATTAGCGCAACCATCAATGCTCCCTCTGCACGCGATCCGCCGCAAAGGTCGCCATTATCCTTCAGATCGGGCTTTCTCTCTTTACACGGCGGTAAGAACGATGAAGGCTTGCGACCAGATAGCACAGGCCACGAAAGATTGTCTTCGGCAGCATCCTCGTCACCTCAATCAATCAAAGGTCGTCGTCCGCCAGTGCCTCCCGCCAACCTCGGCAAGAACTATGAATACTTCACTGGCAACACTGTGTTCTGGGGTAGGGGCAGGTTTCAAAACTCCCGAGACAAGCCAGTAAACATTGCAACTGGAATTCTTGTCGTGCTCCCGTCTGCATTGTTCTTTGCTTTTTCGTACGTTGCCAATTAAACTGCATTTAAGATCATAAACTGACCGTACTTAGGGCACCTTGGTTATGGCATAATGTTTCCCCAGCGATTCCCGTCGTTTTTGGCTACGTATTCTATATATGTATGTCGTCGTTTTTGCACGCGTCACTTGTGGATCCTGGCGTGAGTATCAGCAACATTCCGTGTTTGAAATTTCTTTTGCTCACTATTCGCGAAGATATTCCCCCGAAACCTACATCCAATGCCCACAGCAGACCCCTCGGCCGATCCCTTGACCCTTGGACCGCCGACAAATGACTGGGTAATGATCAAACTAGCTACTTCTCAAGTCGCTGCTATGGATGTGCCGGTCAAATACTGCAAGACATGCAACATTTGGCGCCCTCCCCGTTGCTACCATTGCCGAACATGCGATAACTGTGTCGAGACATTGGATCACCACTGTGTGTGGCTAAACAACTGCGTCGGTCGCCGCAACTACCGCTATTTCTTTGCCTTTGTCAGCTCTGCAACACTCTTGTCACTATTTTTACTTGGAGCGTCTCTGGCCCACGTTCTCCTTTATAAAGATCGACAGGGCGTTTCATTCACACATGCGATCGACCATTTGAGATTGCCATTTGCAATGGTGATTTATGGAGCAGTAGCCGCTCCCTACCCAGCATCACTTTGGATATATCACCTCTTTTTGATGGGCCGAGGAGAGACTACTCGCGAGTACCTCAACTCCCAAAAATTCAAGAAAGCAGATCGCCACCGCCCTTTCACCCAAGGCAATGCTCTGTGGAATTGGATTGCGGTTCTCGCAAGGCCCCGTCCTCCTACCTATTTGCAATTCAAGCAACCTTACCACCAAGGTGACCAGCGGTTCGCGACACAGAAGCGCAAGTACTTGCCCAAGGATGTCGAGTCCCAAGCTGGAATGGAGATGCAGACTGTTCAGCCCACTCCTGCACCGGATGCTTCTCAAGCGGAAAATTGATGATGATAATAATGGTTTGTAATCCGATAATCTCTTCCCTTCTTTTTACACTTTCTCTTTCCTACGACCTCACTATACTATACATTTTTATTTCTTTTATTATTACTATATCTGTATGTTAACGGGTTTGAACCGTTGCAATACCCCAGCGAGCGATGACTTGGCTCTAATTTTCTTTTGGTTATTTTATTTAATGAGAATTTTGGGACTTGCTGAGCAATCTCTCGAAATCTTCACTCTCTTGTTTCTACTACATGTATCTCCTGTAGATTAGGCCTCGGGCAATCTTTTGAATTTTTTAAGATGAAAACCTTATGAGGATTTTCCACCAGTACGGGCTGCTTATTGTCCATCCATTGCAAGTTGACGACGTGTAGGTGTTTGTTGAAAAAAGGACATTGTATGTACTATGTAACCTCTGTCGGCATCTTTTTCATACATACTCGTACATATGTAACAGTAAATTGACGCTGGCAGCCTAGGCTAGACCAAAAAACGTGTCCAATGGCCCCTATACATATCAATATGCAAGAAGCCCTAGACTACAGTAGTTACTAGACTGAAGAAATAGTAACATTGAATTCTACGAAATTGGCCTAGTATTTATTCAGAGGACATCCTTACTGACAGGGAGCATGGAATGCAGATGGGCGGGGTAAGAATGCCTTGCATTCCAAGGTGTTTATATGCAGCCATTGTTCCTTCCAGGGGGGATCTTTCTTTCCTTCTTCAACTCTCCTCCACCAACGGACAAGAACATTGCAATCTTGTTCTCTACAATCTTTCTCTGATCGTCAACTGCTGCTCGTCGTACAATTATTGAACAGCACTGGTATACACACGCAGGAAACACGGTTGGGCTACGATGTTCTGATTACACGCTCCAGACTGAGTTCCTGCGCCTCAGCACTAGTTTTTAGCCTCTGGACGCGTGTGACAAACAGATTAACCTGTTGTCAGTGCCTCTGCCAGGTTTGCAGACGTGCTGACTCGCCGTTTCGACTTATCATTACTACCAGGCTCCAGGAGCCAACTTGCAGGCTTGCAGCAGGGACCACAGACTAGCCCGGCTGCTCCACCTCGTCGCCCGTTTATCCCCCCCCGTAGCGTTCCGTTCCTTTCAACCTCCATGTTCGGCTCAATTGTTGATCTCCTCTCACCTGCGCCCCTGATAAAACGTTCTTCACGCAAGGTGGCCACTCCGGCTTCCAAGATGACTCGCCGTACCACCCGCTCCTCGTTGGAATTAGTCGCCCAGATGATCCCCGATGCCGCTACGACCTCCGAGCACGACGACAATGCGCCGATTCGCGCTGACGAGCCCATTATTGGTGTCGACTTTTCCGGTCCTTTGTTGACACCAGAGGCCAGCCGCTCTGAAACATCCAGCAACAATGAGCTGGCAGCAGGCGATGAGAAGCCCGTGTCACGACGACGGTCGACACGCGTCACGCGTGCCTCCCTGCCGGGAATGGGTAAACTGCGCGAAACAGCAGAGGATAACGGAAACAACGACTCAGAGGCATCAATCGAGCCCAAGAATCGTACCGTCTCGGGAGAAACACTGGTGAATAGTCTAATGGGGAGCCGCGCCTCGCGGTCTTCTTTGAGACACGGCGCTCCTATCGCGGAGGACTCATGGAGCCAGACTACGCTTCTACGCGAAGGCGCCGCTGCTGATAACGACGAGAATGCTCGACCTGATACTCCAGAGTCGAAAGAATCCAAAGAATTGAAGGAATCCCCAGAGCCATCGCGACGTCGGTCTCTGCGTGCTCGTCCAGCCAAAGATTCAGAAGATGAGCAAACAGACGAGCCGACACAAGAAAAGGATGAGGACACAATCGCGTCCCCAGGCAAGGCAGGAAAGTCAGCACCTCCACGCCGATCGTCTCGACTTAGTTTGGTTACAAAGGCTACGGAAGTGCTCGACAGAGCTGCTAGTGTTTTGGGCAAACGCTCTCGAGATGCTATGGAAAAGACTGTGTTGAAGCGCCGCGCGAGCTTGCGCCCACGACATTCCCTCCCAGCCAAATCAGAGCTGGCTTCATCCAACACGGTCCAAACCCCAGACTCCAAACGGCGCCGACTCTCCGATAGCGATATACCGTTGAAGAAGGACGAATCCGAGGAGAAAGCTGCCAAGGCTGCATCTGGGCCTGTTCGATATAAGCCCAAGCGATGGTTGGATAAAGGTCTCTACACCGGACAACACCGTGATTACGACCCACGTCTCAACGAGGCTAATAATAAGATCAAATTTTCCAAACGCACCGCGCCCATGAAGCCCCAGCGAAAATTGCTTCCGTTGCCCATGTTTGCTGGAGAGCGTCTTTTGAAGACTGGACGGGATTTCAAACTTCCTTTTGATGTGTTTTCACCACTTCCGCCAGGCCAGCCAAAGCCTGATGAATGGAAGAAAGTTAATAGGAGTAAGTATCTTTGGGGATTTGGTAAAAGAAGTTGAAGCTAACTAAAATACAGACGTGTTCGTTGGAGATGCTGCGAGCTTCTGGCGAGAAAATAAGAAGATTGAACTTTCCACTTGTCTATGTGACGACGATACGGGCTGCGACGAGAATTGTCAAAACCGGTTCATGTTTTATGAATGTGACAACAGCAACTGCCGCGTCGGACCTAACTGTGGTAACCGAAGCTTTGATGAGCTGAAGCACCGAACCAAAGCCGGAGGCAAGTACAACATTGGAGTCGAAGTTATCAAGACTGGAGATCGAGGATATGGTGTGCGTAGCAACCGTACCTTTGAGTCAAACCAGGTAATTGTGGAATATACTGGCGAAATCATCACACAGAATGAGTGCGAGCGACGCATGAGGACCGTCTACAAGCATAACGAAGTAAGTTGTGTTTTTCTCATATAAAATTTTATACTCGGTTCTAACAGAAACAGTGCTACTATTTGATGTATTTCGACCAGAACATGATTATCGATGCAACTCGTGGCTCCATTGCTCGGTTTGTCAACCATTCTTGTGAGCCAAACTGCAGAATGGAGAAATGGACAGTCGGTGGCAAGCCACGAATGGCACTTTTTGCGGGAGACAAAGGGATCATGACCGGAGAAGAGCTCACTTATGATTACAACTTTGAGTGAGTGCTATATCCTTGAGGTCCAAAGATTAAGCTAACCGTATAAAGTCCCTTTTCCCAGAAGAACGTGCAAGAATGTCGCTGTGGTACCTCGACATGTCGCGGTGTTCTCGGTCCTAAACCAAAGGATCGCCCGACTAAATCCGATGACAAGAAGAAGCCAGTTAAGAAAGGCAGCAAGGCAACGCTATCGGGCACCAAGCGCAAACTGAGCAACATCCTTGATGAGTCGACGTCGGCGCTGAATAAGAAGCGCAAGGTGGTAGCCACCAAATCAGTCAAGAAGACCATCACCAAGGCAGTGACCAAAGCCAAGGCTTCTCTCGGCACAAAGAAGGCACCCGTGCAAGTGAAGAAGAAGGTCTCTGTGACCAAGGCTAAATACCCGGCCAAGAAGATCAGCAAGGCGAGGGTCACCAAAGTAGCCACGGCCGCCGCTAAATCATCTCCCAAAGCCAGAGCCAAGACTCAACCCAAAAAGGCTGCTACTAAAGAAAAGCCCATGTCTGCCTCGGAGAAGATCAAGACAAAGCTCAAAGCCACAGCACGTCGTTCTACGAGCTTTAAAAAGGGCACCCAGACGCTCAAGCTGAAGAGCCCGGCGGTCAAGAAGATTGGTAAGAAAACACCTTCGAAGGCCACTCCTGTCAAGACTCCGAGCCGACCTGGAAGCACCAGGAAGAGATTGCCATCTGGACGAGCACTGTTGTCTTGAGTGCACGTTCATTTATTCTTCCCACTTCAATTTGCTTGATTCGTTTTATGGGCATTTATTAATTCACAGGCTGAGCTTTATTGAATATGTACGATGTATCGGGGTTTTCTTGCAGTTTGTTTTATTATTTAAGGAATTTCTTAACACGTTTCAGTTTTCATGTAAGACACTGGGGACGTTGGCTTTTGAGAGTTGACGTGATCTGGGGTTGTGATAATGTGTTTTCTCGATTTCAGTGTTTCGATTACTAGTAATAGCCATTATATTCAGGATATCAATTGATGTTCAGAGTTATTAATATTGGTTTGTTTGTCAACTGGTTAGCATCAGTTGTACCAGTTGGAAAAATACATGTAACAAATAAGGTATTAATTACTAGCGTGTTACCAACAACTGCACATCCAAATAGCCAATCAGCGTTCGAATAAAACCGAGATCCATCAGATGCATTTGTCAAATGATGGAGGATCGAAAAAAGCTTAGGGAAATAATTTGAAATCCAGGAATAAGCCAGCTGACTATAAATAGTGGAATGAAATCACTTTAATCCTCTGTTTTGTGTACTGTGATTTCTTCTTTTCAGAGGTTGACTTCCTCAGTGCTCACACCTTTTACAACTATAACAATACCAAATCCATAACGAATTGCCCACAATGCCCTACGTTAAAAGCAAATATGATGGCGCCATGCTATTCTATCGTAACTACGTCCCGCAAATCTCACCATTAGGATTCTGCATCGATGATGGCGATCACAAGAAACCCAACAAGCCGGCCCTTGTCTTCTCAGCAGGCTGGCCGTTTTCCAGCCACATGTACGATGACCTGGCCATCCGCCTTTGTGAGTCTCATCGGTATCAGTGCATTCTCCCAGACCGACGAGGGTTCGGTAGAAGCGAATGGAGCGGGCCCGATGCCGCAACCAAGTCGAGCATTGACTATTCCGTGTTCGCGGACGACCTGGGCCACATCCTTGGCTCTGCTGAATTTAGCAGCTCGTCAAATGAAGACAAAGAATTTGTCGCCATCGGAACGAGTCTTGGCTGTGGCGAGATCGTGCAGATGATACTGGATGACTCAACCGGTACCCTGGGCCGCAGATGTAAAGGCCTTGTCTTCATGTGCTCGTCTCTGCCTATCCCCATGCACACAGAACGAAAACCCTTTGGCCCTCCCCGTGCATACTGGGATGAATTACTAGCTCGCCTACGCCAAAACTCCGCGGAGACGTTCCAGTCGGTTCTGGACGTCATATTCGGCTCATCCGCATTTCAAAACATGCCCGGAAAGGGGCGATTTGAGCGAATGGCTACTACCGAAGCTGATCCCATGGCTGTGGAGCGTACTGTGCAGATATTTCTTGATAGAGATCTTACCGACGCATTGCGCGAGTTTGGGAAACGGTGGTGTGATATTCCGGTTTTGATGCTTCATGGCTCGGAGGATTCGGCGAATCCGGTGGATAGGAGTCCGGCGTATGTGATGGATCTGCTTTCGGAGAGTGATTGTTTGTTGAAGGTATATGAGGGTTCTGCACATGGTAGGTTTTTTTTTTGGTTTTATATTAAATTTTATGTGTATTTTCTTTCTAACAGGTGCTTGTGATAGGACTGTATCAAACAGACAGAGAGCGATGTATCGCCGACATCCGAGAGTTTTTGGACAAATTGGATTCGTAGTCCGACTAATTGATAAGAGTCGTTTCAGGGTACATTTTGTAGCCAATGGGTTCTGTTATATTGGAGAAATAATGATATCTACCTCGTACACAAAGCCAATTGTTTCCTATTCACAAGTAGCGTGACAATTATTTCCAGGATCCCAAAATTAAGATAAACACCATATTAGCTTCCATAAAAACGGAATTATCATGATAATTTGCGAGATATTGTAACAAAACGGGTTGGATCGACGAGCGAAGTGTATTACTCATCTGGCTTAAAGAGGAAGCACATAGCACACCAGGAGGTCCCAGCCCCATGAAATTGTGGAATTTGTGAACTTAAAACCGACCTCCCATGGATTTAAGAGCGTAATTCCGGATTTTTCGATGACTGCCAATCACACCTATTATAACACCGAGACCCCATGCAAAGAGATATTCGTCAGCAAGGGCTGTAGATGAGGAAGAGTAGGTATTTAAACGTCTGTACATGCTGCATGTAAAGCCAATTCAAACCATCCTTTTACACCCTTTCATTCAAGATAGAAAAACATTGAACATTGCAAATATGACTCGCTTCACGGCACAATCCACCAGCGAAGAGGTCTGCAAGGACCTGTCGGACCAAATACAGGGAAGCAGAGGTAAGGGAATCGATTCACAATGTAACAAAAAAAAAACCAAATCTGACCCGACATAGTCCTCATTACGGGCGTGACTCCCGGCAGCATCGGAGGAGAAGCAGCGCTGCAGATCTCTCGACACTCGCCAGCACTGCTCATCCTCGCTGGCCGCACCGTCGAGAAGCTTCAGGCGATCCAAGACGCAATAAAAACGGAGACACCAAGTGCCAATACCAGGCTTCTTACTCTTGACCTCAGCTCCCAGGAAAGTGTCCGTAAAGCTGCGGATGAAGTCAATGCCCTACATGACCAAGTCGATATCCTCATCAACAACGCCGGAACAATGGCTACACCATATGGTGTTACGAAAGAGGGTTTGGAGCTACAATTCGGAACAAATCATATTGGTCATTTTCTATTTACCAATCTTATTTTGAGCAAAAGGCAACTGAGTTACGGGGTAAAAGTGATCAACGTGAGTAGTCTTGGGCATAAAAGAGGGCATGTCCGTTTCGACGACTACAATTTCCAGGTTCGTATATTTATTTCTGCACCTTTTTTTTTGGACATAAAGCATTGTTAACCTTGATTACAGGGTGGGAAATGTTACGACAAGTGGCAGGCATATGGCCAAAGTAAAACCGCCAATATACTCTTCTCAATATCATTGGCGGAAAAACTAGGCGACAAAGGCGTCAAGTCATTCAGTCTCTATCCAGGGCGCCTTGAAACTGGAATTGGGCGACACTTGAGTTTGGAAGAGTGGGTGAAAGCTGGTATGCCCGACTTTTCCCCTTGTCTTTTTGAACCTGGAACGAGGGTTACTGACTATGACACAAGGATATAAGTACGAAGATGGGTCGATGAATTATGATCTAGACGATAACTGGAGAACGCTTAGCGAGGCAGCAGCTACCTTGATCGTGGCGGCGTACGATCCAACCATTGAAGGTAAGCACTCGTCTCTTTATGATATGACGGATACCTGATGTTGACTGACACCGTGTATAGACAGCAATGGATCGTATCTGGTCAAAAATCAGGTGAAGAATGGCGAAGCAGCCGACTATGCGGTCGACCCGAAGAATGCAGAAAAGCTGTGGGCTCTGAGTGAGGACCTGGTTGGACAAAAGTTTTCGTACTAGTTGTCTACCACTATGAAATTGGGCCCTGAAAACCTGTTTCATTCTATACGAACAAAAACTTTAGTATACAAGTATGAAGAGTTCATGAATTCTCCAAATCTAAAATTAACGAATCGTCCTGCGAGTTTTGACAAATCTGTTGCGCCGCTAAAGACGTCGCCATCAGCAGTATAGTAGTCCCTCGACCCATCCCCACACATCCTGTATGACACTGTGAAAGACGGTCGGCGAAGCGATAGCAAAGAAGTTCTGCTGTTTCCAGTTTTTTCTTCAAGCATGTTGTGCGCTCATCTGTTCGAACGAGGATACGTAGTGCCTTGGCCATTGAAGCATAGACTGCCACCAGGCCCAGCCAATATAGTAGCAACAGCGGTATGCTAGAAGGGTTCGTAAAACGTATCGTCTCCGGGGTATGAAAGAAGAAAAGAGGCTGACTGCCTTCAGATTGCAATTCATGGAACCAAGTTAACAGTTGTCCTTCGTTATATACAGACTGCTGTAACAAGGTATTGGCACTGTCTCTGTCTAGTCCACCGTAGGAACTCTTTTTTCGCAGAGTCGAAAGTAGGTATGCAGTCTGGGACAATATTTCTAAAAGACGATCAAACATATCGGCTGACAGTCCTTTTGGTTGAAGATAAAAGTTGGAACAAGCCATGCTTTGTCCGCTGATACACAGACGGAGAAACTGAACGCAGTTAATTCGCAAGCTCTATCCCTGAAAAAGAGCAGGGGATCGTGATCCTACCTCAACCGTGAAAAGCCGACGGAAGTCATGCTTGCTAAGAGCCTGATGCGGAAACCCCAACTCGCGCATGAGATTATAAGCAGCCTGCACATGGACCTGCCATGCGTGGTCACGTCCTAGCGGGTGGTTGTAAAGCTCATAGAGGGCCAGGATCATGCCTGTGCGAACCAGAGCTGTAGGGTGCTCAAGTTTTCGTAATGCGCAGATTTGTTGCATTGCTAGACCATAGTAGTGTCTACCGTGCTGTGCCAGAGCGACATCGCACTTTGAATTGGCTAGATGAGCTAGAGTCAGAGCAGACAGTGATGCATTGACAATGGTCGACGGAGAATCGAGGAAACCGAAGAAAGTCTCGGCCCAGTAGACTGGTGACTGGTATGAGACCGAGCTAGATGCACGCG
This sequence comes from Talaromyces sp. P118-02, assembly GCA_037040535.1. NCBI lineage: Eukaryota > Fungi > Ascomycota > Eurotiomycetes > Eurotiales > Trichocomaceae > Talaromyces > Talaromyces sp. P118-02. The sequence goes on from JAXQGY010000928.1 coordinate 768,982, forward strand.
GTGGAAGATAGTCATCCAGGAATTGGGAGATAAGCTGTCTTTGCGATTGATGCATTGCCATGGATTGTTCATTGCCATATCTATTAACAGTCCCTGATCTTTGGACTCTATATTCTCTGCTGCGCCTCCGTAGTCAGTCAATCGGTCGGGATGGACTGTAATACCTACGACGCCATGCACTTACGGGTTTGAATACAGATAGCCACCACAGGCCCTGCCGGACGACTGACATCGCAGGCATTGGGGCCGGTTTTTATCGCACTGGAGATATTCAGCACCGATTTGGGAGCGAGCTTGTATTACCAGGTATTCTTACCTTGACCTTTCTTGTAATACATGTTCGACAGCTTTTAGCACGCCAGGAACTTCTTCCCATGATTCTTGCAGAATCAGGGATTCTGGAAGTAAGAGGTTCTCCGATATTAAGTCCGAGATTATTAATATGGAGAAAATAATAAAGTAGGCTGATTGGCTGAAAGCTTTGAATTCCCCAAAATTTCCTTTTTCGGTTAGTTCTATTATTCACATGTGTATTTCTAAAATTCCATTGACATCATGAATATCAATGGATGACAGGAATCGGTACTTCATATAGTTGTGAGAAGATACTAGTCTGGAAAGCTGCCTGTGCATACTAGTAACTTGACGAAATGGCCTTATATGCCTGATTATTCAGTCATATTTCTATTGCAAGCAAGCTGGTGATATGTCGGCGTTTTGGTTCTTGCTTTTCTAACTTGTGGGATCGTCTTTTGGAAGGCTTGGATCGCATATGCCTCGGTAGTTGATCCAATGTGCATAGATGGAAATCGATGATCAGGGCCTTTTGCAGCTCGGCGTTCCACAGAATGTGTGCTGGTCGAAGCTCGTGATGCAAGACACCTAAAGAACGAATTTTATCTTTAGCCCATGAAACGGCATATTGGACGGTCTTATCGCGTTGGAAACCCTCAGTACTCTCGCCTCCCCAGCCCATGAGGAGCATGTGCCGAATTTCCCCCGCGCAATGTAAGAAGTATATCATGGCCAGATCGATCGTTCCTAGAAAGACTGGAACTGCAGATCCTTGTACACGCTGGAGGATACGGTAAATATCAGTTTCGCGCGATACCTTTTCCCAGAGTCGTGATGTTGTCCCTTTAGCGACAACCGTATAGCCGTACGCAGCACACGTAACTTTAAAGGGCGCACTGTGCGATCCATAATGACCCATCGGAGTGCAGTCCTGATCCAAATTCTCATCAAGCTGCTGTTTAAGCATCTGCACCAGATCTTGTGCACTGATTTGATGGCGATTGTCATGATCCCCGGGCTGGTGGAACTTCACATTAGGGCAGTGAGCATCCAATACACCACCCTGCTGCAGACCAAGGAGGCACCGCTGTGTACAGAATTCATAGCTATGAGGACGAGGTTCGATTTGGGAAGTTGAAGCAGCAGAATCATTCTTCAAGCCGGTCGGATCCAGATCGAGGACAGTACTGGAGGGCCCAGGAGGGGTGTCTGGCTTCTGCCCTGACCCATTTCCGGGAACTGTTTGCGCGGAGGTCTTCTCCCAGGTCCGTAGCTGTTCTCGTGCAGCATTCCGCCAGGCGTGGCTTCGAACTTGAGAGCGGAAACTCATCAAGCAAAGACACAGTACCCTTCCGATTTCTGTCTTTGACCCAAGACATCCCCAAGTGTCAGTATCCACGTCCAAATTAGGCTCCCCTAAATCGTAATAAAGGGTGGATGGGTCATCAAAGGGAATACGCAGTTGCAAATTCCCAAGTCCCGTCGTCAAATATGAGTATTCAAGTCCTTCTTGAATCATCGCATGATATATTTGCGAAATTGCTGACATGGTAATCCGCATCGCGTCGTGCAATATCTTGCTCGGGCCGTCGGCTGGAATGGTAGTTTGCTCGTGCATCTCCCAATAAAAGTCTTTCCTTGTAAGCTCGTAAAGTCCGTCGCGAAGGTTTCCCACGGACAGTTCATGGGGTGGCTTGTACTGAACCCTGGCGAGAACGGGCCAATCATTGATACCAGATCTGTGGATGCAGTTTTGATAAGACCCGAAAGGTCGTGAACCTGATAGATTGTCATAATCATCATCATCTTCAAGGGCGTTGATATGGTCGATGAACCGCAACCCATCCCCGAGCCGAAATTCATCCTGAGCCTGCGGAATCATGCAGAGCTCTGAAGTAATTCGACGCACTTGAACCTCTACAGCTGACCGCTCGTAAGACTCAAGATGTGCTACACTACTGAATAACTCACTCCCAAAATGCCAAGCCTCGTGCTTTAGTTCCTTTAAGGGCCTAAATAATCGCGGAGCATCTTTTCCTACGGGCTGTAGGTAGCGGTAGACTGAGTTGTAAATTTCTTGTTGTATGGCTGCACAATCCGTCCAGGGTCGCAGTCGCAAGGGGCAGATTTTCCCTGTAGGAGGAGGGACTATGCCTGCTTTTGTGGACTTGGCCGGGGGTGCGGCTCTCAGTGGTCGCGAGTAAAGATCATGGCAGTTTCTGATAAGCTCTTCAAAATTCGTTTGTCGAGTGAGCTTCTCAACCTCCTCTATCCTCTTAGTTGTTTCCTGTATCTTCTTCCTTATCTCCTCGGAATGCAAGTAAAGCACTTTGTCTTCAACTGGATCAGACATTATCTACGGAAACATCAGTGATGAGAATGCAGTTAGCAAGTTTTATTCTCCTCTACCTGCAGGAGAAGTTCCCTGTAGCCAGGGGTGCCAGGCACAATGCCGTTTCTGAGAGGGATGTAAATTTTTACCACTGGACCAGAGTTTCGTCAATCTCTTAGAGTTTGACAGCATTGAAGGCGCAACGTTGAAGTTGTATGTGGGTGAAGCGGAGGAGGAAGGAGGTTCATATCAAGTGATTTGATATTTTCAAGTGCACGTGAGTCTGCGGCGGCCAGCGGGGCGTATACTATTGCATTTTTCCTGGAGAAATCCTCGGAATTGTCTGTGATTATTGCCCTGACCTGGAATCTGGCCATCATTGGTTGATGAATTCTTCAGACAAAGGGATTTGAGGCTCTATATCGATAGCGGTGACAATTTCAGAACCGCAAAGGCCGGTCACAGACGATAGCGTTTCTTTATAAAAAGAGACTGTTCGCATGTAAAGCACCGTAATAAAAATATAATATAAAAACACGATAATAGGTGCAAGTTCCAACGCGCAATTATTCGCCAATCATATAGATCTAAAAATAACACGACACGTGACCATAGTATCTTGGTAACGACATTACCGTAATTTTCACAGGATCGCCCAACGAGATCCTGAAACGCCGTCAGCATACGTAACCAGGGGGGCTTAAGCTAGTTGAAACGAGAAACCTGGCATGATTCCCTGTTCCTGGCAACCACGTAAATACCATCAAATGTGCAGCGAATAAAAGCTTGACTGCCTTTATATATCAATTGATCGGTTGACCAAAGCGTCACGCGACAGCCCGATCGAGAAAAAGTGCCGATGAGGAGGATTGTTGTTTTCTCAGCCTCAGCCACAACCCACACGGCATTCTTGTAGAAAATGGGCACGGCGCATGATAAGTATGTTGTTGATATGCAGACAACACATTAAAATAACAACTTTGCTGATTGTGATATGCATGCAGATTTATTGGCCTGGCCTTGGCCATGTTATCGTCGGTCGCAACTGGTAAGTTCAAGTCTGCACTTCGTCTGACCGTTGAGTTTCAGCTAATATAACGGTCTAGGCTCCAGTTATGTTATAACCAAAAAGGTATATTCACCTTTTGCAATTTTTAAAATGCATTCCGTGCTCATGCTATGGCAAAACAGAGTTTAATACAATCATCTGATCGCCACGGATTCGATGGCTCGGGAATCCAATATATTAAAAATCCGCTGTGGTGGTGTGGCACTCTTACTCGTATGTTTCTTTTCTTCTCTTCCTTCTTGCTTCCTGCATTTCTGACATGAAATCATAGTTGTATCTGGAGAATTGATGAATACCGCTGCATATGCCTTTGCCCCGGCCGTGCTGGTCACGCCCATGGGAGCAATGAGCGTTTTGATAGGGTATATCCTCTTGAAGCTATGAATGATGAACATCAACTAACCGATATCCAAGAGCTATTTTAGGAGCATACTTTCTCCATGAACATTTAAATACAGTCGGGCGTCTTGGCTGCGCGACTTGCCTGCTAGGATCGATTCTTATCGTGTTGCATGCACCGGCCGATCCAGAGTTGACCACAATTGACGAGATCTTGGGCCTGGCGACTGAACCATGTAAGTATTGAAATCTTGGTGTGTATAAAAGATTTTTCTAACAACTCACCCACAAGTTTTCTTGCTATATCTCGCCTTTGTTCTTGTCTACACCATATACGCCATCTACCGCCTGGCGCCTCGCAGCGGGTCAACAAATCCCATCATCTATATCAGCATCTGCTCCTTGGTAGGATCGCTCTCAGTCATGTCGATCAAGGCCTTTAGCATCGCCGTAAAACTCACGATTGCTGGCGACAACCAATTCACGCATGCCTCGACCTATGTTTTTCTCATTGCCGTTGTTATTACGACGATTACACAAACGCATTATTTGAATAAAGCAATGAGCCATTTTGCTGCATCTTTGTACGTTTTTCTTTTCTTTTTTTTTTCGAATTCATTGCAAAAAGCTAATTTCTAAATACAGGGTAAACGCCATCTTTTACGTCGGCTTCACGACATGCACGCTCTCCGCCTCGTTCATCTTCTACAAGGGAATCAACACCGACGATGTCACCAATATCTTCTCCATAGTATGCGGCTTCCTCTTGGACTTTGTTGGTGTCGCGGTGTTGACACTGTCAAAGAAAGAGGAGTATGCCATTGACCGACCAAAGACGGATTATAGGCCTCTTGATGAAGCAGACGACGAGGCCTTTGAGTTGCAAGGTAGTACGAGCACGAGGCCAAACTGAAACCTTGCCACTCGGGTTGGTTTCTTGTTCTTCTTCTTTTCCTTTTTTTCTTCTATCCTTTGACGAGTGAATGATTCAAGAAATTCCGCCCATGTACCAATAGACAGTTGATGTAAGATATACGAAATGGAAAATAGAACATTTTTGAAAGTTTTGAAATTCCCATCACTTCAAGTACAGGGGGTGCGTTACAAAACACCTAATAGTGAAGAGTTGTTTCGAAAGTTTTAAACACGTGATAAACATTATAACGACGACCACCCAGGAAGTTGTCCCCTACTCAACCACTTCGATATTCTTGTTTCACAGTTTCGCCCACGGAATGCTCAACGATAATTTTCGCAAATATCATACTGGTTGCGAGAACAAAATGGTCGCCTCACTCGAATCATCTGCCAGCATAGGCGATGAGCAGCACTTTGAGAGAGCTGATCGCATAGAGAAGATCGGGAAAAAAAGAAAAGCACAGTACATCTCACGTGAGGAAGAAAGGGTCAAGAGATGGAAAGAGGATTATGCAGCCCGGATGAGAGAGATTATCCCAGGTCTTTTCCTTGGCAATGTCCAGGCTTCATACAAGCGAGAAATGCTTCAAGAAAATTCTATTGATGCTATAGTCTCACTGACTGATGCTCGATGGGCATGGTGGAGTACCAATACAAGAAAAGGAGGAGTTCCGGAAGATAGACACAAATGGGTTCAGTGCGTGGATTCTTCACCCCAAGACCTTCTGGCTCATATGAGCGACATTTGCGACTTTATCGATCAGATGGCTTCTCCGGCCTTCCGGTCATCTTCTACTTTACCGGCGGTCAAGCACGACGAGCAGCATGAATTGAGTTACAAGCAGCAGCGAGACGATGCACCCTCAAAGGCCGTAATGATACATTGTGATCTGGGAATATCACGTTCACCAACTATCATCATTGCATATCTCATGCGCAAATACAGCGCTAAAAGCAGGGGGCTTACGGGAAATGAGCCTTTCGCAGATCCTTTCGCATCCTGACCCTTTAGTCTGACCATAAGAAAAGAACTCGCTCATTGCTATTGGGGTAATATTTAAAAACCACTACTAATTTCAATAAAGAACCCATAAACACCTAGATAATTTCATTCGCTTCTGATTCAATACGTGCGGACGATCATTGGTGTGTGGAATTAATGTCTGCGGTGGGCTCTCCAGTAGCAGTAGCAGTAGTAGTACCAGCATCAGCACCAGCGCCAGCATCAGCAGCAGGAGGCTCAGACGGAGGTGGACCTGCTACTGGTTCTGGTTCCTCTGGGGCTGCCACGGCAGGATTCGTCTGTTCTGGAGCATCTGACACTGGGGCGGGAGGGGGAGACACATTATGATCCGGCTGTTTGGATTCGGGTTCCTTGTCAAGACTCGACTCAACATTGCTCGGCGGGTCGGCATTTTCTGGAAGAGGAGCCGCTGGGGGATGAGGGGCGGGCTCTGATGTGATCGGCTGAGAAGGAACCTCTTCAGCAATAGTAGCAATAGCTGGCGGTTGGGTCTGTGCAGTTTCTGTTGTCTCTGCTCGAACCGTAGTTGGCTCTTCTTTTGTTGGTTGGGTGGCCTCCACAGTATCGATTTGTTCAACAGCAAGAGCTACAGGTTGTTCAATAGCAGGAGCTACAGGCTCCTTTGGCGGTGAAGGTTCTGGAGCAACAGTAGTTGCAGCTGGTTCATCACCCACCAAGTTTTCAGTAGTAGGAGGAGCAGGTGTGTCGGAGACCTCCGCCTTGACCTCAGGTTCCACATTCGGCGTTGGATCAACTGTTGCTGCCGGCTCCTTATCAATATCCATGGCACTTGGCACAGCCGTCGATGGTTGATTCGGAGGAGTTAATTGTTCGGACTGAGGTCGCACAGGAGATTGTGGTTGTTGCTCTATATTCGTAGTAGGCTCCACGTTGGGAATTTCTGAAGAAAGTATTTCTGAGGGAAGTTGAGGCGCTGGGGTCTCCTCGAGAGACGGATTTTCGACAGACGGCTTTTCTGGCGATAGTGCAGGTTTCTCTGGAGATATCACATCGGCCGAGGGGGGTGCGACCGAGGGGGGTGTAGGTTCGTGAATTAATGGAGGATTGGCATCTGTGGGAGGTGGAAGGCTCGGTGTGACAGACTGGTCTAAAGCCATAGGCGTCGGTTCTGATTCACCAGGTTGTGGAGTTGGTTCATTTGGTGTCTTTTCTTCAGCTTTAACACCGTCTTGGCCTTCTTCGCCCTCTTGCATACCCTCGTCTTGTTCACCATCGATCTCCATGTTATCTCCTTCACCAACATCGGCCCCTTCACCAGGTGCAAACATAACCTTCTTCTGGCTTTTACCGCCAATGCTTTTGTTCTTTCGCTTCGGTGGTGGAGGCCCTGAGCGTTTGGAGGGCGACTCTGCTGCGGCTGGAGGAGCAACAACAACTCCCTCGGCATTTGCAACTCCAACACCATCTACCACCGTACCCGGAGGCGGAATTACCCTGGTAACAGTGGCATCTTGTTGAGATGGGGCCACTTGTGATTCGTCTTTAATCTCGCCCTCGACTTTTTGCCCCTCTGGAATCCAGACGTCATAAATGGTGACGTTGCCTGAAATAGGATCGATCTTCTTCACTTTCGTTTTCCTCATTGCTTGCATAGCATTTGCTGACGACGCCGTAAGTGCTCCGGTAGCACCGTAAAGAGAAGGCAAACCGGCTCTCCGCTTGGCCAAAAACTCGACTTCTGGAACTTCGACATGTTTCGGTAATTGCGACCATTTCCGAGCCGTATAGCTCCTCTCATTTTTCGCGACATGGGCCGTCTCATCCGTTTCAGCGGGTTCTTTTTCCTCTGTTGCCTGTGATTCTTTCGACGGTGCGCGTAGATAAATGTAGCCGGCGCGAGCAGCACGAAGCAATGCGCGACTTTGAGGTGCTAGCAAATGACTGTCCTTTGGCATTGGTAGTTCCGGAAATGGATAGTCGGCCTGGGGCTCGCGGCCTGTGCTGCTGGGAATATTTATCTGGGCATCTTGAGAAACGGTGTGGTTCTGACGAGTCCAGCGGCGAATAGGCAAACCCTCGAAAACGTCGTGGTCTGCTGCTCGGCTTCGAGACGCATTCTCTGTAAACTGACGACCGGATCGCGAGGACCTGAACTGTGAAGATGTCAGCGGCAGAACATGAGAGCTTTCATGCATAACATGGTGCAATGCGATAAATCATCGCCACAAAAATCGAAACAACTGGCGATAAGTTACTTACGGTTGGCGCCATGGCTGAAAGTATGTGTGGCGTAGAACGCGCTCCCGTGCCAGCTCAATCAGCGTCGCAAAGCAAGAAAATATTGGCGTGTGTTAATGCGACTCCGAGGTTAGCGATGCGCATAGAGATTGAGGGCCTGATATCCTCCAAGTCGAAATGAAAACGCGTGGTTGACCGAGGTCTGTTGGTTCGCTCAGGCGCGGAGGAGCGTTTGCGGAACGGTCGCTGGTTGGCACGTGATGTCTTTTTATGGACTAGCGCATTTTGAGATGGCCCTCTGATTAAACAGGATTTAACAGTAATTAATTACATGGGATGAATTACGATTTGCTTTCGAGGTGAATAAAGATACATGCTTTGTTTTATTTATTATTTTGAGTAGAGAGAGCTGGCAATTGCTAAGAAAAGAACATGCAAAAATCGATGGAATATAGAAGACTACTATGTATACACTCGACGATTTGGGTATTCTCCTACTGAACAGAATATACTGAACAGAGTCCAATTCGACACTTTCCACGTCAAGGATAAGCGGGAGGAGGCATCTTAGTCCCAGCTAGAATAAAAAAGTCAGCGTTTGAAGGAAGAAAGCTTGACGGGATTTGACACGCACCCAGTATCCTTTTGGCGGACAATGTCACCTTTATTCCCGATTTGCTTGCCCTTTACACAAGTTAGTTTTCTTCTTGAGACAATTCACATAGAAACTTACCGTCTCTTGTCCCTCGACGACGAGCCTATCGAGCTGATAGAACTGGCTAATGGTGGTTTGCCTCTAATTAAGTCTATTAGTTTGCCATCCAAACAAAAGACCACGGCGTTTCTCCCAAATCAAGAGGACCTACCTTCATCATTCTCAGTTCCTTCAGTCCGGTCTGTATGAATTCTTGGATCTTGCGTTGCTCGTTCTCCTTCTGGTGTTCACGGAAAGCATCCCTCGTCCTTCGTCGAGCGTATTCCCGGAAGTTATAGCTGGAGAATTGCGAAGATTGGCGGAGTAAAGAACGGAACTGAACAGTATCGTTAGTTGTGCCATCATCTCAATTGCGATTTGTTCGGGATTTGTCGGGAAAGCGAGCGATTTTATCACATACCAGAGACCGCGCTTGATAGGCCGTGTCACGGGGTAGTGCTGTCACAGACATTTTGAAAAGCGAATTGAGAAAAGAATGTTTCGAAAAGCAAGTCGATTGTTATACAGATGGGTGCGTGGTCACGAAGGGGAGAAAGTTGGATAGTATTCCTCGTTCGCGGGACAGTCGATGCTTGCACAGGGCAATCAGACCTAGACTCTTCGTGCTATCGAAACAAAAGTTTGAACCTCGAGCTGAGAGGAACCGCGGTGTCACTGCGTCGTATATCTATAGAAACAGCAAAAACCGAGGTGGCGCATGGAGATGGATTTGGCGTTCGGTTTTTCTTCACACTGTGACAGGGTCGGCGAAATCAGCTAGAGATCACACACGGATCATCAGTATTTAGGATCAGGATAGCTGTAATATAGGGTTTAGAGATTACTCACCAGTTGCGATTTCGCGATACAAGTCAGCAAGTCCTTTTTGGGGGTCGTGAAAGATAAAATGGCAGAGTTAGAGTCGCTCCGCACTCTCCGCGGCGGCGTCGGACTTATGTGGTTCCGGCTATATTTGCCTTGTAGGGAAACGTCATAGCTGTCTTGGGAGATAATCTCCGACAACACAACAACAACCACCGCCAGTGTCTACCATCGGTCTACGAAACCTTTTCTGAGTGGTCAATAATTTGAGAAAAATCTAGATAGCAATGGCACAAGTCCCAACGCCGCCGCTATCTCGCGAAGCCTCCGTCGAACCTGTCGAAATAGCTAAATATGTTGAGAACGATCAAGTGCTAGAACTCGACAATCTTCTCGAACGCTATCTTCACTTGATTGACAATTACCAAAAGCTACAAAAGAAACTGGGAAAGAACTTATCCTCGGTATGTTTCGTGGCTTGACAGAGTGTGTAGCTCGGTCAACCTAACGAGACAAAAAGGGATTTTTTTCACTTACACATGCCAACTACTGTTCGCCTGGTCGACGGTTTGGCGAAGATTTCTATGATGAGCGGATGAAAGCGACGCGAAGATTGTAAGACCATTTGAAAATTCCTGGAGCAGGGAGCAGTTTAATTGACTATGATCAAGAAACATTACAACCCAGGACTGGCAAGATCTTCAGGCAAAAACAAAGCAGCCATTAGGTGAAAAAATCGAAGTCAACGTAGAATACAAATCAGTTTTACCCAAGAATGAAGACACAGACACCACAAAAGAATCCGACAAGACAACCCTTGAATCTGAGAAGGCCAACAGAGAACATGAAACTTCAGAGACTGAGGACAAAGATCAGGAACCAAGAACCACGACTCCTCCAACATCATCAGAAAACGAGGACTCCAAAGAAAACCCTGCCGAAAAAAAGAAACCTGGAAAAATCAAGCGTTTTCGGTCCGATGACCCCATATCTTGGTATGGCATTCTAGTACCGCCATCTCTGAGAGTTGCGCAAACATCTTTCACAGAATCCATCAACAGCGACATACCGCAGCTTGTCTCGACAATTATCGAGATAAAGCAGGTTGAAACTCTCATATATTGTTTGCGAAAGGACATGGTGGCCGCCTAGGCTCGTTGGGTTGCTTGCGTAGGCTGCATATATATAGAGACGCGAACTACCTACATAAAAAAATATGAGCGATCCCATGTATACATGTCAACTGGTATATGTCCAGATAGGCTCAGAGACCACTTCAATGTTGTCAACGTCAATATTGGTAGATATAGATAAGCTCCCGCGAGCTCTAGGGATATCTGGAGCTTTATGAGAACTAGCTCTTTTGCCTGGTTCAGATGACCGCGACCTCATCCTCAAAAGTTTGGCGAATTATTCTGATACTTACGCTAGAAAGAAAGACTTTTAAAAGTCGACGCTTTGAGTTTTACCATTTGGGTTGCCACTTGATTAACAAGCATGGGTTTACTCTCTAATCAAGGTAAACCGCCAATACTTTAACAGCTGTAAGTGAAGAAAGGCCACTATGATGAGTAAAAACAAAATATATCTGACAATCTTCTGTCAAATGAATAATAAGTTCAGAATAAATACAAAGTGATATTATTATAGCATTGAAAAAGAAGAAGAAAAAAAAGATTCCAAGGCGTCTCCAATATTTCCTATTTTCTGCAGAAGGCGGCCCAAACTGTCTATGCTAGATGCATTGCTCAAGACCTTGTTTAGCAATTGTTCAATCGCTTGACTTCGCCGGAGGAATATCGAAAATGTAATCCTTGTGAACTACGATCCTTTGGGAATCGTCATTTTCGCTCGGTTTTGCATTCAAATAGACGCCCATGATGAGCACATTGGCATTAGAGCCGCCTTGAGCATAGCATTTGCAGAAATAAGTATTAAAATCCGGAGGATCCTCTTCGTAATGATAACTGTCGACTAAGCTGCGAATCTGTAATATGACCGAAACAAAGAATTGAATAGTGCGAGAAGCGGACGGGCTGCGCCAAAGGAGTCCCAGATAGTGCAGCATTTGATTTATCACGCCTTAGAATTTTCAACTGAATACCTTCGTCTATACCTGGTGTACTCATTCCTCGAAAGTCATACAATTTCCAGAATCTAATTATGTTCTTGGTATTAGAGGTGAGACCGCCCCAGAATCTGAATCTGCAACCGCCTTCACCATGCCTAAAAGCAGACATCCGTTTAGCTGAAAGACGTGTTTACTAAATAACGAGGGCCGATCCTGGCTAGTGCTAATAGAAACGTGGATGCAGACAAAGCTTATCATATACTGTTGCAAGCAGGTTGAGGCTGATAAAACGAAAGGGATCTTTTTTAAGGTATTTCTTCCTGTTTTGTTATGGCAGTTATTGTTTTATTTGCAAAATACTAATCGGTTACTCTAAGGGAAAAATACGCAAATACAAGAGACTAGTAATACGGTGCCTGCATGAGTGGGGCGATAAATCAAATACTACGTCGACTTGACTCAAAATTGATGACAAGGCGCCCATCTCGCGGTGTATGATACCGTATTTAGATTAGATTGAGATTTCAGCAGAGGGCATATATTCCATCGGTGCTGCTCCTGTGTAGGCTCACTTTTGTTGCCATGTATTGACCTGCAATCAACAATGGCTCGGTCTTTGCTTGCGTTACCCTTGGTATTTGCACTCTCCCTTGCGGGGAGTGTAGTAGAATTAGCCAAAAAGAATGACGCTCCGCCCGTATATGAGTCCAGTACGCCGCCACAGATTGGGCCTAACTCGACCCAGGGGGATAAAGACTACAAAGCTCCATTATTCCCTATCCTCAACTGGACTCAGTACGAGAACAACCCGATTTTGGGCCCCAACCCCAATGAAAACCGAGGCTGGGAGTCCTCCTATGTCTACAATCCGACAGCTATGGTTATTGATGATATGGTAATTGTTGTTTATCGCGCGCAGAATGATAGCCTCATCTCGAGTTTAGGCCTTGCGTGGTCACACGATGGGTATAATTTCACTCGCTATACCGAGCCTATTTTCTACCCAACCGAAACATACGAGAATCTGGGAACCGAAGATCCTCGGCTCATCCGTGTCAATGGAACCTTTTACCTGACGTACACTGGCTACAGTGACAGTGACGGGATTAAGCTGTGTCAAGCGACATCGACTGATCTGTTGAACTGGACCAAGACTGGCCCGGTTTTACCTGATATAGAACACAGCAAATCCGGTGCCATCTTGGATGAGCGTCAACCTGACGGCAAATACCATATGCATTGGGGTGACACTGAGATTTACTTGGCTGTATCAGAAGATTTGGTTCACTGGACTATGCCAACAAACGATTCTTACGCGACAGGTCTGTTTGAATGGGAGGATTTGTTGATTGAGTCGGGTGCGCCTCCAGTGAAGACACGCGATGGCAAATGGGTAAAGATATACAATGGCGTGGCCAGCAAGAACACAGACGATGGAAAATACGTGGAAAAACAATACTCAACTGGTCAAATGCTCGTTGACCCCAGCGTGTCTCCGTACGCCCCCCTTGCGCGATTGGAAAATCCAATCTTGACTCCAGACACGGATGACGAGAAGAATGGCCAAGTGGATAATGTGTTGTTCAGTGAGGGGTTGGTTCAGTTCAAAGGTCAATGGTTGATGTATTTTGGTGAGGCCGACACATACTTGGGAGTTGCATCTGCTCCTGTGCAGCCTTAGGACCGACGGAATTCAAGGTTGTCTCAATCAATTGATCCAAAGCCAAACTGGAGTTGGTGGACTCATGTTATGGAGCTGTAGCTGAATATTATCAATTGAATACGTAACTATACATACATAACTGCCTATTTTCTTTTCCAAGTTCAGTTCTTTCTATCAAGAATGACCGGTATCATTTGCATGTGATAGTAGTAACCTTGAGAATCGATCTAAATCAATCAAGCAACATGCCACGGAGAATAAATTACTCGTGGGGTCTATGTTAGATCAGTTACCCATTGTGGAATAATATAGGGCTATTCCGGTAATGGGCCGAAGCCAGGAGGATGAACCGTTTCGATCGGACAAAGCAAAGCTCCGTGATGCGATGATCGATCGTGATGCTGTCAACGGCACAACCACCACAGCAGTATTTAATTACCGCCTTGCCGAAAAAATCTCCTAGTGGGTTTTCTGGATTGTACTTCACACATGTCGCCCAATACCGTAGCAGTACGGAGGTCGCAGTGCTAACTTGACTAAGTAGGAGAAGTGCTACTCTGCACGGATGCGTACGGAATACACTCCGTGCTTTCAGCCTTCAGCCCCGCAACCCCCACTCTGCGGGTGGAGACAACCCCCGCAAGCGAGATCAAATAAGCTATAGATCCGCCTTATCCGTACAAAGATCGGCGGTTTCCGCTAGCCACGTTCGACTAGAGACCCACTTGGCGCCAGGGGGTGTTCTTGTCGTTTGTAATTGAAATACACAGCATGCCAGGCCCCGTGTTTTTGACGTTGCTTCGACGCGTCGTGTAATGCAGCTGTATTGCCTACTCCCAGAATGAGTTAATACCGAATGGAATGTTCCATAATGATACTAGAAGTAAACCAACTTATGCGCACGGACTAGGGATATTGGCCGGCACCTGTTCGCGAAAACCAATACTCCGTAGTGTAATTTATTTGTGTTGTTCTTCTCCGAACTTTCAACATAGCTTAGCTAATTGCCGTGAGGGGAAGCTATTGTCCGTTATATCAGAGGCACACCTCCCCCATATTTTGCTAGCGAGAGACTTATTAAATTTAGGCATTGCTTTGTCAATTGGTTGTTTGCATCATGGTACGCATCTGGGCTTTGGCTTTTGCAAGCACCGTGATAGCCGGTCCAAGCCCGACAGTCCCGGATTATTACCAGACCAGTTGGGGACCATATGCTGGTATGTATACTCTATTGAATTCTTTTTTGAAGCAAAATTTCAGGATTTACCATATTGACTCACATCTTCAGGGGATTACAAAACTGGGCAGGTCCCATTCCTAGCACAGACAAATCCAGCATTATTGGCGTCGCAACCCACCTACGTTCCCAATGGGCCTTTGGTGACCGATATTCCCGTCTCTGGTAAGCCAGATGGTGCAAGTATCTTCTCTCATATGGGAAATTTGACGTATGCATACTTTGACTTCTGACAACAAAACGACAGTGAAAAGAAAAGGCGGTGGCTAACAAATTTTTAGCCCTTACAAGCCAAGTACACATGGATTCGGTGTTGACGAGCAGCCATTGCCCGATGGATCCAATATTACACAAGTTCACATGGTCCATCGCCATGGATCCCGGTATCCGACGAGCAAGCCAGGCGTCGTCGACAAAATCCACGGCTTCATTAAAAACGGCACGGTCTTTTCGGGCGATCTATCTTTTCTAAACACCTGGACCTACCGGCTTGGTGAGAATTTATTAACAGCTCGCGGGCGTCAAGAGTTGTTCGATAGTGGTATCCTTAATTACTATAATTATGGCCGGCTGTACGACCCAAAAACGCATATAATCGCTCGCACGACAACTATGGCCCGGATGCTCCAGTCTGCCGAAGCATTTATGTACGGGTTCTTTGGTTCCAAATGGACCCAGAACGTTACCCTCGAGGTGATTATGGACTGGCGAGGATACAACAACAGCATGGGCGGCGACCAGATGTGTACAAATGCTGTGAACGGAACGGGAATGACGTCCTCGCCGGCGACTGAAAAATGGACATCTATTTACCTCAAAGATGCGGCGGCACGTTTCCAACGTCAATCCCACGGTGGCACTGCCAACTGGACGGCAGACGACTTGTACGATGCACAGGCTCTGTGTGCGTATGAGACTTCTGCCTTTGGCTACAGCCCATTCTGCCTCATGTTCACGTGGGACGAGTGGCTTGGCTATGAGTATAACTTTGACATTGGATTCTACGGAGACAATGGATTTGGTTCCGCCGTGGGCCGAGCGATAGGATTAGGGTTTGTCGAGGAGTTTGTGGCCAGGCTGGAGCATCATCTTCCAAACCCGCCAGATGACTCAATCGCCATCAACAAGACTCTTGACAGCAGCAAGTCTACTTTCCCTCTCAACCAGACAATCTATTTTGATTTCAGCCATGATACCGAGATTTTTTCAATGCTTACGGCTTTGGGACTCACCCAGTTTGGAGAGTACCTTCCCCCGACTCACATCGTTAAAGATCGGCCGGCGATTGTGAGTGAGATTGTTCCGTTTGCTGGATACTTCCTCTTTGAAATAATCAAGGCGCCACACCCTGTTTTAGAGAAAAGACCCAAGGACTTGAGTAAATCCTCGTACGATACCTCCGGAGAAGAAACCACCTATGTTCACATGTTGATTAACCAACGAACCGTTCCACTCGGAGAGAGTATTCCTGATTGTGGGAAGCGAGACGATGGCTGGTGTGAATTGCACACCTTTATCGAATATCAGCAGAAGAATATTGCCAGAGCAAACTATAACGCCAGCTGCTTTGCCAACTATACAACACCGAAATATGGCAAAATTACTGATGGCGCCATACCGAGTTTGTAGTTCTGAACCGGACTTTGAGACCCGTGGAATTTAGTCCCTGGAAACTGGATCTACATAGGATTTAAGAACCAGAACAACAAATATATAGTCTAAGAGAATGAAAATTTTTTGGTCCACGATCCGATGTTGATTTGAAAGAAGTCTTGTGGCACTATGTACATGTAGTCAACTATAGCTTTTTCAGTGTAACACCAGGCATCTGGGTACAACAATTAAAGACATCAGGGTCTTTCGAGCCCAGCGCTATAGCAAGCTATAGAATTCTGGATATTTCCAACCCAGTTATACCTCACATCTAGGAAGTAACAGCCCACGCAGCCACAAGACAGTCAAGGGCACTGCCTTGGGTTACCTCATTTACCCCGGTCATGGGTCCCATAAAAGCCGCACCAGTATTGCACTGCCCATCCGTGACATTCAGGGCGTTATTCCACAAGGACTGAGCATTGGTTGTAATGAAGTTCTTCCAGTTGTCATGCGGACTGGCCAGTTGCAACTGACGTAGGCCACGGAACAGAGGGCCCTTGAACATCTGGGCTTGGATATCGCAGCTATCATTTTGACAGTCTAAAAGGATTCCGTTTTCATTCGTAAAAGTACCGTTTGTGGCAGTAGTGGCATTGGCGATGTTTCCAGCGAGATCGAGATAGGTAGAATTGCCGGTGGCTGTAGCGAGTTCGACGGCGGCGCTGAGAATGACTCCTTGGTTGTAGGAGAATTTGCTGCCAGTGGGTTGGCATGTGTTGTTGTCAACACCGTCCACAACAAGCCAGTCGTCGCCAACTACGCCGATGTTGAAGAACCAGTCCCATCCGGTGGTTGCAGCGTCAAGGTAGGTTTGTTTCTGGTCAGAGGGGACGCGGTTGGCCAAGGCGGCTGCGAGAGCAATGTAGAGTTCTGGTATTGGTTTTTTTTATTAGTACTAGTTCTCCTTTCTTCCTTTGTTCTTGTACGAGGCTGCAAGTATCTTACCATTAGCGATCGAAGCAATGTAGCCACGATCCTTGCTCCACCACACTCCACCGCATGGAGTATCTACCCCCCCAGCAATATCGTTGTAAATACTAATCGCCAAGTTCAAATAGTCCTGGTCCTGGGTCAAGTCATAGACAGTGAGCCATGCATTTCCCCACCAGCCCTCGTCATCGTAATAGTCATCAATGAAGCCAGTATAGCCGTTGAAGCTGGGCGCGTTACTATACGTGTTGGAGTAGGTGTTGAAGTAAGTCCCATTGTAGCTAGAATCGAGAGACCCAATGTCGGCGAGCGAGGCCATTAGAATGGCAGATTGCCACCAGGAGCCACCCCAAAGACCGTTGTTAGAGTTGCCATAATAACGCATCATCTGGTCACTGTTCTCAAGCACTCAAAATTAGTGGGTTATCCCTACAAGCACCATCAACTAGTGTGGACAACAAACCAAGTGCAGACAGCATTGACATCGTAAGTTGCGTCGTCCGCTGACACCAACGTGGTGGTGGCCAGCAGAAGCGACGAGATGCTCAGAATGGACCGCATCGTTCGAGAGAGTTCAGAACAGATGAATGAACAGTGAAGGTTGAGGGTGATTTGAAGTTGTGTAACTGTGGACGCCTTGTCAAAGACCCAGGGACACAAGCGGTATATATAGTTTTCTCAGGCAGAGGAGACAAATTAGGGCTAAAAGCATTCCTGCTCTTGAAAGGCTGTGGCTAATACAAACTAGCTATACTATCGGCTATCGGACATGAGTTATATGCCGGCTGAAGATATGATTGATCGAGGGATTCGAGGGTAATCAAAGGAAGAGGTCGCTTACCCTATCCGGCAATTTTTACAGAGTGCATACTAGTAGCGTTTCGCCAGAAATTAAATACAAGATTGGCTCCATAAAATTGAGTTTGTGGGTGTAACCAGGGTCCTGACTTCCTAAGTATTTAACCTTTCTTCATTTAGGCCTCACCAGCCACGTGCAGCATCATCACTATGGTATACCTGAATGCTACTGTGTTTGCAAACCTCTCACAGGAAACGACCGTAAAAGAAAAGAAGTGAAAAATATATAGAAGTAATTTACTCAAGGTATTATTCCTGTTTTTTTTTTCATAGGCAGACTATACCCTATCTAAGAGTATATCGGCGATGATGGATCTGGCCCCAGGTGCTTAATTACGACCTCGTGGGGGCAAGTGCCAATTACAACCAGCAGAAAAATGGATCACATCGTCAAATTTTTAGATTTTCTCAGGTGGAGCGGGCCTTATCTGTATACAGATGGAATCTGACCCTGCATCTTGGGGGCCGGTGGCTAAGGCACCCCGTTGGGTAAAGCGATGATGACCTTAGCGTCAAATAATAATATACAGCACTAAAATCATTACAAGAATCTGTCAATTGGTTTAGATTACAACTTAACTTTTAGATCAAAACGAGGTGCAACCCTGGTTAATGATGTCAACCACTAAGATAATCACATGCTTGTTCCGACATGATGTCGAGAGACTAGAATATTCGTCTGCAACACAATGTGGGACCTTAAAGATTAAATCCAAAGTGACGATCTTTTTAAAAAAACTTCCGAGTCTAACCACGTCAGTTGAGATACGGAGAATATCAGTGCTATGTATGTTCACTTGAGCATAAGAGTACAGACTTCTGATGTAACTGCCGGAAGTCTCGGTAATAAATAAATGCCGTCTCAGGTTCTACAAACCTAGTGGAGAATTAAAGCTTAGTCCGCAGATCTCTTTCCTGTTTTGGTCTTCTGTTGAAAATGCCAAGAATAGGACGTTCAGACATATGTCAATTCTCTTGGGATCGACAGTATACTAATTGCTCGGCAAGGGTCATCGTGTTTCCCGTCGGCGAATTTCTGTCAATTGAACAACCATTGTAAATTTTCATGACTCAAAGAGACTGAAATAATATCAAAGAAACGTTTCTTTTTCTTTTTAATGCTTAAGTATTTGACTGAGAACCACATCATCAAGTCTACCAAAACTAATAGCACCGCCTCGAACATTGGCACCAGCCTTGCATTAGCATTCGCAGCACTGGGTACCTCAGTAGGCATCACCGCGTTTTTTGTCGACCCGGTGAAATCTGCTGCCACATTTGGCATTCTTCTCAATGAACCTACCTCTTCCGATGCTATCCCACTGGTGCGTGCCTACTCTGCTAGGAATATCGCACCTGGTGTTGGTATCACGACATTGCTGGCTTTGAGCAAGCGGAAGTCTGTCGGTATCCTCCTTGCAACCAGTACTATTGTCATGGCACTAGATGGGTGGCTTGTCAAGGAGGCCCGATGATCTTATACTGCAGAAGCTCTTGGACACTTTGGTTTTATTCCTGTGGCGCTTTTGACAAGTTGGTTGTTGTCAAAGTAGTTTGCCGTCGGACTTGCCTCATATCTTGGATATGTTAAGGCCCGTCATTTGAGATTGACGTTGAAATATCTCCACTCTTAATAGCATTGAAATGGTGCCAAAGGCCAAAGTACATGTGCCAGTTTGACTCACCCACTAAAATGCGTAAGCTGAGAGGGTGTAGGTTATTTTGATGCAATAGATGTTGTAAAAAAAGGAATCTCATGTAAAGGTGATTAATTCTATTTATTAGATAAAATATGTAATATTAAAAGAGGTCCTGTATCAAACTCATTGTCAACGAGCGGTGTCTTGAATAACATGAATGCAGTTCATAAAAATAAATCTTGCAGCATGACCCAGGGCTGTGATTTTCCGGATTTTAAATCGAAAAGAGCCAACTTGTTCTCCTTGAATAAAAGCAACCGAGTTCACGAAATGATATCAGAATCGTAATAGCTGGGGCACCGCCTTGTCCTGGTGTATTTTCCCTTCCTGAACGGCATCACGTTGGGACTCAGATTGACGAGTGAACACCATTCCTCGCTTTCTTCTGGTATCGACTTTCTTTGGATGTCCGAAGCAAACCTGGTTTTGCGCGCTGGTGCCCGGGGGCAATAGAGTGGCTTGTTTCCGCCTCTGCGAGAGCCTTCAGTTTCGTCCTCAGGGGGCCCTGGTACGCTGGGCACTATAAGTAACCCATCCTCAGTGAGTCGGCATGGTGGATACGTTGGAGGCTGAGACTGCGGTAGGTTTAGCCTGCCCCCATTGGGATTACCAGTTGGGAGTGTTGGATATGGTAGTGATCCAGTTTCAGAATCCCGAGGCACACTAAATCCTGGCATAAGTGGTGATGAGAGGCGAGTGAATTCCGACGGAGTGTCGATTCGTGGAATGTGGCGTTGGGCATGAGGATAGGCACTGTCTATCACAGAGAAACCCTCTGAACGCAAAGAGGAAAGCCTGGGGCTGGAAAGATGAGAGCTTGCAACTCCAACATAAGATGATCCGGGCGCAATCATGGAGAGTTGATTTGATCCAGTGTCGGCATCAGAGTAAGTATATGCCGATTGCGGGTTCGGGTTTTGCAGAAACACCCATTCCCCGTTGTAGGGGGATGCGGTATCCGGAACACCAGGCGCTATGGAAGAGGCATTATTCGAGATATTTCTAAATGCAGACTGGAATTCGGAAGGTTGGTCTTCTGGTGGCGGTGGAGACGGTGCGTGAACATCGAGTGAGGTGGACCGTTGTAATGTGGACACAGGCCGTATAGCAGAAGTAGGAGCTGCGAGGAGATTTGGATTCGCAGTCTGCCTGCGGTCACTAGGGTTGATGTTCGAATGAGAACCGGGGACAGGATAGCCTCCAGCTGTCGAGGGCACATGTGATCGCTGAGATTCGTTCTCTGGGGCTATGAGGAATGAGTCTGACAGTTCAAGTTGAAGGGGATGTGTTCGGTTTGATAAGTATACAGTTTGGTCTGAGGTTTCTCAACCGCACCTGTATATCTGTCCATGATTATGATCACTGGTGGCTACGGCCACACAGGTAAATCTAGATGCTGAGATGAATTCGAAAGAGATGCAACTATGAGCGACGAGATGAGACAAGCAATGCTACAGAGAAGAGAGCGAGGCGAGAGAGCAAGTCGAGCTGGAGCCGCACCTCGAAGGCAGGAGCGCTGGTGACGCAGCCTGAGGCGGGCACGCGTGACCCGGCCACCTGCGAGGCTGCGACTCGACAGCCTGAACAACTTCCTCGAACATTCCATCTCGTCTTCATCTCTTGCTCCATCATCAAGCATCAGTTGATGCTGGCTGTTGGGGCTGTGTCTTTACTAGCCGGCATTTCTATTCATATCGACAGATGCCTGTCTCCCCCGCTGACCACCATCAATTGACCCTGCAAGTGGCACAGCGGCCACTATCGCTAACGCGCCGAGACGCGCCCCCAACAACATGCCATCCGACCAGGGATGCCTGTCGATATCTCTCTACGATTTGATTGAGAACTTGAAAACTCGCTTGAAAGCTTGAAGATGTTGACATGCAAATTGGTCAGCGACATCTTCACGCTTTGTCGACTCTGCAGAGTGCAGGCACCTTATTTTACGTCGAAACCAATCGCGACACAGTTGAAACGTGATAGGCGCCAGAGCTTCTGGGTGAGATGTACTTTAATCACCGCTATTCCGTCTGATTGGACCAGCCTTTAGACGCTTGGGTAAGAGGCGCAATATGTTTCACCACTAAGACGCTAGGACGATCGATCATACGTTGGATACGGTTGACGGCTCGACGGCGCATTGACTGGGGGCAAAAGTGGAGGCTTTGGCGCACGTTGAAACGACGCCGTCGCTATCTTGGGGCGCCAGAACCGGCTTGCGTGGAGTCTGTCGCAGCCATTGTGCGTCCAGAGCTGGCGGTTGCCACGCGAGAATTAACACCGAATATGCGAAGTCGAAATTTGATTCGATCAGAGCGGAGGTCTGCCCCAGTGATCTCAGGTGCAGAAAATTGCACTTCGATCGGCGATTCCTCTGATTCCTCGAGGGTGTCCACCAGTGACAGCTGCCATCACGGCCGCCCCAAATAATGTGCGCTGAACTCGATGGCAAAGGAACGAATGGCCGCAGTCTTCAGCATTTCTCTGCATTTTTCGGCTCTTATAACCTGGCCCCATGATTATGAGTTTTCCAGTGGCTGGGACCCTTGTGACGAAACGGGAAAAAGTATGCTCAATGTGTTGCGACGACCCCTGCTAGCTTGTTACAGGTGTAGCTGGACGGTTGCAACCTGCAGACTAGCAGCGCCTCGAAACCCCAAGCAGCTCCTAGTACCGCCAGACATTATATTAACAACAAATTAGTATGGAACACTGCAATTTAGCGTAACTTCTCGGCTCCAACCGCCGTGTCTAGACGTTGATGGCTTCTAAGAGGAGGGGCCTGCCGCCTAGGATTCTTCCATCCTCCAACCTTTCTGCATCCAGCACTCCTTTCCTCTCGAGCCAGAGGCTCTGTTTTTCCCTTCTCGTTGACCTGGCCGTGGATCGGTGTTGAGTACCCCCATCTGGCCAGAGCTTTGTATTTTCTTCTATAACACAAGGGTAAGGATTCACGGTTCGGATGAACATTTTGACCATTTGCTGATGTAGTGCCCCAGGCATTGACTGCCGGTCCGGTCATTTTCTTTCTTTCAACCATCCTTTCATTATTGCCATTCATTTGCAGCGGAGCCTGCCTATTGTTCCATTCACAATCACTTTCTACCATTCTTGTTGATACCTATTCAAAAGTTCTTGCCATTTACAGGTATCAATTGCGGCTGCACACTCAAGCGAAAAAAAATATTTTCATGTCTTTTTACTCAATAGCCAAACTTTGCATCCTATGTTTTTGAGTTGACTCGCCGCGTTTGACATACCAACTACACAACAGTACAGCATCGTTTTACTTCAGTGAAAACCCGAAGTGTGCAACGATGAGCTGGAATCCGCCGGCTCCCGGGCCTGGGAGAAACCTGGGCAGAGGGCCAGGTTCAGTGAAAAGAGCGAGGGAAATGCTACAGGCTGGAGTACGTCCACAGGCTGCTGGGAGTGATGCTCAGAATCCTCCAGTGCCTCCTTTCGCCCAAGGACCGAACCCACGTGGTCCGCCGCCACCGCGACCCCAGCGACCATCTTACTACGACCAAGGCAGGCTAGATGACTCGAGCGACGGAGAAATCAACATTGGATATCAAGTCGACAGCGATCCTCGCGGCCCTGTGCCCTACTTGCCGATCCAAGGACTACCCGTGCCCAAACCGAGCGGCCCTCCACCAAGTTCGAGAAGAGGACGAATGTCATCGTTTTCTCGTGGGACATTTGTCTCTCCGATTCCAGAAGAAGTGCCTGCAAGAAGGAGACGGAAGAAGGGGTCGTTCGCTTCAAGCGCTGCCATTCCGTCAAGCTGGGGATCCGGTGTGCCTGCTTCAGACATTCTCGACTACTATGACTCGGGTGATGATGATGCAGAACATGACGCTGATCCAACGACTATTGTGCGCCATGCCAGTTTAGGGAAGCGTGGGAAACCGTCTTTGCGTACCATCAGCAAGTCGTCTCCAGGGGTGAAGAGCCCTGTAAACGACCCAGTACCTAACCCGCCCAAGGCAGAAACCCCTGGGGAGTATTCGCATACCAGAAAATCATTCGACTCTGATTCTACCGACTCGATCGAACTGGAAAAACGAGGACTCGCTATTGAAAATGAGCAACAGACCAACAACAGTAGGCTGGCTATGCCAGGCCCGGGATTCAGCAGCAAACGTAATGCACGGCGACCTCCTCGACTGGACATTGGCACTGTACGGAATGCCGAAGCCCGGGGCAGTCTCACAAGCTTACCAGATCTCATTCGACGTGCTACGAAAGTGGCATCAAACCTGGAACACGGACGCACGGCAAGTCGGATTGGGATATTGGACATGTTTGATTCGGGAAAGGAGCCTAGACGACCAAAGCCTGCTCATGCTCGCTCTTCAGCATCTCTTTCTGATATTTTAGCATCCTTTCCACCACCTCGGACTGATACTCCCGACGATGGCTTTCGAGGCTCATGGCCTTTTCCTCCTGTCGGTGCTGCCGAAAGGTCTAAGTTACGGAACATGCAGACCAATGGGGACGATCCAGAGAAAACAAGGGAGAGACGCATCTGTGGCATGTCTCGACGGCTTTTTATCATCTTGTGTGTCATTGCACTTTGCATTGTGATAGCAGCCATTGTTATTCCAGTCGTTCTTGTGGTGGTCCCCCGGGCAAGAGACCACAACACGTCAGCATCAGCAGGAGCAGCAGCAGCAGCAGCTCCTATGTCCAGCGACAATTCCACTAGCACAAACTGCGATCAAACGCTGCCATGCATGAATGGCGGCGTCAGTGTTTCCACGGGCAACAGCTGCTCCTGTGTCTGCGTCAACGGATTTTCGGGGGCTCAATGCGGCACCGATACCGATGGTAGCTGCACCACGACCCAAATCTCTGATGCTGCCAATGCCACGATTGGAAGCTCTCTGCCGCGTTTGTTTGCTGCTTCAAAGGCAAACTTTAGCATAACGCTGAATGAAACCGAGGTTGTTGGACTGTTTAATTCACAGAACGTTTCGTGCACGGTGCAGAACGATTTGGTGTTTTTCAACACTGACAATTCGAAAATTCGGCGTGAATCATCACCTACGATTGCTCAGGGAGCGACGATAACAAAGAACCCCAGGCTAGATCGACGGAAAGAAGATAGCACTTCCGAAGCGCCGCCTCCGATTTTGAGCGTCCCGTCAAGTAGCACGACCAGCAGCACGAGCACGCTAGTGGGAGGCGCCATGGAGACCGCGTCACCATCGACGAAGACAACAACGAAAGCGAGCAAGACAACAACATCTGCAACAACATCGGCAACAGCGTCTACAACAACAGAGTCGACGCGCGTGTTTGACTTTGCGCGGGTTGCCGTGCTTTTCATCTTGGAACAGACGAAGAACGTGGACTCGGCATCGACCGCGCGAAGCGACATTGCGCTGTCTCTGCTGTCCAAGTCGGACGACAGCATGTCGAACATGAAGGTGGCTATGGCCAACAAATCAGAAACCTTTGTGCTCAACTTTAACAACTTTACGATTACGTTGCCGGATGGAAGCGTTGTCGGGGGTTGATCTTGTTTTTCTTCTTTTTTTTTTCTTGCACTCTTTTCATACTGAAGTACTATACTCTACACTCTGCGTCGGTGTACATTCTCAGCCTATTCTTCTGTTAATAACATTTGGAATATCATCAGATTCAATCATTATTAAACATTATTCTTATTGTGTCTAGTATTGTTGTTGGTTTGTTCTTTTCTTATTCAGGTGAACCACACGGGGAAATATGACGTCACGCCATTTACCCGCCGCAGCCAATCGGAAGCCCGGGATCTCAAACCACGGGCTGAATCCGGCAAGTCCGGGAGATGTTTCTAGTTTCGACCTCCACTTTTCACATTTTTCTTGGGGGAAGAGTCCGGAGAAAACAGGAGACACAAAACGGTTAATTAAGTAGGTTCGTACGTACTACGGAAAAATCGGCTTTTTTCCGGCTGAGATGCCGCGCTGTTGATTGTGCCTGGCCAGCTGAAGCCTGTAAGAGTGAAAAGAATCAAGAGATCGACAGAGGAGGGAGGGGAACTGTCGCAATTCAGATAGTCACCGTTGCATTGTGTTCTACTCTGCATGGCTTTTAGTTAAAACTGGTGCATGTCGAATAATAACGTAGAGGCATGATTCCAAATGCAATAATACATTAGTAAATGTGCAGGATTCGTCTCGGCTCGGCAAGGGATGATTTGCCTTTACTTCGGCATCTGTTCCACGTCTCGGCGGGCGTGTGTGGTGGCAAACAAGAAAGGCGTGTGTGTGTGTGTGTGTCAGCCACGCGAGAAAACAGGATACGCAATTGCGATCAGACTTGTTCCCCGTAGAACTCCAGACTCCAGAATCCGTGGCATGTACGGAGAAACGTAGCACGTACTCTAAGCTCCAGAAAAAATCTCCCGAGCGGAGTAAAACGGGTACATGCACTTGATTAAAGAACGACAAATCTCACACCGCGTTCCTACTTTGTACGTACGTACTTGCACGAAAACTAACATTGGTTGAGCCACGTCATTTGCTGGGGAGAGGGCCTGGATGACGACGGTTGGGGCTTGCGCCGGGATGCCGAGAAAGGCGAGAAAAACTGGGCCCACTCTGCCCGGATTTGGGAACCGCCCGTGGGGTTTGCGTATAAAATCGGTCGTCTGCTCTTGTTGTCTGATTTTTTCTGATTTTCTATACTGCATACATAACCTTTTACATACATTCGTCGTGTATATAAATCTATACTTTGTATATATACCCACACTTGGGAGTCATCCATGAGTGGCAGCCACCATGTCATCCTCCATTCCGCTCTCCTCCGCCTCGCCGGAGTATAACAACAATACCAGCGACAAAATCCACGAAGAACACCAAGAACACCAAGAACACCAAGAACACCGTGAATACAACGGCAACGGCAACAACAATGTCGCCCACATCACCAATCCGCTCGTCGAAAAAGGCGTCGAGCTGGTCGACTCGCCCATTCCGCTACTAACGTGGCGCTCTGTCGTCATGGCCATCTTGGTCTCCATGGGCGGTTTTATCTTTGGTTATGACACTGGCCAGATCTCGGGCTTCCTCGAGACAAAGGACTTTTTGCAGCGGTTCGGAGAGTGGAATGGCTCCGAGTATGCCTTTACGAACGTGCGCAGCGGGCTTATCGTTGGATTGGTATGTTTGCGCTGTTGATTACCCTATTTTAAATTTGTTAGACGAACTAACGCCTGTATGTATAGCTATCAGTCGGAACACTCATCGGCGCTCTAGTCGCAGCCCCCATCTCCGATCGCTTTGGCCGAAAATGGTGCATCTCAGCCTGGTGCGTGGTGCTGTGCGTGGGCATCACCGTGCAGATCTCGTCGCCGTCCGGAAAATGGTACCAGGTGGTGGTCGGACGGTTCATCGCTGGTCTCGGTGTCGGTGCCCTGTCGCTGCTGGTGCCCATGTACCAGGGCGAGAGCGGTCCGCGGCACATTCGTGGTTCCCTGATCAGTACCTACCAGCTGTTCATCACATTGGGTATCTTTGTCGCGTACTGCATCGACTTTGGCACCGAGGCCCGCGCCGACACGGGCTCGTGGCGCATCCCC
This sequence comes from Talaromyces sp. P118-02, assembly GCA_037040535.1. Classification (NCBI taxonomy): domain Eukaryota; kingdom Fungi; phylum Ascomycota; class Eurotiomycetes; order Eurotiales; family Trichocomaceae; genus Talaromyces; species Talaromyces sp. P118-02. The sequence continues at coordinate 796,364 of JAXQGY010000928.1, forward strand.
ATGGGCATCACGTATCTCTGGGCTATTGTGCTGGGTGGCGGCATGGTGTTTTTCCCCGAGTCCCCCCGTTACGACTACCGGAATGGGAAGGCTGAGCAGGCCGTCACCAACCTGGCCAAGATCTACGGCATCCCCGAGAACCACCGCGCGCTTGCCCAGGAGTTTGACGAGATCAAGGAGAAATACCAAGCCGAAGTGAGCCGCGGCAAAATCACCTGGGGCATGATGCTCACCTCGGACCGCATGAAATACCGCATCCTGGTCGGAGTCGTGCTGCAAGCTCTGCAGCAGCTGACCGGCGCCAACTACTTCTTCTACTATGGCACCACCATCTTCAAGGGCGCCGGAATCCAAAACTCATTCGTCACCCAGATGATTCTGGGCGGTGTCAATTTCGGCAGCACATTTTTGGGCCTGTACAACATCCAAAACTTTGGTCGCCGCAAGTCGCTGATTGCAGGCGCAATTTGGATGTTTGTCTGCTTCATGATCTTTGCCTCGGTCGGCCACTTCAAACTCGACCACGCTCACCCCGAAAACACCAAGACGGCTGGTATTGTCATGGTCTGTTTCGCGTGCTTCTTCATCTTGGGCTATGCCTCGACATGGGGCCCCATGGTCTGGGCGATTATCGCCGAGTTGTACCCTTCTGAATACCGTGCGCGCGCCATGTCACTGGCCACCGCGTCGAACTGGCTGTGGAATTTCCTGTTGGCTTTCTTCACGCCTTTTATTACCGGGGCTATTGATTTCCGTTTTGGGTATGTCTTTGCCGGATGTCTGTTTTTGGCTGCGGGGTTGGTTTATTTCTCGGTTATCGAGGGTAAAGACCGCACGCTGGAGGAGATTGATACTATGTATGTCCGCCGAGTCAAGCCGTGGGAGAGCTCCAAGTATGTCTTCCCCGAAGACGGTGCTCTGGGAAGAGATCCGGGCTCAGAGACGAATGGGAAAAAGGCCGAGGAGCCCGAGTCGACGAGACAGGAAATAGTTTCTTAATTGCGATAAGCAAGTGAAAAAATAGACTTTCTTCGTTCTAGAATACCAATTGATTATTTATCTATACAATGAGTTAATGAGGTAATGCTTCTTCAATCACTTCACACCGGTAAAAATATAAAACTTCCTCTTCATCAAAGCCCCCAGACCATCACCGTCACCGTAACCCCATCGCTATTGGGAATCATCCCGCCAAAGTCAACCCTTCCAACCTCATCAAACGCGTTCTTCAAATACAGCCCTTTTCCTGCATCCGTGCTCCAGACCCAGATCCTCACTTCTTCCTGGCGAGCTCTCTCCACCCCCCACTCCAGTGCCTTTCCACCAAAGCCTCTGCGTTGGTACAGCGGATGGATGTACATTGCCTCGAGTTCCCATCTTTCCTTGTCTGACGGTGCCGGACAAGGCCCGGTCTTGAGCTTTTTAACAAACTCTAGCATGCGCTGCCGGTCTATGCTGGGGTCAAAGGGGTATCTGATGCTCAAGTTCAAGTGTGAGACGAATTTTTTGACGCCTGTTTTTCTATTAGTTCAAATAAGGCAAAAGAAAGAAAGTAAGAGGGGATGTACGAGTAGTCAGCTTCTCGCCATGCCCCTGCCACCGCCGAGCCATGTCCGATGAGCCATGCCGTGACCAAATCGCGAACCCAACCACCGTCTCATTATTAGCACCATTACCGTGTTGTTGCTGATTCTGATTGTTTTCGGTTTCGACATCCTCGTCATCGAGAACAAGAACCCAGCAAACGGTTCCCGGCGACAGAATCGCCACAGATAGAGACCGTCGGGTCGAGTTCACTTGAGCTCGCCATCTCTTCTCTTCGTCTTTTTGTTGCGGATCTGGAGTGTTGCTGCTTCGGCGGTAGAACAGGGCTAGTGGGTCCACCAAGTCGCAGCGTGCCTTGACGGCGGCGATGGCATCGGCGTCTTGGCTGCGATAGGGTCGGATATGCATCGTGGTAGATAGACAGATAGAGTATCTGGTATGTCACATAATTGAGAATACTGATGCGGTAGAGAGAAGAAGAAGAAGAAGAAGAAGAAGAAGAGGGAGAGAAGAGGGCAGAGAAGGGTCGGCTGTCTGGTGTTGTTGACTGTTTGGGAAGGAGCTTGTAGAACATGCAGGGAAGGTGCGACCCACCCGTGTTACTTACTATTCCAGACTTCATCTTCGTAACAATTGAACAATTGAAGCTGTGATGTTGATTTCTTATTTACACTCTTGATCATTCAGTTAATATTATTATATTATACATCCGCGCCAACGCCATGCAATGCAACCAGCCAACCAACAATCAAAACAAACCCCCAATACCGCGCGGCTGCTTGTACACGTTATAGTCGTTCGTCAACCGCAGCATCCGATCAGACCGGTCGTCGATAATCATCTCTTCAGCCTCCCATCGCTTACGCTCCGAAGTCTTCTTGGCCGCCGTGCTGGCGCCGCCAAACCAGGCCTTGGCCGACTGCGCAATAGCTTCCTCCTCTGCCGCCGTAGCGCTGGTGACGAGATTGTGCACCATGGCCCGCCAGTTCTGGACACCGACCTTGAGGCACTGAGAGCAACGGTCGCGCGTGTCGAGGCCTTCTGTCTGGCGTGCAATGTCGAGCAGCTCGGATTCGGCAATGTCGACGGCGTCGCGCGTCCAGGCGAGCCCAATCTCTCGGGATGATGTCGCATAAAGGATCTCACCGATATATGTCATCAAACCAGCCTCTTCACAGGGAGATCCGAGCTCTCTGACTGGCGGTGCATTGCCGTCCGACGGAGCGGCCGGGTATACAGGGGGTACAAACATGTTCTTGATCTTCTGCACAAAGTTGTCAAAGGGTAAATTGCCCCGTTCCAAGTTCGATTGTGATGGTTTCGGCGGAGCAGATCCCGGCAGGCTTCGGCGAGCTTTCAGGACAGAAGTGAAAATTGCCAGCGCAGTTGAGAGATCGCCAATCTTTGCATTGTGCACGGCGAGAGCGGTGGACACTCGTAGTAAATTATCCGATGCAGCGTCTTTGCCGTTGTTTTTCAAAATGCCACTCGCTGTATCAACAACCCGGGAAGCATCGTATGGCAGCCCTGATGCAGCAATGTCCATAGCCCAGGTGTACATATCTCTAGCTGTGGCGCTCAGTCCCTTGGAATCCAGATAATCAGCGTAGGCGAGGGCAGCATCGATCTTCTGTTTCGAAGTAAACCCAGTTGTCGTCAAAATCTTCATGTAATATGTCTCGGCCGGCGGCGCTGCGGGAGAGCAGTCCTCCTCATGCATGACTGTATTGGTTCGACCTGGTAGAGTTTTCGCATTTGGATTCGACGGTCCATGAACATATTCTGCCTTGGCAGTTACGCGTTGCTTGGAATCGGTCATGAACCCTTCCAAATTCTCGGCTGCTTTGGCTGCGCTCATCAGAGCCTGGAAATACCCTCTTCGCCAGGGCTCGCTCTTCCCAGACACGTCGAAACCTGCCCTGCCAACCCCGTCAATAAGTATCCCACCCTCGGCTAATTCCTGTAAATCCTTGCCGTCGATATTCGGGTCTTCCAGCCGCTCCAGCAACTCCTTAACATATGCAAAGACATTGTGCCACTGAGTAACCACCTGACCAGCCTCATTCGGATGCTGCAGCGCAATTGCCGACCTCAAGGCCCAGCGGCTTTTCCAGCTCCATTCCGGCGGCGTTGGCCATCTGTGTTCAATTTCTTCTTGATAAATCCCCGTGTCGATCAGATACAGCATGAAAATAATCGCATACGAGGTCAGCGCGATTTTCAAGCCCCGGAAAAGGCCGCGCTTGTACTGTTCTCGTCGGTCGGTGCTGACTAGACGAATAAAATGCTGGCGGAGGTGGATGGCTAGGGGTAGTCTCCCTTGGGTTTGCGAGAGGAATGGTAGTTGTGGGCGAAAGGGTGTTTGGGAGACGAAGGATTGTTGTTGCGGTTTGTGTGTGAATTGGCGCGGTCGGGAGAGTGGCGGTCGATGAGAAAATATTAATCGAGCGCTATGCCGTGGTCGCAGTCCAGGCATGCGCCGGACTGTGGATTGAGGAGGAATCATGGTGATTCCTCCGTCAACTGATGTGGTGTGTGTCTTGTCAAGATAGACTTCGGGGCGGAGAAGTTTACATGTAGGTTCGTGTTTGCAGTGTTTGCATCCGCCCTGTACAATCTACACATCGCAATTCACTGTTGCATACACAACATAGGTACAATTAGACTACAATTCTTAATAAGAATGAACCTAGATCGCCTTGGTCCACACATAGTGCGTCCTCCCATGAACAGCCACGTCGCCAGCTTCGTTCCGTGGGACATCATCACCGTTCAGCGCTGCATCGAATTTGTCTCTCAATGCCTGCATTCGTCAACATTGAACATCAATCGATACATGTATATCTGCAGATTTTAATCCGGTATAATGCTTGAGAGAACAACTAACCTGCATTTCCTCACCCTCCAGATTCGTGAACTGACTATACGTCCTCAGCCTCCCCCACAGCGCATCCACGCTCGCATAGTACGTGAACGGCACGTCCTTTTGCTCCACAGGCTGCTGAAAAAAGGTCTGTCCGGGTGCACTGAAGATTTCTCTCCATTTCCCGTGGCGGAAGCGAGGCACGTTGTCATCGTGCTGCCAGATGTGCTCTTTGATGATGCGTTCCCATTCGGTGGTGGGGATGTCGGATTGGAATCCATTGTCTGTTGAAACTTCAATCAGAGTGATGAAGCCAGTAAATAATGAAAAAGAAGGGGCACAAACAGTCATCGACATGCCATAAAAGCGCTAAATAGCCATTGGGCTTGAGAACGCGGCGGATTTCTCGCAGTGCATCCAAATTGGCGAACCTGCTCTGTCAATACTCGATCTGAATTTGCCATGTATGATATTGACCACAAACCAGTGAAACGCCTATTCACGTCAGCAATTCATTTACTACTTAAGAAATATAAAGAAAAAGTACCTGCGCTGCAAAAACAACATCGACTGTCCCATCCTCGACCGCAATCTCGCTCCCCCACCCTTTCTTCACCGTCACACCCCGAAGCTCTTTCCGCTCCAACTCAGCGCGCATATCATCATGCGGATCGAGGGCGATAATATCAAACTCTTCGGGCCGTGTCGCCAGAGCCTCCGTGAAGAGTCCTGTGCCCGCGCCTAAATCGACTACACGCGCGCCGTGGCGTCCATTGAGCCCGATCAGAGTGAGAAGCGCATCGGCTTCGCTCGACGTGTAGACTGGGCGGTTTTTGTCGTAGGCGGAGGCTTTGGAGAAGGCGCTTTGGGCGATGGGGGCGAGGGCTTGGGTGGGCATTCTCTTTTTTTTCTCTGTTCTTTTTTACAGCTGAAATTCAGTGAGGTTTTATTTTAATAGACGGTAGTATAGTGTCAACAGAACGTCAATTGATATGTTGATGCGGTATCGGCCATGCTAGGGTCGATTGCGACATCGGATATTTCTCCGATCAATTTACTGTATCAATTAATTTTAGAACATTTGAAAATTCATTCCCTTCGCAAATATTAACCATAGAAAGAATTCCTATATGTTCCTATTCTAGCGAACTCCCTAAATCTTATAACTACTGGGATTTATTGGGTTGAATATTTTCTGGATAGAATGTTCACTATACGCTTCATGCTTATGTGTCTAGTGAGTAGGGTATTCTAAGAGTAGGTGTGATTAGTCTTATCAATCTCTGAAGTGAACTATTTTCGTAGGTAGATTTGTTTCCCAGACTGTCACTCGTCGGATTGCGTCATTGGCATCTTCTGGGTGCAGGAATTCGATAACCAGAATGCCTCTATCTACTGGGCGGTATACTCCCATGAAGCCTCTGCCGCTGTAGCATTAGTGGTGCAAAGGCTCACCTATTTAGGCGATAGCTGCTGTTGAGTCCGTTGATTCTAACTTCTACCATCAGCAGCTGCGGGAATCAGATCTCGAGCCAAACTAGCAACAACTCCAATCCTGTCCCAATTTATCCACTATATCAGGCGAGGTTAGCCTCTTCACGGGTTTCTCAAAGTTAGATTTACTCAAAATGCTCATCCAGGAGGGAGGCGATGTGAATCTAATCGATCCATTTTGGGGAAGCGTACTCCAAGTAGCACTTCATCCAGGGAGGATGGATAACGAAAATAATACTCGCATGACCCGGTATCTTCTGGATGAGACCAGTGCGGATGTCGGTATAAGAGGGGGTAAGCTTGGATATCAGATCAGCCTGGCTCTAATGCGTGAATCCCTTGATATTGCGAGGGTCATATTGCACAAAGGCGGAGACGTTGAGTCCGTCGACGATTTTGGAAGATGATGGCCAATTCACTTCGCATCACTCAAAACATTGGATCATGTCCATCTTCTCATTGACGTGCAGGCTGATCTGACTGTCAGAACCAAACTAGGACAGAAGCTCACTGCACATCGCGGTGGTAACTGGGCGTACTGACCTAGTCAGGCTGATTCTATCTTTCACAAAGCAATCTATCCACGACCCAGATACCGATGGCCGGACACCACTGCTCTGGGAATGCAGACCATGTGGCAAATGGGGGACACTGTCTAAACCTCAGGCTCCAATGATTGAGCTGCTTCTTAATTACGGGGCAAGCGTCTGGGATAGGGGACGTGGATCAGATCGTGATTGGTCACGTCTCAAGCTAGCTCTGTATCACGGCGCAGAAGAAAAAGTACTTAATCTCCTGGTACCAAAGCAGATGACGAGAGTGAATGAACGAGGCCAGCAGGAAGCATGGGACTCTGAATTCCATCATTCACGAAGAGTGAGCCAGGACCTTAAAAGGATACTGCGATATTTGTCTATTTGTGTGTATACCCTCCCAGATCGATTGACCCGGTCTCACTTTATTATTAGATATGGTATTTATGGCACTGTTTACTCATGCCAGGATTGCCCACGTGATGGATTCTGGCTATGCTTCAAGTGCTGGGGACATAAAGATGAGCTGTATCCTGAGCATCATAATTGGAAAGAATCAGGAACAGAGTACCAAGATGAAGACGAAGATGAGGAGAAAGAAGCTTCTGATCATGGTGACACTCACGGAAGAGACAAGAAGTCACTATCGCCGGTTGAACAGATCGAGGATGATGGGGAGGGGGATTGGTCAGATTGATGGCAGCGGTCGATAACAATAGAGTACATGTAGGGGATCTATGACCGTTTGCTAGTTGATTTTAAATCGAGAAAAAAGGGTGCTCTATTTGGGTAGCTACGCAGCTTCTGGCTTAAATTATGAGCTCTTTTCAATGGTTCAGGATCTACACAAGGACCACCAGGACTGGTGGGACCTCAAGTACGAGACGGTGTTAATGGTATACGAGGTCTACCAGGACATGATGGGTGTGATGGAAGTATATTAAAGGTCATCGAGATAATATAACTAGTAATTAAATGGAGGTCAAATCAATTGATATTTCTGTACGAAGCTTACAAGGTCAATTCAATTCTACCGGATTTATTCTTTCTATGTAATCCCCATACGAATCTAGAACCATTATCTAATTAAATTGACTTGCTTTGTTTTGCAGTAAAGCTACTAGCCCTGAACACCACGTAAGGTGCAAGTCGTTCCCAGGTGTCGTACACAAGTCCATACGACTAGGCCAAAAGAACAGTTATACATACCTAGAGCCAGGATAGAAAGAAATGATCGTTGAGCCAACCTGAGCCATCAGGCAGACCCGTCACACACGTGATCCAGCGGTCTCGTCTCATATTTATGAGGCCGTTTGCGCGGCCTCACGAAGAATGCAGGCATTTTCCACTGGCACTCCTGAGAGGAAATTATGCAAATTATGAGAGAAAGATACGAAACAGTATACGTACCTTGATCGATCTCATACGGATTCCCTTGAGATTAAGATCAATTAGATCATCTCCAGTATCGCCAGGACTATCGTCAATGAAGATAACTGTACGAAGACCCCTAGCAGCTGCTTTGTTCGACCAAGCAAGAGTATCTAGAGAGGAATCTTCTATATCACACTGTCTAGCTATGGCTAGTCTGGTGCCTTCTGTAATCTGTGCTCGTACGGGGCATCGACTACCCTTGTCGAGCCATTTGCAACTAGCGCCCCTCTTGGTATCCAGAAAGTCCGACAAATTAAGGAATTAGACTGATTGTTGCTGGCTCCGTAATATGCCAAGCCCGACGCCAGGGACGCGATGAATACCCGAACAGCGGAGGCGGAGTCTCAGGACCATATATATCACTATTGATTAGTAGGCGCTAACTAAACAAAAGAAAGACTAGTAACTAGGCAAGCTCCACTCATCTCTAGAGTGCCGCTGCCATCTCGGTAAGGCGGAGTCATGACGGGTTCCCCGTTTAGGAAGTTCTTGTCATCTATAAATATCAATTAATGAGTGTCATCAATGCATAATGTTCCTTTATTGCTGAAATTTTGTCCAGTCATGGCCACATATGTTATGATGTTCATATATGAGTCAATGGGAAAGAAAAATATCATATATCAATAGCTCAAGTGCTGTGTATGTTATAAGTTTAGATGAAAATCAACCAATAAATGACCGACTATAAGCCATATATGTCATATATTGCTTTCGGTCACGGCTATATCTTATGAAGTTCAAATATGAGTCAATGAACAATCAAATTTCTATATGGAAATGAAATGATTTTTCAAGTCATATATCTAGATGAAAACCAATAAATAAATAACTAATTATAAGCCATGTATGCCATATATTGCTTTCGGTCATGACAATGTCTCATAAAATTCATATTTGAGTCATGAATTCCTTCAAATTTAGTTGATCATAGCGATATATATCAACAAATTTATGTGAGTCATGGTAGAACCATCAGGTATAAATATCCAAGACTTGTCTTGAGAATTTACCATTCTTCATTGCTCCATATCTTCTTGACTTGACAAGCATCTATTGAGTGATACTACATCAACAAAACTCCATTACAACCTCTGAAAATGTGCGATTACAACACTATGTACTTCTACGTCTGGTGCAAGTGTCTAAAGTGGCCCGATGAACCGGATGATGCTCATGCCAAATGCCCAGAAATGAGAGACGCACAAGCGCCAGGGCTACTTTTTCATCCCCCTAATGCCAATGGTGCCAGGATGAATCGTACAAACTTCACTACTGTACATGTGGACGGTCCGTGTCCTGGGTGCAAACACCTATTTCAATAAGGGGCTTGATGCAATCAGTTGCCTTACCTATGTAAGTATATATACTTATATTATCCCAGGAGTGCTATCTGAATTACTTACACGCTAACTATTGCTTTTACAGCATCTTGGTAAGCCAACAGCATCAGGCTGGCTGTGATCGCCATCACGAGTTCTAGACATACAAATCGATACTAGAAGCAGGTGCATTGGGTGAGCAGAGGCACGGGTTACTAGTTGTGTGTTATTAGATTCAGACTGGCTATTTCTTTTCTATAATCTCATTAATCTATAAACTTCCTACAACTAAGATTCATTCTTTAATAATTTTGTGGAAAATTCGTGATTAGCGATAATACTTTGTATTTGGGACAACCTATTAGATATAGTAACACAGAATAAGGTTTAATTCCTTTAAACAAAGACCTAAAGACAAAAAGGTAATGAAAATTAGATACACCATAGAGCCTGATAATCTAATAGGCTATTGAAATCCATGTATATGATTTTAGATCTTTATAAACTAACTACACGAGTTTTCAGTGTAATAATACAACGTTTCGCGAAAACGATACCTGAGACTGCTACTGTAGGAGTAGATGAATCAGATTGAATTTGGTCTCGCCATAGACAGGAAATATCTATACCTTTTAATTTTTGAATGCATGTTATAGTTAATCTCAAAACTTCTCAGATGACTCTATGCTAATATTGTTTTGTTGGGGGAATCAGAAATGATATGAGGGTGGACTCTCATGTTCCTCATGTGACGATTTTTGAAACTAGAACTCAAAAAAATACCGTCCTCTATCCAAGAAGCCGTGTACTGGAATACAAGATATAAGACAGAGAAAACAGGAGCCATATTGTGTGAAAAATGTTGATCCATTAGCAAAGCCACGTGTAAGGCTCCAGGCGGCCGTCACGCTCAGACTCATTGAAGCCTATTATCGCACTGTAAAGCTCAAATTAAATATTTTTTTTAAAATGGGAGTCGATGTTTTTATCAAATTAGTGCTAGATCAGCCGGTGCAAACTTCTCAAACTGTTCTGGATACAGGAGCTTGAGGAGAGCTTGGATCCAGCCTAGACGCATATTAGAAGTGTTACGCCTGCCTTTTCTAGCAACCAATCCTATCCCATAATGAAAATACGCAATCCATCTCGGCGACAATTTACTGGCTCATTCGCTTTCACTCCTGCTCTGCAGTTCCATGAGCCAACGGTCCGGAATTACTCTACTCGCATGGTGTAGCCCTCGACACAGACAGCCTCGTTAGTCATGCCACTGTCTCTCATTCCTTTGTATGTCATTGGTCCCATGTCAAGGCATGTTTCATCGGTTATATTCCATAGAGTCCCGATGACGTGGCGAAACCCAGCCAGCTCTATGAGTACTCCATGAGTCATCTCAGAGCTAGGCCAAATATAAAGCGTCACAGAGCTGCCTGCATTAGTGTCGCATATATTTGTTATATAGGTAAGTATAATTCCCACAAAACTCGTGGCCACCTAACATCCACGTCATAAACTTACAGGCTACAGCTTGGATAGAAATAGGCATCCTAGTTCACTTCCTTGATAACAAATTTAAAGTAGAAGAGAGTGAATATTGTTCAATATGTATAAACCCAATATCTGTCACACCACAAGAACAATGACGCGCTACATTTAGGGTTTGGGCGTCACTTGACGCTGAGTCCAGCAGCATTTGAAAAACCACGCATAAAGTAGAAAAAGGCTAAATAAGTAATTAACAATATAACATCTGAGGTTGTAAATATATAGCATCAGCAACCATATGAGTCCGTTATAGCTCTGAATGAAGGGTCTCGCAGAAGCTGTGTTGCGGTGAGACGTTCCTCTGGGCAGTACGTAAATACTTTACTCATAATGGACTGTACATGTTTTTGCTCGATTGGATCAGCATCCGGACGGTAGTATGCAATTTTTGATGCAAGGCCATGGGCTTTATCGGGTGTCGTACGCTGATCGTACCAAGAATCAAGACCGCCAGGGTAAGTGTAAAGGTCTTTCCACTGCTCAGGCGCTGGTCCTAAGCATCTCACGATATCACTCATTACTCCACCCTCAAGCCAGAACTGAAATGGCACATAGCCAAGGTAAATCTCTGCGAAAAGAACCAGGTAGCTCCACATATCACAAGCAAGACTTGGCTCTTTCCTATGAAGTCGATCTGGGGAACAAAACTGCATAGGTGGATAGCCGTGTGGAAGAGTGGGATCGCCAAGCTTCATAGCCAGGCCGAAGTCACCGAGATATAAATCCTCCGTACGTAAACTTTCAGGAACTTCCATGGGCCAAACAAGTTCTCCCTGCTTCTGGAGATTTGCAAACGGTATGGCTTCTTTTAACGGTCGACCGAGCGCATCGTATTTAGCACTCCTGTTGAGATCGTGCAGAGGAGTCATACCCCACATACAGTTTCTCTCATTCAAATCTATCAACTTTTCATCAGAATGTGGCACCAAAGAAAGGAGTGTAGGGTTAATCTTACGGCGGTGGACAATTCCGGCTTTGTGTAGGTTTTCCAAGGCCACTAGCAATTGTTGGGCTGCAGACATGCGAGTCGCCATCAACATCTTCTCCCAGGATTGCAGGGCAAAGATATGAGCCCATCAGGGGAAACACCATGACCCTGTGATAGCTCTTCGTTCCAGGAAGTAAAAAAACCGCCAAATATGTCACCAGGTGAGAGGTATCCTGTACTTTTCGAAGGATTTCGTCCTGCATCCGGGCCTCATTATCTCCCAAAGTCCCGGAACAAAGAATTTTGAGAGCTACATCCCTCTTTCCCTCAAGGTCATGGGCCATCCAAGCAGTAGAGAAACCTCCAAAGCCGATTTTGTGCTCTACCAGGTACCTCCCATCGAGAACTTCCCCGACACAAATTGGATAGAACACGTGCGACGTTTCCCTTGTGTCATATTTATGCCAGGGCTCTGTAATGTCTTCAAGATCAACGTGATCGTCTTCGGTAGCCACAAAGTCACCGAAGTCTTCCATATCATCGCCGTTGTAGTATTGGGGTGTTTCCGCCGTAAGTGGCGGACCCCTCGGCAGTGTTTAAATATCGACCATGTAGGCGAGTATATATTTGATACCAGAGACAATGGTACCTCCGGGAAAAAGGCGTGCAGGTTCTCTGCTAGAGCTAGGTGCAAAACGAAGAGACTTTGTTTCCACGGAAATCCAATTATAAGTCGTTTTCGTGACAGAACAGCAGGCTTGTCCATATTGCGGCAATCCAATTGGCACCCACGGGAACAGGGATTTTGCCCAAATAGATATAGTATATGAAAACACGTGAAATACGAGTCTTCATAAAGCAAGACACGTATCTTAAGAATTAAGGCGCAAGACTGTCCCAGCAATTACAATATTAATATTATGGAGTCTATTGTTCTCATAATTTGATTTACTATTGCCGATAATTACCGGGTAAAATCCACCTTAATTTCTGACACCAGGCAAGTTGGTTACACCGTGGCAGTCAACTCCTGATCTACTATAACAACTATAAATCACTTTCTTGCGTGAAACTTTCCGAGTTTCATTTTCCCACAGCGTGTGGGTTGGGCGGGCTATCGCGTCACCCAGGTCGCTCGACGTCTACCATCCAATCATTAAGCCACTCAACTATGGAGACAAAAAGTTGAGTAAAAAGTCATCTCACAAGCTTGTTATATAGAATCTTTTCTATTTGTTTATTCCCTAGGCGTAGTGCTTGGGTGGCAAGCAAAACTATCTGCAGAAATAGAAATATCACCCTTTTCCAATCAAGCAATTGCAAACCTCAACACACGAGACAGAAACATCCACTCGCTGACCAGTCGTGGCATTGCTTGCCGTTCATCTGTTGGCTCATAAAATTAATATAGATCCCACAATTTGATCCATTTTAACCATTATGTGCAACTTCCTCGGAGGCAAGGCCGGCAGGCCAGACTTCTTTCCCTCTTGCATCTTTCGTGCTGTCCGGTTTCACGTAGCCACTGGCCTTCACATTCACCACCACCGCGGATTGCAAGGAAGCTGTATAGCCGTGGCTGGCTTCGTGTTTTCTTTCTTGACGTTGGCTCTCATCTTTTGCAGCAACGGCGACGTGTGGAGCATCGGCGCGGTAGAAGCCCTGCGTTATGGTGCTTGTATGGATGTTTGATCTGAAAAACATCAATGCGTGAAACTGATCAATATTTATCCAAGCTACAGTACCTGATTAGGATTTCACAAACGTTTGGATTGGTTGCAACTGCTGTCTGGTATGCTGCACTCATCAAATCTTGCGCCACCCGAGGATCTGCTGGCTTCGGAATTTTCCACACATACGTATTATCATTCTTGTAGCCATGACTGGTACCTTAAGTTAGAAATGTTCTAATCCAAAAGCTCGACTCATCTTACTGTTATATGATTTGATCTTTAGGAGCCCAAGAAATTTCGAAAGACAACGTCAAAGGAGCATAGAAAACGGTGTTGTGAACGGATCATAATGCAAAATTTGCAGGTATGTTATTGTAGATTTGTATAGATATATATAAAGAGCCTTCTCATCTAAAACCCCTCCTTGCCCGCTTTTACAGGAGCGGTTCTTTTTTTATTTCCTTTTTACGATATAATGATATTTAATTCTGTACTCCTGGTAGGAAAGGAAAGGGCGTCAAGCCAATAGAGATATCTGGAGACACGCGGACAGCTACATATATCAATTGATACCATATGTATCTAGAGACGGTGGATTCCTCGGTGATCGTTGTTCGAAGATGTGTTTGCCTGGGGGTTCAGGCACCCAACACACGGGCGTGACTGCCTTCAAAGGTCGCCCGCACGCGTTCCTCTTCCTCCTCACAGCAATCCCACCAGACCTTTCTTCGAGAGTTATGAGACTCTGTATTCTATCAAACATCGACTGATAAACGACTGTCGGCGTTTCACCACTAATCCATCAACGACATTCTGCGAGCGTTCTTGCAGCGTTGATTCATCGAGGGCGAACTTCAACCAACTTCAGAAGAAACGCCGATGAACCGGGAATGAAGACTAGTCAATCTCCATTGAGTTGATCAATATGGGTTTGTCGATTTGATCACTGACAAGGCTCAGATCAACGCCATCGACCCCCTCACTAAGGGGGCCGAAGTCGACGCCTGAACTTACACGTTGCCCAGTGCCTGGCGTATGCCGGTAAGTGGTTTATTTTTAGTTCTCACATCTCCGCATCATGGGAATTGACGAAAATTTAACATATGATAGGCATTTTCCACCAACAAAGAAAAAAGTCTTTTCAGAACAACGCAAACGTATATGGCTGTATTACCGGCAGCGACAATTGAATCTTTTAAAGATCAACAACGATTCGCAAGTAAGATGGATTCCAATATAATGAGCTATTTTCAGTCACTGATACTACGGAGTATACAGTACTCAATGCGATCGTGCGGCAAAATGCAGGGGCGAGGACCACAGACGATATGGTTTTTACCGTCCAAAATCATTGGACAACCCTATCTCGTCACGCCCCGCCTACAGGGACAGGATCACCCACGGGGAAAATGTACACCAAAGCTATGGATAACGCCGAATGAGGCGTCCTCTTTTTTTGGCTTTGGCTTTTAGGCAGCTACTCTGGGAAAGCTTCGACCAGGGCCTTAGGGAATACTAGGTCGTATGATGGCGACACCGTTTTCGGCGCCATTTGATGCGGTGAAGTGCGCGCAAATAAACCCATTCATATCATGTTCATCAAATTAGAATCGAATTCATTTCAAGTCTTCAACTGTCATAGTTTAATTGATTTGTATATGTGTTCCCTCCATTCATTTGGCTGTCTAATAACAATAAACAGCTACATATTATACCCCTTTCGTCTCGCTTGTCATGCTAGAAAAGAAACTCGTTGATATTACTTCTCACTCCTTCACTCCCTGCTTCAAAAAATATTTGATCACTTCTTTTTCCCCTTCCTTGTCTTGCCAGCAACTAAGTTCATACTGTTCCCCGCGAGATAAAAGTAGTTTGTTTAAAGATACCTTCTTTTTCCAGCGAGAAGGGCCTTCTCTTGCTAATGAAAGAGCAGTTTCCTCTCTCGATAGTGATTCTCGAAACAGTTTCCTATTTGCATAAGCTCCCTTTTCCAACAGGAGCTTGAGAGTCTCGAGATGGCCAGAGTATGCTTCCCACATCAGGGGGCTTCGCTTACAGCAATGGTTGGAATTGGCGCCACATTCGAGGAGAAGATTGATCACCGTTTTGTTACCATGGGAAGCTGCCATGCCTAGAGCCTTTAGATGGGATTCTGGGGTAGCTGCCCCCCTCCAAAAAAACCTTGAGAGTCAAATCACAGCCCCCCAGCTGGGCGTAAGTCAGGTGTACATCCAAGTTCGTGAGTATTTTATTTTTTGTATTTTCCAAAATTAAACGAAAAATTGAGACATTGGCTTCGCAAACGTCTACCGCTTCGACAAGGGTAGACCAGATAGGACTATAGAGTTGTATTACGTCTTTCTGTTCCTTTCTAGAGACAAGGTCGATTAATTCTTCTTGTCCCATTTTCGCTACGGCTCTTAAAGCTTTCAATTCATGCTTATCGTTTGAACTTTTTTGCCGGATGATTGTGTGACAACTGTGAAAGAGTGGCCAGGAAAATGCTACGTCAAAGTGATGTGTTACATCCATGGCTCCATTTTCGATCAACAGTTTGATCATCGCATAGTTTCTGGTAGATAATGCCATATCTAGAGCGGTCACGTCATACGGGCCTGATTTGTCTTTGACGTGAATATCAAAGCCTTCCTGTATTGAGTATTGTACTGTTCTTATCTGCTCTTTTCGAGCACCCCATAGCAATGCTGAGCCTCTAAAATGTTCCTTGTTGTAGCGGTAGAGACAACAATTAAATAAAAGATATAAATGTCGATTGGTTCTGACCCACGCACTGATACCCTTTTGATCCAGGTTTGATGCGATAGCCTCTAAAAGTTCGAGTGGGAGGCTAAATAGGGTCGGCATTTTGATGCACTCTATAGCAGGCCAAAAACTAGGATTTATTAAAGATGATAAATGGACGAGGAATGATCCAAACATATTTACTAGAACAGGCATCAGTGTTAGCCTAAAGATTTACGTCATGGAGTTATGGCTAATCTCTTGGAAAGAGACAGCCCTATACTTCTCATCTTATATTCTGAAGTAAAACGCTAACACTTCCAACTTTTCATAACTACAAATATTTTAGCACTGCCAAAGGGACTGTCTATCGTAATTAGAGTATCCAAGGATGTCTAGGAAAATACAACAAAAGCTATAAACCTCGTACATATGTAGAAAAGTAACGGCTTTCAAATGTTGTTGTATTGAAGCTTTTGCTATCTATATTAGAAAACGTGAATGAAAGAAACATCGATTGATATCTATTAATCTCTAAAGCGTATTGCCTTGGTACACACTCTTTACCCCCATTCAGTGGTTCTAGAATTTCCATGAAACGCAAGTAGAAATACATCGCTTACTACTTGAGATAAAGTTTTGAACATTTTAACATTGTCGACTAGGGCTCAGGCTGCACTCTACCTTCCTCCACGGCCTCTTCCACGTTTCTTCCCGACGCTATTAGCTTTTCCGTCATGGTTTTCGTCTCTGGGGCTTAGCACATCACGAGTCCTGCCATGAGGAGGATTACGGCGCGGTGCAGCGGAATTTCCCCCGCCTGAGGCACTTGCGCTCGCATAATTGAAACCAGGAACACCCTTCAAACCCATTTTGCCAATGACTTTTTTCTCCATTGGCGGAGGTTCGGGGCATGCCATTGCCTTCAAGGCCAGCTCGTTTGCGAGTTGAACAAGGCCAGGCTTGTCGAGACGAAGCGGCTTCAGTAGACCCGATCCGGCAAAGAAGCCTATAAATGATGAATAGGCGCGTTGCTTGGCCGTTTCGTCAATACCGTACATGGCCTGAGTCACTTCGTCGGCGTATAGAGAAGCGCGTGCGTTGATCGAGTCGGTCTGAGGGTGCCGGTTTATGGGCAGATGGCGGTTGTTATTCATGAAAAAGGACTCTGACTCCGTAAGAAGGATTATAGCACGGCCATCGTTGCCAGCGCGGGCGGTTCGACCGACGCGATGAACATACTGCTCACCGTTTGAAGGCAAGCCGACCTGGACGACCAAGTCGACATTAGGGAAATCCATGCCACGGCCAATAACATCAGAAGCAAACATAATTCCGGTAGCTGCCTCTTTAAATTCAGCCGTTGTTCTTGTGCGAGCCCCCTGGTTGAGTCTTGAATGGATCTGAAACACCTTCAAAGGAGTCAAACCTTGAGAAAAGACTGCCGCGAACAGAGCAACCATGTTTGCAGTGACCCCGAAGACAATGATTTTACAGCTGCTCTGGATTTCGAGATTGAGAAGAGAGGCAAGAGTGGTGAAGGTGTCTGCCACAGACGGCATCAGTACGTGGTATTGTGGTACTCTCTCATGCGTTGGTGTTTCATTCTTTTCAATGGTCGAGATGCTACTGTATCCCGGCTTCAACACGACACTAACAACATCCTTCACCTTGGGTGGAAGCGTGGCCGAAAAGCACATACCCTGCCAGCCAGTGCTCTTTGGTGGAATGAGCTGAAGAATTTGTTTCACGTCAGCTAGGAATCCTTTCTCGAGCATCGTATCGGCTTCGTCCAGAATCAAGGTTTTGATGTTTGACAGCTTCTCTGCCGTGGGCGCTTCGGAGAGGTAGTCTTTTAGTCGTCCTGGAGTTGCCACCAGAATGGATGGATTCCCTTTCATGAAGCGCGAATGGGCAGACGCCCGAGCCGTTCCTCCAACTGCAATGTGGCACTCAAGAGGTTCCTGAAGCTGTGATGTGAGTTGATCACATGCCTTTGCAATCTGTTGAGCGAGCTCTCGGGTTGGGGTGATGATCAAAACGGCGACCTGGCCGAGTGGTGGCGCCAAATGGCCTTGAAGAAGGCTGTGCAGCGCAGGTAGCAAAAACGCAATAGTTTTACCAGTGCCGGTTTTGGCTTGAACCAAGCAGTCACTGCGCCAGTCTGGAAGTTCGTTCAGAACACGGTGTTGAACAGGCGTCATAAACTCAAAGCCTTGTATGTTGAGGGCTTGGAGGAGTCTGGAGTCCAGCTTCCCGTTCATGCTCGAGTAAGGCTGAGCGCCATCGTAGCTTGCCGGATTTTCCATGGTGGTTGAGGTGCTGAAATATCTTGACACGCTCTGTAGTCGGTTGTTGGTCAAATCCAAACGCCTGGTGGGATAAATTAATCCTTGTCGGCAGTTGACAACAAAGACGCGTCGGGGCAAAAGAGCTCCAGGTATCGTTCTGGATACAAGGGGAATAGCTTTGAAGGTCATATGCAGCAATGAGGAAACAAAAAAATCTTCAGTATTATTATTATTTTTTCTTGGAGATTTGCATCTCTGATGTAAATCACGAAGGTCGTCCAAATAATCATGCAGAAATTTGTTGCTCAAAATGGTTGTGCTAACCCCCTTTGGACTACCATATGTATTTGGTATTATGTATTGTAATTTTCAATACCCGTGCGGCTCTTTGTACGTATTTCTATATAGGGTACTTTATTCAAGACAGCGAGGTTTGGTTATTTTGCGAGTAAAAAATCTTGGTTTCATACATTCTACTGAGTTATGCAAACTACTGAAGTATTTTGCCAAAATATTCGTAGGAGTCTTCGTGTTTTCCAATTTCGTCTTCTTGTTCTCCCAGTACTGAAATGAAAAAGCAAATAGAGAGTGACTACAGCGAGATAAAAATAAATTGCATTCTATTTTTGGCACCCATAATTGGTGATAAATAAGTGGAGAAAAATATCCACGCATGTAGTATAGCATTAAATTCTTATAAATGTGCCCATATATCCAACAAACCTCCATTGAACATGTTCAAATCATCCCTGCACAGTCGGCCTTGTCGAAAGACTGCTGTGACTTCCGTTTCGGGCTTCAATTACAAGCATCAATTGATTATCACTCTTACCCTAAATTGTAATAAGACCGAGTGCTTGAATGATACAATATTCGATTGTTCTCAACCTACATAAATGAAATGTGCAAGGCTAACATTTGAAACTGCTCGGCATAACATAAAACCTGAGCTGAAAAACAACAATAACTTAGAAATAAATCACTGCAATACCTACCATGAAACCATTTTTCATGGGAATAACCAAGGTAGCATTGATTCCTCCTCGACGATTTCTTTGTAATCATACATCTTGCGTTGTCCTCGGGAAGACAAACAATACGTGGATTCCCCAGTCCCGAAAAAGTCATCAGCTGCGCGGTACGGAATCATATCAGAATACGACAGTGGTCGAAGATCACCGTCAAGATCATCAAAAAAATCGTCTACGCATTTAGAGATGTCATCTTCGAAACCCTCCGAAAATAGATCAAACCGAGCAACTATTTCTTCCAGCTCGAAGAAGAGTTCTTCTTCTTCATCTTCTATCTCAATCCTCTTGTTATCGGGGAAAGGTTGAATTCTTGGATCCCACAAATTATCGCGGGATAGGTTGAGGCAAGTATGAGTCATTCTAAGCCGAGTAAAAGTTTCAGCCACCACAAAGGCACGCCAATACCTCTTCTTATCAGGAGGGGAAGGGTCGACAATTTTAATAAGACCCTCAAGTATCTGTTTTCGGCGATATGTCATACCCGGGCTCTCATGCATGATTTGAAACAGGGATGTAATAGGACTAAATCCATCCGGAGAACAGTGACAACGGGATCCTACATCGATTGAAAGATCGAATGTAGATTCAAGTAGCTTTTTCGAAGCATCCTTGAATTCAAGCAAGTCTTTGTTGGGATAAACCCTAGAAAAGAGATATGCATCGCCACAGTGGAGAAAGTGGCCTGCCCTAAGATCAACATGTTCGTGGCACTTGTAGGGGTCAGCTCCGTGCTGCAGTAAAAATGATGCCATTCTTAAATTCCTTCTCTCACAAGCGACCATTAATGGTGTATAACCAGCCGTATTGTAAGCTTCAATATCCTGAAAACCAGCATCGAAAAGCTTTTGTGTGAATCTGATAGTATCATAATCAACGGCCTCCGCCAAGTCGTGATACGGTAAGAAGCTTAATAAAAGGAATTTATGCCGCAATATACATTCAATTATAATATCATGAATGCGAGAGTTATTAATCTCTGCTGCGACGAGAAATGGATGGGGTAGATTTGGCCCATAAGAGGTAAACAATTCCAGACAGTCACCTCTTGAAAGAATCTCGACTGCAGGAATACATTCAAGCTCGACTGCAATATGAAGAGGTATTTGTGCGCGGTTCTCTTTGTGAAATCTCGAATGACCCTTGGAAATCAAAAATTCAATTCCTGCAGGCCATGAGGCTGCAGCTGCAAAATGTAGAGGGGAAATGGGCCGGAATCTTTGTACTGCATTCAGATTTTCCTGGTCTTGAAAAGTTTGCAGATCGTCTATAGACTTTCGCAAAACAATATCACATATGTCTTCATATTCAGTGTCTGTATAATGGCCTTGTTAGATTCGGCGGATTGCAGCCATATAGGGCGAGGTTATTTTACGAGAGGAAAATCAATCCAAACGCACCTAATATTGATTCTGGCCATATCACGGCGCATTGTAGAATATGGAAAGCAGTTATCGACCTTCCTTTCAAAGGGCCAGTCCATGGTAGTTGAGCTCCATTCTGGAAAATGTGTGGAATGTGATATACATATTGATATACTGAAAGTGTATGACACAGCATATAATGAGCCGTTCTATAGCGTTGAAAATTCGTCAGACTTCCTTCACAAAAGGGCTATATGGCTAACTTACCGCAATCCATCATCTTCCACTTCAGTATCGATGCCCATTGATATCAAGAACTCAGTCATCTTCAAGAAAAAAGTTTCATATCCTGGTCTGTATAGCATAGCTTGAAGCTGTTGAGATTAGCTTCATACGTAATCATAAGGAACCTTTGTCACGCCCTTACATGAAGCAAGGTTCTCCCGTCTATGTCGATAAAACTCGGAGAAGCATCCCCAGCATAGAAACGTTGGAGTAATAACTTTCGCGCAACGTTGAACAAATGAACTTGCGCCGCCTTCGGAGGAATTGTTGTTTTCTCCCCTAAATCCTTTCCAAGACCGTAAATATTCTTGAAGAAAGTTTCTATCGGTAAACGTTTGACTCGTGTGATAGTCTTGAGCGAGGCTCGTACTGATGGAGCGCTTGGATATTGCTGAAGCGAAAGGTTCAATTCCACCAAGTCAAAAAGCCAAGCCGTCCGTAATCGTAAGTAAAAATTCAGAAACTTATCTTTGTTCTCTTCGCTGGCTGATGTGAAGGACTTTTTGCTTTGGCTTCCAAGTTCAAGAACGACAGTGTTGCCTGCGAGAGTGAGCATTTTACTCCACTCAACCCTCTTGAAATTACGGACGACAAAATTGGAATTGCCGATTTCTTTTTTTCTTTTGCCAGTAAGGGAACGACTTTGTTTGCTTAGGTTTCGTCTCTGGTTTGCTGAGTGCGGCACAATTGTACTGGGCGCTTTGTGCTGACTTTTTTTCTGCTGCATAAGTGAAGTTAGTTTTCTCAGTCACCGATGCGTAGAAAACCTCACGGGATTAATACACACCTCCTGCTTGTCGTCGGCCTTAAAACCTAAGGCCTTGGCTGTTTGTGCTTTTTGAATCGCGTCTAAGATTGTAACCTCGGTCTTCTTGTGATGCTCTTCTAACATACGAGACAAAAGTCCCTCTGAGGGCAGTTAGATTCAGAAATTCTAGTAAAAAAGGAAGATAACCATACCGAAATGCTCAAATTTATCATGTGTCATTGCCATGTCGTGATGCATTCGTCCCATTCGATAAAGCGACTCGTTCCCTAGGTATAACCCCAGTGTTGTCTTGTATCTTTCCAATTCACCGAGAGCCTTTTCGATGCCTTGTATTCGCGGGTGCAGCTTAAGCTTCTTCCATTGTCCAAGTATACCTCCTCGTTCAATCTCTCGCGTCATACTCTGAAGGGCCGTGTCAATGATTTCGGCTTGACGAGAACAATTCTTCCAGATGTCTTCCAGTTGAACTGAATGCTGATTGCTTGTGGCAGGCTGTACTTCTGAGGAAGTAACAACTCCAGATGTATCCGCATTCTCTGCGGCCGCTTTGGCCAGAGATAGGAGATGGTGTATTTGGGTGCGCGTTCTTTGAAGAAATTCTGGATACTCTCGGCTCTCCTTGACAAGGACACTGCATTTGTAGACAACCTTGAAGCCTATCTCTGCAAATTGGGCAGCAGCAGCAGCTACACCCAGCAAAGCGACGGCTTCCGCCATTTTGCTAACAACTGCGTGCTGATTTTCGTTTCCTTGATTTTGATGGAAATATCGTGGGAACTTGAATGATACAAAGATCAAGAAAAGGCACACAAAATTTCGTTCTTTCGTGGCCCTGGAAAGATTTCTGGGGAGAAGGCTGTGTGACAAACTAAGCCACGGCTGAGGTAGCCTTGTACGTTGTTCGTATGCAAGGCTGAGAGCCCTCCCCAACCCCTCTTTCTCTAGCCTTGATGATATCAGCAAATCAGAATCTTTCATTTATTCTGTTACTATTAGAATGAGCTTTATTTCGTGATGCCTAAATTAAAAATATGATTTCTATCTATCGCGGGGAAATTGACTAGGGTTATGCTTAATCCTCACTAGAGAATAAGTTGTATACTGCATTGGACTTACATTTGCCCTAATTAACGAGTGGACTGGGTCAACTGGCATTAAGACGTGGAACTTACATTCCTACCTCATATTGAATTATACCAGGTACGTGGAGAAGAATTTAGGATTAGAACAAATGAAATCATTATTGGAACGCCGTCTATATATCAAACTCTAGGACTACACACCCCAAAATTTCCCGAACATGTGGTATCCCAAATCTGCATAATATATTTACACACTCCGGAGACCCGGCTTCGTTTTTCTCTTTTTTTTTTGATTATTTAAGATCGGTCAAGGAAACCCTGGCTCTCGAGGATGAGAACGATTTCGTGGACGATGCTGCGCACGCTCTGCTTCTCAACGTTGACAACAAGGTCTGCGTTGGCGGGGGCCTCGTATGGGTCGTCGACACCGGTGAAGCCCTTGATCTCGCCGCGGCGGGCGCTGGCGTACACACCGCGCTTGTCGGTGCTCTCGCAGTACTCGAGGGGGGTGTTAACGTGGACGAGGAGGAAGGTTCCGTGTTGCGAGATGGTGTCGCGGGCGGCCTTGCGCGACTCCTCGTAAGGGGCGATGGGGGCAGCGATCACAGCGGCTCCGGCCTTGGTCAACTCGGCGGCGACAAACGCAATGCGCTGGATGTTGGTGTGGCGGTCTTCGCGGCTGAAGCCGAGCTCAGACGAAAGCTCGTGGCGGACGGTATCTCCCAAAAGGAGGGAAACAGAGCGACCACCCTGCTGGTTGAGGGTGACCTGGAGGGCACGGGCAATGGCGTCCTTGCCCGAGTTCTGGTAACCGGTCAAGAAGACAGTGAAACCCTGAGACGCGCGAGGTCGGTTGGACTCGCGCAGCACCTTGATGACTTCAGGGTACGAGAACCACTCGGGGATGTGGGCACCGCTGCGGAGACGCTTGCGGAGCTCAGTACCGGAGATATCCAGGGTCTTGGTGCCGGGGGTGACTTGGTCGACGGGCTTGTACTCGTCGGTATCGGGCAGGTAGGTGACCTGTTGGAATTCGACAACTTCGATTCCGAGCTCGGCACGGTACTTCTCGACGGCGTGCTGGGCGTCGTAGGGGCCGTAGAACTCAACACCCTTGGAGTTCTTACCGGGACCAGCGTGGTCTCGACCGACGATGAAGTGGGTGGCACCGTGGTTCTTTCGGATGATAGCGTGCCAGATGGCCTCACGAGGACCACCCATACGCATGGCCAAAGGCAAAAGACCGAGGACAGCCATTCCGTTGGGGTAGCGGGGAAGTAGGGCCTGGTATACACGGACACGGGTGAAGTGGTCAATGTCACCGGGCTTGGTGAGACCGACGACGGGGTGGATGAGGACATTGGCCTGGCGGGCGCGAGCAGCGCGGACAGTCAGCTCACGGTGAGCTCTGTGCATGGGGTTTCTGCGGGAATCAGTTCAATTGGCTCCAAATCGTATCACGGTTGACAAAACGTACCGGGTCTGGAAAGCGACAACACGAGTCCAGCCGAGTTTGTCGAAGTGGGTGCGCAGCTCAGCGGGGGTGACTGCAGCAGGTTAGTATCGACCAATTCGCTGCCGGACAAATAAAACTCACATCGCAGGGCAACGTAGTCGTAGTGGTTGAGCTTGTTGACGGCCTCAACCTTTCCACCGATGTAGAATTCCTGGACGGTCTCGTTCAGGTACTTGATAGCGGGGTGCTCTTCATCGCCGCCGAAGACAAGCTCAGCTTCCTTGGTCCTGTGACAAGTCAGTACGGAACGGATTCCTAAGGCTCCAAGGCAGCTCACTTGTCTGGGCGATAAACGTCGTCAATGGTGAGGATGGCCAAGTTGCGGTCATCACGGAAGTCGCGCAGAGTGATGCGGCTACCGGCCTTGAGGCCCAACTCTTGCACAGTCTGTCCAGAGACATCGAGAGTGATGGGCATGGAGAAAAGGTTGCCATCGGCGAGGCGAGATTCGGCGACCACACTGTTGGAAATCAGCAAATACTCGCCATGACAAATACCCCAAATGCAGCTGTGCGGGTCGAAATTTTCTTTTCAATGACGCAAGAATCAGCCAAATGGTGCGACAACCACATACCCATT
Source organism: Talaromyces sp. P118-02 (assembly GCA_037040535.1). Classification (NCBI taxonomy): domain Eukaryota; kingdom Fungi; phylum Ascomycota; class Eurotiomycetes; order Eurotiales; family Trichocomaceae; genus Talaromyces; species Talaromyces sp. P118-02. The sequence goes on from JAXQGY010000928.1 coordinate 821,357, forward strand.
GTAGTCTTTTTCGTTCATGAAGCCTATAGACAGAGACACATGTTAGCACTCAAATTCCTGCTGTTGCTGCTGTCAAGGTCGCAATGCGACTCGGGTTGGATTCTCGAGTGAACGGAAACCGCAACTCTGGACGAATTGACGCAAGTGCACTGAGCTATAAAAGTAGAATTGATTAACGTACCCTCCAAAGGAGAGAAACCTCCGTTCATGATCAGTTCCAGATCGCACAATTGACGCTCAGTGAGCAGAATGGCAGGCAGAGTGCCGGCCTCGGCCTCGAGCTGATCATGGCGCGGGGCATCGCGCGCGACCAAGTCCTTGAGGATACCACCGTGGGGAGGGTTTGCCATGGCTGCTTACGATGAAAGAAACGATTAAGGTCTGGTATAAGCTGGGGAATATGAAGAGATGGAAAAGGAGACAAGACAATATGGCAGCGCAGCGAAGAAAAGAAAAAAAAGCAGAAGAAGAAAGCGGGCGGGGAAGTGATCGGAGAAGTAGTCGGCGGGCTGGCGGCGGGCGTTACGATACCGTACCAGGGGAGTGCTCAGTTTCTTACACAACGAATACGACGACAATTAGTCAAAGCAATTGTGATTGGGTCTCAAAAAAGGAATACATATGCTAATTTTCTTATAGCATCCGTGAGCAATTTCGAAACTACGATACATAACTAATAGTTGCTACGAGCGTCCGGAGAAACGTTTCAGGTGGGCCCATCAGCAGCGACTATCAGGCCAATCCTGCACCGAGATCCGGCACATCGTTGCCTCCCCGATAGGGCTTTATGAGGATTGCCAGGACACGTGTGATCATTACGTGTTATTGAGAGAGAGATCGGCCTGCGCTCTATCAGCGAGGCGACTCCTGAGCGGAGTCTGTCCAGCCAGACCGCGCGTTCGAAGGCTTGGCAAATGGCCCTGACCACTGATGACGTTGTCTAATACAATGCTAATACATGGACACGTACGTGCGTTGGGAGCTGGGGAATTGGCCGTTCACCCTGTCATTGACTCCTTTTTGTTTCCTCGCTGTATCAGGTCGAATGCCCAGACAGCGGCAGGCGGCTGTGGTTTTGTCAATTGCTTGCTTGATTGCTGCCGGTCTGTTGTGAAGATGAAGTTCGTCATGTAACGTCGATTGATAGCAGGGCGGCGATCAGCATCGGAGGTCCCGTTTAATCCAAGGTAAAACCAACCTTGACCCCACCGCAAGCCCGGTTCAGCGTTACATGCCCTGTTCGAGCGTGTCGTCGGCAGGCTGATGCGGCTGTTGAATATTTGTCCGAGAGGATCACGATCGAGTTTGGGGGTTCTGTATGTATACTTGTTGATTCATCGCAGAGCCTCCGGGACTCCAGCAGAGCCAAGGCGCGGCTAACAGCGAGCAAGACTTTTCGCTAGGCTTCTCGCGGCAAAGGCGCTCTCCACTTGCTCCGATCACGGCTCGATCATAGGGTGCTGGCTGGGATCACGACATCGTCTTGGCGGCTTGCGCGATTTTTGCCTCTCGAGCTTAATCGAGCGTCGAAATTCGGATGACAGTTTGTGATGATGCGGACGCAGTCGAGACTGCAACTATGCAGGAGCCGTTGCTACTGCAGGTCCGCCGAAGATCTCTGACTCGGGGGCCAGAAAGAGCGCCGAATGAGACACGGCCCTCACGTGATACCGCTGTCTGTTTAGTTAGGGCTATGGATCATGTTGATACTCTTGATATACATATTTTGTCTATCTGAATTATTAAATCTATGCAGACAGGAAACCGGTTTATGTACTGGAAGAAAAAAAGAAAAGAAAAGACAAATAGGTATCGCTCAGAACGCCGACAACATGCTAAAGAACTGCCCATCAAAATTCGTTTCATGGCGGTGATGACCTAGTGAGATTCAACGCCGGTCTCCAGATTGGCATTTTGCAGTGCCTGCACGAGAGCCTCTTCCTGGCGCTTACGCTCCATTTCCATCAGGAACTGGGCGTACTTGGAGCGCGGGTTGTGGATACCACACTCGGTCTTGGCCTGACCCTGCCAGCGACCAGATCGCTCGTCTTCGTTCTCTTTGACGGGCCTGGTAGAGTGGTAGTCGCCAACGCTCTTGTAGCCTTTGTCCAAGAGCTCGTTGTACGGCACATCGTTGTCCTTGATGTACTGGCGGACGTTCTCAAACGTCCAGTTGGCCAGCGGGTTGATCTTGATGAGGCCAGCCTCGTCGATCTCGATGACATCGAGCTCGCCACGCTTGCCGCCCTGGCTGCGGCGACGGCCGGTCAGGACTGCATCGACTTTGAGCTCACGGTAGGCACGCTGTGCCGGCTCGACCTTGGCCACCCAGTCGTACTTCTCATCATCAGTATCCCACAGGCGCTCGCCATACTTTTGGGCAAACTCGGCTTCGGTCTCAACACCGGCCGGCTTGTATGAGTGGATGTTGATGTGAGGGTAACGCTGGCGGACACGCTCGACAAGAGCAATAGTCTCTTGAAAGTGGTGGAGCGTGTCGAAGAAAATGAGGTCAACCACTTGTGGGCGGGGCACATTCAACTTCGACAGCATGTCGGTAATGGCCAGCCCGGTCAGACCAAAGGCGGTGGTCTGGAACAGATTGGGAAGAGTGGTGATGCACCATCTCAAAACATCTAATATCAAATATTAGTCCCCAGCTCAAGCCATGGGCATTCATGCCCCGCCCCCGCTATGGAAGAGGATACACTCACCCTGAGGCTCAAGAAACTGCAGTTGGCGGTTGAGGAACTGCAGATGGGGCTTGGTGAAGATGATTTCGGGCAGGCTGGCCTCGCTAGACGAGGCACTGCCATAGCCCGACTCGTTGTCGGCCATGTCGGCGTCCAAGGGGTAGAGAGATTGCACTTTGGCAGGCATTATGACGGTGAGAGCTGCAGGAGAAAGACTAGAATGACTAGGCTTTTTTCTCTGTTGTGTGTTTTTGCTTTTTGGAAGGAGGCTTGCAGGAGAAGAAGAGGAATAAGCAAAGAAAGGCAGCGACAGATGTGATAGATGAGAGCACACTGATGCAATGGGAGTTCGGTTGGGTTCTGTGCTTTGAAATCACTTCCTGGAAGAGCCGAAACATCCCTCGCTGTGACTCCATTCTGGGCTGCAGGCAGCGCGATGTTTGGCTGGCCGCTGAAGCCAGTGTTTCCCGATTGGGAAAATCGAGCACGCCATACCAACTCGCCTGGCCACCGCCTGCCGGGTGCGGGAATTGCGGCAGAAAAAAGCTTGCCATGTGGAAATCACGCAATTCTTGCGTTTTAGGTCGCGGTGCCCTGCCGTAGCAGCACGTGACGTAAAGTCACGTGCTGATGACACAATGCAAACATGGCAAACACACCCATGACGCGTTTGGGAACGACCGAGCAACGATATTAAGGACCGCACTCGGTAGGTTCCGGTTCCTGGATGGAGATGGAGACAGTAAATCTGGGTTTTCCAGGTCCAGTAATGCAACAAGACATATCTCAAGCCGTGTCCCTGATTCCTAGGACCATGTTGGCATTGTAGCCTCGCCTTGCTCTCTCGCCAACCTCTGACGTCATCGTTTCATGTCAACCTCGACAGACCCTGTAAGCAGTTGGGAGGAGGCGTGTGCAACAGTGTGCACGTCTTGCTGGCCCTCATCGCCATTGTGTAGCCGTAGTAGACCTTGTCACAGACGTCTGTTCGTTGTTTCGTCCTTAATTAATAGAAATGGGACAAAAGAGGGGCAGACCCAGACATCGGCGGGGACAAGAACTCCAGGCGCTTTTTCTGTGGTTGAAGATTTTGTGGCAGCCAATGACGCCACAGATCGCTGCCAGCCATCACGTGGCCGCCCTTCGCTATACAAATTACAATTTACAGCCCCACGGACACCTCGTTCTGTTGCTAGATGCTTGCTGGACTGTGGCTGAACAAAGTCTGCTCTTGCGACTAAGCGACTAACTCACTCACCACCTCCGTTCCCTCCTCATCATGGCGGACACAGCCAACACTCTGCGCTCTGAACGGCCGGTCCTGCGGCCCAGTTCAATGTCCGGCGGGTCCTTTATCCAGGATCACCAGCAATACAAGCCCACGCCGCCCATCACACAGAACATCACCGACGTCCTGCTCAATTCCGAAGACAACTCCAAGTCGTCGCTCCTCTACAATGCGAACCCGATCAGCCCAGACCCAGAAAGGGTGACGGACAGCGGCATCGTCCACAGCATTTTCCCAAAATCCCCGAATCCGCTACCTGCAGGAACCCCGAAACTCGTGGCGACCATCTTCTACAAATCCGCCAATCCTCACCATACCGACGCCCCCAGTATCTCTGGCAGTGGCTTGTTACCTTCGCCTTCCGTGCCCGTTGGGTCTGCCCCGACAATCGACATTGAGAAACTCCCTCGAGAGCCCCCCGCGCCCGAGCCAGAGCCATTAGACCACCTTTATGGCCCGTTTGTGTCGCAACTATGCCTTACCCATTTCTTGCAGATTGTGGAGGGTCTGCATACCCCGTACCAGCGCATGAACACATCACATCGCTGTCTCGACCAAGAAGAACAGCCGCGCGTCGTCGAGGTCACTATTTCTCCGCTGCCCAACCCGGATTACCTGTCCTTTGGCGATCTGCGCAAACACGAGAATATCTGGCGTTTTGAGCGGGAGTGGAATGTCGAGGTGGTGTTACAGAAGGACAGTGTCTTTAGGCAGTACAAGCGTCTGGCTGTGTTTGATATGGACAGCACGCTCATCCAGAACGAGGTTATTGACGAGATTGCCAAGTTTGTGGGCGTGGAGAAGGAGGTCTCAGTAAGTGTTGCAAGTTGAAATTTTTACTATTCATAAAACTAACAGCTTGAAAGGAAATTACTGCGCGAGCCATGAACGGCGAACTCGACTTTACTGCATCCTTAAAAGCCCGAGTGGCTCTCTTAAAGGGCGTCCCAGCCGATGTATTCGAGAAGCTCAAATCCATCGTCACAATCTCCCCCGGAGCCCGGGAATTATGCAGATGCTTAAAGGTCCTGGGTTACAAAATGGCCGTCCTCAGTGGCGGATTCCAGCCCTTGGCCGAATGGCTTGCAGGCGAGCTCGGCATCGACTATGCTTTTGCCAACCATGTACGTTATACACCCTAAAACCACCCATAACAATGCTAATACTTCTGTCAATAGCTTGAAGTCGACGAAGCAAGCCAAACCCTAACCGGCAACCTCGTGCCAACCTTCCCCATCATCGACGCCGCCCAAAAACGCACTCTTCTCCGAAAACTCGCCGCCGACAACAAAATCCCCATCAAGCAGACCATCGCCGTCGGCGACGGAGCCAACGATCTGCTCATGCTGCACGAGGCTGGTCTGGGTGTTGCCTGGCGCGCCAAGAGCAAAGTGCAACTCGAGGCGCCGTCGCGGCTGAACGGCGAGAGCTTGACGGACATTCTGTATCTTCTTGGTTTGGGCGATGAGGAGATTGAGGAGATGAATGCTGTTGCAAGCTGAGTTTTTCCTCCTTGAATGCAAAAGCAGAAAAACGCAAAAATATATACCGCAGTACACGAGATATCAAGATGTAAAAAGGAGGACAGTACATGTAGCCCGCGTTTATCTTTCTTTCTTTTCTTGGCTACATATTCGTCATGATGGAACATGGACAGGAACGATTTCTAGCGAACTTCTTTTCTTTTCTTTTAATGTCTTTCTTATTTCTTTGGATCGCTTTTCCAGCTTTCAATATGGCGAACCGCTTTCTCCGTGTCAAGGTTGCTCCGGATGTTGATATGCTTTTTTTATTTCGTACAGCGTATATACACAACAAATACAGAAGCAATTCGAAACTCTAAACCAGAGATATGTTTTATTAAGCAGTAAAAAAGAGGTTGACTCTTCTATTTCATTACCCTAGAGGACTAGCCCGCGTTGAATGGCAAGAAAGAAAATCCCAAACGCCCGTATCTTCTCATGCAGGAACCAGTAATATACAAAACATGATAAAAATTATTTAGAAATCTCGGGCGCAACAGACCCTGCACTCGCCATGCCGTCGGAAGTACCACCAGCAGCAGCAGACCGTCGCTTCTTGAGGACGTTCTCAATAAAAGCCTCTCCGGCCTTGTAGCTACTGCGCACCAGTGGTCCAGAGGCACAATACAAAAAGCCCATGTCCAGGGCTCGCTGGCGCCACAGCTCAAACTTGTCAGGCGTAACGTACTCATGGACGGCCATGTGGCGCTTTGTCGGCCGCATGTACTGGCCAAACGTGACGACGTCGACTTCTGAAGCGCGCAGTTGGCGCAGCGCATCCCACATTTGTGGCTCCGTTTCGCCGAGGCCAAGCATCATCGACGTCTTGGTGATGAGCGATGGCTTGGCGCGCTTTGCAGCCTCGAGGACTCGCAGCGACTGCTGGAAAGTGGCTCGGCGGTCGCGCACGTGTGGAGTGAGCTCTTCGACCGTCTCAACATTGTGCGCGTACACGTCCAGGCCCGACCGAGCGACGAGTGCCGCCATCTCGGTGTCGCCTGCAAAGTCGCCCGTCAGGCATTCGACCAGGATGCTGGGGTTTTTCTGTTTGATCTTCATGACCGTCTCGGCAAAGTGGCGGGCGCCGCCGTCGGCAAGGTCGTCACGGTCGACGCTGGTCAAGACAACATAACCCAGTCCCCAGCGTGACAAGGCTTCTGCGGTGTTCTCCGGTTCGTGGGGGTCGAGAGGCGCGGGTGCGCGGTTTGTCTTGACACTGCAGAAACGGCATCCTCGTGTGCAGGTGTCGCCCATCAACATGATGGTGGCTGTTGCTGAAGATTTGTCGCTTCCTCCCCAGCAATCGGAAATGTTGGGGCATCGGGCCTCTTCGCACACGGTGTGCAAGTCCAACCCACGGAGATCGTTTTTGATACGCTTGTAATTGTTCGAGTCCGGGATGGGAGTCTTTAGCCATGACGGTAAACGTGTGTGTTCCTTCTTCCGACCGGCTGGTCCAACCATGACCTTTTCGAGTGCGTATGCCTCTGACGGATCCAGGGGCGCATCTCCGCTGCTGACAAAGTCTGAGAATGAAGGGCCTGCATTCAGTTTATCGCGAAACGATGTTGTGCGGCGGCGTGTGGGTGCCTTGTCGGCCAGGGACGGGGTTGTTGAGGAATCTGAGTTGGCCGTAGCATAGTGGCGCGAGAGGCTGGCCAGAGACTGGTTGGGAGCTGCTTTTTTCACGGCAGACGCGTACAGACAGCGCAGCCGCGTCGACGAGACTGCTGCCATGGTGACGACTGGATATGAGGGGAATTGAGAGTGAGTTGAGTCTGTGGTGCTTTGATGCTTGATGAGCAATCGCTGTTCGATAATTGTTCCAGCACGACAGCTCAAGCTAGCCGCATGCAGACTAGCGCGGTGTTCGCCGCGGACCGGCCACCGCAGCACCGGCGAGCCGGCCAACTTCCTTTCCTTCCACGCTGCCCGAGTTTAGCCGAGATCCGACCTGCTGCAGCTTGGCCCAATGAGCGCTGCGTCCAGCTCCTCAGCCGATCTGACTTTCTTATTTAATGCTTCACCGCAGTAGTCATCGCAGTATCCAGATCTCAGATGTCCTCTGGTGCGGCCAGCCGAGGCCTGCCTCCGAGCCTCTCACCGTTTACGGTTAACGTATAGCGCCATCTTACGCGATGCACAATAAAACACCCTAGTCATTCTTGATTCTTCAGAGATCTTTTGTTTCTCTCAATCCTCTCAATTAACCTGAACTCTCGCAGGCACCAAGCATTCAACCCCATCTCATCGATTGTCACGCACGTGATAATATACTTCCGGGGTAGCTGACAGGCATTAATGCGTTGGGAAGCCAACTCGGTGGAACGCTAATTGGAATCCGATTTTACATGTGATGCTCGTCATCCCTCGACGTGACATACTCCGCACTTTTGAGCATAAATTGAGACATTGCCATTGTTTGGAGAAAAGTCTCTCCAGTTTGGGGTTTACCGTCATAACTACATCTGATTGAGCTCTTATTTGACCAATGTTCCACTTGTAGCAAAGTGGTTGACAATATTTACACATCTTATTGGAATCTGAAAACCATTATATTCCACGAACACATTTGACCCCAACTCTACGAGAGCAATCATGTCTACCGAGGTTCCGCATTACAGCGTAGCCCACAAGACTGGCCAGTCTCCAGCCCTCGACTTTTCCACCACCTTCCAAATTGACCCGTCTCATGTCAAAAACAAGACAATCGTTATCACCGGGGGTGCTTCTGGGTTTGGTGCTGGTTTCGCTAGGAAATGGGCCTCGTACGGAGCCAACATCATCATAGGAGACATCAGCGTCCCCGGTGGTGAAGCCATCACTGCCGAGCTGCGTCGAGAGACGAACAACCAGAACCATCATTTCATCCGTCTAGATGTTACTTCTTGGCAATCTCAAGTGGATTTCTTCCGACAGGCAGCACGCCTGAGCCCGCATGGTGGAATCGACACTGTGGTCGCCAATGCAGGAATCAACAATGCAGAGGAACAACAGAGCTTCGAAAATCCCACTGTCGATTTTCTGAATGACCCTTCTCCACCGCCACCTGGCATGTCAACTATTGATGTAAACTTGACCGGAGCACTATACACGGCGCACCTAGCCATATGGTATTTGGAGCACAATCCAGGTTCCAAGTCGTCTGGCAACAGTGAACGAGACCGACATCTTCTCATTTTAGGCTCTGTCGCCAGTTTGTACCCAATCGTTTCGCAGACTCACTACGCGGTCTCAAAGCACGGTGTACTAGGCTTGTTCCGTTGCCTGCGAGCCACATCACTTATCGTACAGGGGGTCCGAGTAAATCTGATCTGCCCATACTTCATTGATACACCCATCGTCCCCCCTACCGGTAGACTGGTCGTTGCTGGCGGTGGTTTGGGCGTCCCTGAGGATGTCGTGCAAGCTGGCAGCCTATTCGTCTCACGTCCAGACATCGCTGGCCGCGCCGTCGTCGTGGGCCCCAAACTCAAAGTCCGTGTCCCCGTCGACAAAGATGGCGTTGCCTCCATCGCCGGCGCCGACGGAGTTCCTCAGATTGACAACATCTTTGATGTCGTTGACCCGGAGAAGCGAGCTAAAGTGAAAGAGGGACCTGACGGGGTTGTTCAAGAACGCGCTATATGGGAGATTTTTGCCGAGGATTTTGAAGAGGTTGATCTTTTCACAAAGCGAGTGGTTACTTTGTTGAATGCATATGGAGCGGCCAGAGGGTGGGTAGGGTTCTTTAAAGATGTAGCAGGTGCTCTTATATCGGGTGTTTCTAAGGTGGCATTTGGACGGTAGTAATGTGTAACTTGTGGATGATGACATGCCATTATGATACTGCACAATTGTAACTATATGGTTCCTATTTATATCAAATAAGTATTACGTAGCTCTGAAAACTCTATTATACATTTCATCTTTTTTCTATAAAATGTCATCGGTTAGTGAGTTTGGCTGTCTAGCACATGCAGTGTAGTGTAAGAATAGGTAAGATTATTAATAATATTCCTCATATATGTTTTCAGTAGACAGTTCAGTGAATTCACGAGACGGTAGAAGAAGAAGATTTCCCCGGTGTAAATCGCCATGGACGAAGCCCTGTGAGTGGATATATCGAACTGCAATCACAAGCTGTGCTGCTATCGCCCGTGCTACCTCAAGTTGAAAAAGGCTAATCCACGATTCCTTCTTCGCATCGGAGACACTCATCCTTGCTGGGCTAGTTACCAGACAGATGTGATCACCATTAGACCCTTGGATGTCGAACTTATCCAAGATGGAAGGAATGATAGCTCTGCCTACGTCTGATGACTGTTTGGGGTTTGATAGCTTTGCCAGCACATCAATCTCGAGGGGGTTGGAGTTTGCCCTGCAGACTTTGACTGCCACGTTTGTGTTGGATATTTCATCTCGAGCAAGCCAGATAGTTGAATATGTACCATGGCCGAGCTTATGGATTACCCGATAGCGATTATGGAAATAATCTCCAATTTTCGAGCGTAAGGGCCTCGGAAACGAGAACAACGAACGGTTTTATCATGGTTCTCGCTTTTATTTTTATTTTTATTTTTTTTTTTTTTTTGATTGCAAAGAATCCTATGTAGATTTTGGAACGGGTGGTACTTTGAAGCAGATTTAACGCGATGAGTTTTGTAGGCAAACTATTGAATTATTTTAGGGTTAGGACTAGGGTTAGAAGAACATACGTTGCTTATGTTATTTAAAGCATGTAATAGTTTACTTTAAACAGTAATTCCCTGGGATTTTTCAATAAATTAATGCTTCATTACCTCCAAATTCCCCTCAGTCCAACCATTCGAAAGAATCAACTTTGACATCCTCCACAGTTCATCTTCGGCCTTACGCAGTTCAACATTGTACCGATTCCCCATCAACAAACGTTTATTTACTTCTGGCTGAGGACCGAGTGTGGCCGGATAATGCTGCGCCAAACCCACACCAGTCATGCAGGCCTTATCGCCCTGTATGTGTACTCTCCAATTACTGACGAGATGATGCGAGTCCATGCGTCCCACGCCATTTAGCGTTTGTGAAACAATGGCGTCGCGGGTAGTGGTAACGCCTGGCGAAAGGCCGATTTTCTGTATGGGTGTCAGGTCGCGTATAGCGTCTTCGGTCCATGCGGAGGTGATCAGTTGTGAGTTGCATTCGTCGAGGCCTTGGGTGAAGCGGAGGAATGTGTCGATGCAGGCTTCGCGGTCGGAGAGGCCGGTGAGGTGGATTGGGACTATCATATTTTGCTTGCTGCTTAGATTTTGATTTTGAATTGGCTATATCTTATGTCAATGATAATGAAGACTGCATCGTCTTTATATAGGGTTCTATTTCTTAGTCTCAATTTATTAAGCCTCGCAGATAGGAATAGGTCTCTATGGATGCCACGGACTTTGCAACGTAAAGTCCGTTTTAACTTTGTCCTCATGACTGAAAGACAAATGGTCCTTGATTTGTCTCCAATCATCAATGAAACTGGCCGTGAACTGGTGTAAACAAGTGGTGTTCCCAAACAGGAAATATCCATATCAGGCAATTTCGCCAAGACTGATCATCTTCCTTTATCTCCGACTTCTCGTCTTATCTCCGGTCGTTCCATCAAAGACGCACATTGGTATTTCTGGGGGTCTTCACTCATGTATGGCAGTATGTATTAACTGTATTCGGTTTTCGAAGTGACTAGTCTTGTCAGTAAACTATCCATACCGGGCCAGGGTCGACAAAGGTCTGTTATCCGAGTGATCGGAAGCAGAGTGAACCGCTGTCTCAATCCTCGCTGCCCAGTCAAAAAAACAGGTTTCACTTTGTGGTTTCCCATGCAGGCACAAGTCGTGTTTTGGGAAAGTCTGCTCGTCAGTTCCTAGTCACCGGGGTGACGAAGAACAAATGCCGAAAGCATGAAGGACCGCACAATAAACAAGACTCGGGCTCGAAGAGAAGAAGACACTCTACGAAAATAGGGGTTTTAATGGGTAGCTGGCGAGCCAAGAGAAATTCTGAAAAACTTGAAGCCCCCAGTGACAGATCCACTGAAATGTCAAGCAATAGACCTACCAAGTACTTGCCAGAGCCCTGGGCAACATCACTATTCAATTATTACTTCCATATGCTGGTAATGTGGCGGTATCCAGTCAAATTCCGTTGCTTTTCCGACCTTTTTTGCCCACCATATGCCGACAAGGAGACTTCCTACTCATTACGAGATCGTTCAAACTTTTTCACCACTCTTGCTGTGGCATCTTCACATCTGCAAATGTACAGGCGTGAGCTAGGATTTGAGCCCTTCAATAAACAGCTGGGCCTTCTCCCCGTCAATCGATTTGCCCACTACAGGGTTGTGAGTTTGGAAACAATACGGCGTGATGTGTGCAATTATAACAACAACATGCATTCCGAATCCAGAGCAGCTTCTTTGATCTGGGCTATTTGCAAAATGGCCCTGGCGGATCTATTCTGCAATGATTTCGCCGCTGCAAAGATACATCTGATGGCTATCGCCAGGATTGTTCAACACGCGGGCAAGTTTCCCGAAATTGAAGAATATCAGAAGGACATGTTGTTTACTGTCGATGTCAACACGGCGGCTATGTTTCTTGAAAGGCCGCTGTTTCCGGCTAGTTTCCAGCATCGCAGCTGGGATGGATTTGATATGTTCTCGTTGCCGGCTCTTCAGGGTCGTATCGCTAGTAGCACGCTTGCAAGTCGGTTTCTTGAAGAAAGTATGGGTTCAACATTGAGTGGGCCCTTTTGGCAGAATATAGTCACCCAACTGCGTGATATAATCGTGTTTCTCGAGTATTTGATGAGCACAGATGGATGTGACTCAAACCCGGAATATGCCGAATGGATTACATACAATATCAACGCTAGGGACCATGAAATTTTATTTGCAATATCCTCAATATCGGAACAACCATCAAGGTCTGACGGCTTAATTCGAGATATTCAGGAAAGCTTTCTAATTAGTATCCTGTGCTTGAATTTCACCATTGTGAAACCAGCATCGTGTCACCGGGGTATTAAACTCGCCTATTTTCTGATGCGGAGTCTTTCCAAGATTAAAGAAATAGCACACAATCCGAACTTCAGAGATTTGTATTTGTGGATGGCTTGCATGGGCGCATGCGTGACTTCATGTCCTACACAGCGAAGCTATCTATTAAAACTGCTGGAGAAACTGGCGCTTTCTTTACGCATCTCATGCTGGACGGATCTTGTACATATCCTGAAGGGGTTTCTTTATGTTGGGCATATCCATGGGCCGCTAATTCGTTCTCTATTCGACAAGATGATGGCCTGTGAATGAATGTTGATTTGGTTCTCTATATTGTAGAATTGGGAACACTTAAGGTATGATTTTTTGCTACATAATTGCGCCTTCAAGGCTTCCATTAAGAGTAACTTTTTAAGTGACATGAGAGTATATTATTACTTATTACTCAGCTGCAAGATTCAAAAACAATATCGAAAAGAGTGATGCAGGTATGATTAAAAACCGCTATTAATGCATAAAAATGAATCGAACTCCAAACAGCCGATGTATATCCAAAAAGGATATAAACAAAAATAAAAAAACGAATTAAACAGAGAGGTATACCCAAAAAAATAAAATTGCAAGAGAACAGAAAAAAAATGGCAAAAAGATAGTATCAAGAGTTGGCAAAGCAAAAAGGATGACTTGAAACAGTCATCAACGACAATTCACTTGGTAGATAGGAAATTTTTGTTGAGGGAATGGAGGTATATAGAGATGAGATAAATAGACATCAAACATTAGTATATGAAAAAATAGAGAGAGCGTGGGAGATAGGAGGTTATGCTTTTGATTCGAGGACTTGCATCAGCACCGCGACCGATGCCTTCAAGGTTTCGTCATGTCGACCGCAGATCGTGTATAGTAGTTTATCAACTATTCGATCAAGGCCTTTCTGGAGTTCAACACTCCGTGTGCCCATTAGTCGATCGGCGACTTGGAACTTGTTTGAGGCTGGCAGGGTGATGCCAAGGGTAGCTCGTGCCTTTTCAGGTACACTGTCGAGCTTTGAGAGATTATTGTTGGGAGTTTGTGTTAAAGGTGGTGTCATGGAGTTGTTTGGTTTATGATGGGTGGCAGCCATTGAAACCAGATAGTTTTTGGCAACCAAGGCTGCGCAAAGATAGTCGATCAAGTTGTCAGGAACGCCGGAGAAGACTTTTCGAAAAGGTCGCAACAGTGCTTTCTCATGGTTTTGCCTGATCAAGATAATGACAGGTGACGTAAGACGAAGTGTTTGCTTGGGAAACTCTTTGATTGACTCTTCAAGTTGATCAAGCGTCCATTCGTAATCCCACCACTTCGCCAGACTCTCTTGTTCAACGGTCTTCGGGGAGACGGCTGGAGGAGTACGAGGTGGATCTTTCCGAGAATACGAGGGTGCATATTGTCTCTTGTAGCATGAGACATAGGCATTCTTGACAGACAGCTTCTCCGAAAACAAGTCAACGGCAAGCGATAAGTTACCTGGCGGGTCTGTCGATGTTCCAAAATCCAACGGGCCGTCCACATAATCATCGTCATGGAACTCATGACTCTCCTCAGATGACCTATTGGACTGTTGGGTGACATAGCCACTATCAGGAACATCTTGTGGGGTGTCCGGGCTAAAGGCCGATATTTCGTTGATGCTGCGTCGCTCGGGCGTCGATGGCCGTCGCCATGATGGAGGGGGGTGGATAGGTACTGAAAACGTTGTACCCGAGGAGGAAGGTCGAGATATATCAACAAGTTTCGGCTTCGTCTTACTAGCAACAGCTAGCATCTGCGAGAATTTGGTTAGGGAAATCATACCATAATAGTGAACAGGAATGTACTTACAATTGGGTTATTGGCTGCATTCGTGTCAATTCGCAAGTCGGCGGGCTTTCGGCCCTGAATACCCGGGTGCGGTGGTAGCGGTTCATCGATCTGTTGAACTATCTGGAACTTCCGCCTGTTGATTTCCCGTGCCTTGTCATCGTTGCGATCTGGAGTCTCTAGCGGTACTCCTTGCAGCCAGGATTCACAATATGTCAAGTCCCCAGGTGCCCAGCTTGTCGCACTCGAGACTGTAGCAGTCCTTGTGCGCTTCTTGCTATTTGCAGGTGAAGGAGACAATATCGCTGTCGAAGAAGGTATGTGTGGAGTAGACGCTGATTCCGAAAGGGTCTTTGAGGGAACGGCTTCCTCATCTCGACTCTCTTCCTCAGTGTTCACTAGTTTGAGGGTTCTAGGAGGTTGTGGGGTGTCCGTATTGTAAGCCTCAATAAAGCAAGTTTCGCACCTTTCACCCTTTATACAGGCGCATTTCGAGACGGCACTCTTGTCTTCCATATTGGTTTCCAGTGGTCTGGCTTTCCCTAGCATCTGAGAATCTGACAAGCTCGGGCTAGGCAAAAGACCAAAGCTTTGGAGAGCACCGGCAACCAAGTTTTGATCGGATCGACAGGTTCGCAAAGGACGTAGGCCGATGGGCGATTGAAGGCCCCGTGGTTGGGCTTTATTGTCCTTGGAGTCTCTGTTCGAGATAGGGTAGATGGGACCGGGGTCAAACGAAGGAGAGTTTGGAAGTTTCAGCTGAAAAGGTTCTTTCATCTGACGAACAGATCGGAACGGCGAGATGTTTACAGTCGCTCGGTCCATGGTCCGTCGAGAAGAGGCGACTGGCAGGTCTAAGTACTCGGACCGGTATGCGGAGGAGGAAAGGAAAGACAACGAGCCGTGCGATCGTCTGGGCCGTGAATTGTGCGAAAAGACTGAAGGTGTAGAGAGCGTCTGGAAGTTGCTGTGAAGACATGGGTCGTGGAGGTGGATGTTGCTAGGATGATGGGCGAGCAACGAATCGCCAATGATAGGCAAATCGACCTGAACGCCAGGCATGTTGGCCTGACTGACTGTGTAACGACTGGACAAAGGAGCGACACAGAGGAAAATGCGGCCAGGAATGCAGTCTAGTAGCGATCAGACAGGGAGACGAGGGGTGGCCGCGATCCTTATATCAGATGCAAATTAGCGGACGCCTCCCCCTTCCGTCTTATTGTCCGCCTCGCTGGAAAAGAAGTCCCGGTCGGAAAGATGATTACCAGGTGCAGTGCCATGCTCTGGACGCAACGAGCAGAACTGCGTACATCAATCCGATCCTCTTCATGTCCTTGCATAGGTGGTGAAGGCAAATCGAGAACGGGGCTGTCGATTGGCCCTAGAGCGAGACAGGCGGGGCATCGCACCAGGCTTCCACAGCAGCAGTGGTCCAGGATACACCATTGCCAGGCGACGAGCAGCGAAAAAAAGGGGTTCATTTGGGGAAGGATTGTGCTCGGGGGAGCGAGAGGGGGCGTCAAAATCGCTAGAGCCATCCCTTGCATCGCGGCCATCATATTTCACTGTGGCAACCCCCGGCCAGTGCCTGCAGCAAAGACACATACCAGACGCAGGAGAAAGTCAGTTGCTACGCCGGGGTCTTTTGGAAATTTTATTTCCCTATGCTGCATATTGATTTTCGGTGGAACAGGTTGGTAGAAGACAGTGTCATTAAGCATGGGTCGAGGTACTGGTTAGGAAACCTGAGTACACGGCGGACACATCATATCTATGGTGGCATGTTGAAACGCTGAATCTTTTAAGCGCAACAGATCAGTAGATTGATCAGCCCGCTTAGTTAGGCCGTACATTGCTGGCAGCGCAAGACCAGGATCAGGGCGTGTGTAATCTGTATAGCTGATGACGAGCGAAGCAATCGCGATAAGCGTGTGACCGATCGATTCCTTCACGAACAGCCACCACACTCAATCTTGTGATCGGGTAAAATGTCCTAGGTCCGCGATCTAGCTGTGGACTAAGGTTGGCGCCGTCGGGATGGTTAAAGTTGCATGCAAGCAGGGTTGGTGGTGACTTTGGAGATATCAGATTTCGCTTTGTGATGCATCGCGCTGCCCGGTGCAAACCATGCAAACACGCCGTTATCGATAGCAGGGAAGCCGCTATCAGCAATTTCTATCAGCGCTCCCCTCGAAAAAAAAAGTATCCATTAGACCTTATGCATTTGCTGTCTAGCCATGCTGTCTGAGAGCCTAGTCGCGTCCGTCTTGGGATCGGCGAAAACGCAGACCTCGTCGACGCTAAAAGACGTGGGTATTTGCGTCCAGGAACTGCAGCCGGCATCCGCCCTGCGCGCAACGTTCAAGAAGAGCTCCACGCCCCCCAACGCACTCGCTGTCACACCAGCGCATGTCTTCGCCGCACAGGCCGAGAAGTCAGTGGTTCATGTGTATAGCAGACTCAGGGGGAACCAGGAAGCCACTGTAGCTTTTCCCGAGCGCATACGAAGTGCAGCCGTTGCTGGTGGACAAAATGGCGAGGTTTTGATTTTAGGCACGGAGGGTGGCCGCTTGGTTCTTTGGGAGGTAGGTTTGGGCTTTCAATTGCTTCAGATGAGAAAGAAATTCTTTGACTAACGCATGCGCAAGACATGTACTGGACGACAAGTCTCGACAACGCCTTCCCACCTCCAACCAGTAACGTCTCTGGTAGTCGACCCGACGTCCAATTTTGTTCTTTCCGGATCATCTGATGCCAGCATACATGTATGGTCAATACCCCAATTATTGTCGTTTTCCAAGGCAGTGTCGACAGCTCGAGACCAAAGAGCCCCCAATTCACCTATTCGGACATTTTCAAACCACCGGACAGCGATTACAGCCTTGGCTGTTGGACATGGAAGTGGGCGCAATAATATTGCTATATCTGCAGCACAAGATAATACCGCTGTGGTCTGGGAGTACAGCACTGGAAATGTTCTGAGAACATTTTTGCTTCCATCCACGGCCATCTCCATTACCGTTGACCCGGCGGACCGAGCATTTTACGTGGGATATGCTTCAGGAAATATCCAACGCATCGACTTTTACGAAGGGTTGTCTGCTCAACATCCTCTGCATGATGCAAAGCTACAAAACACTCCTTCACAGATCAACGCCGAAGACCAGTGGGTTGCTCCATCCACGAACAAGGGCGCTGCAACCGCTTTGGCCTTGTCTTATGATGGTATGACATTATATTCTGGCCACCCAAATGGTTCAGTCCTTTCATGGGACGTCGCCAGGGGAAAGTATTCTTCGACGGTCGCCGAGTATTTAAGCCCGGTAACAAACTTGCATATGCTCCATCCGACTGGATTCCCATCTAGCGCTACCCAAAATCCTAATTTCACGATACCGAATATCATCAAGCCGCAATACAACCCGAACGTCTCGGACATGTCCCAAGGAGCTGGAAACACGCCGTCAAATTATACATTCAATGTCCAATTAGCCCCACACTCCCAAGATAGCTCGGCTGTGTTCTCTGAAGCCCTGACTCATTCTTCCTTTCCGGCTTCTTTGATTGAAGAGGGCCTTGCAGAGCTCGCATCATTAGGCTCTAGTCAGACAGTCAAAGCCCCCGCTACACACGCAGCTCCAGCCAACGACGCTATTGATTCTTCACAGCTTGCCGCTCTTGAAGAAGAAATCGCCAATCTCAAGAAACAGCTCTCCGTTAGCGAAGCCGCACGACGAGCCGAGACAGATGAAGTAGTGAAATTAAAAACGGATATACGCGGGCTCCAAGACTATAACAATCAACTACAGCAAGATCAAGCACGCCTAAACACCCAAAAGACAGCTTCACGAGCGAGCAAAGAAGACCGTGACTTTCAGCGGAGGCAAGCATGGTTTGAAGCTGAGAAGAAGGGCATGAACGGGGACGCTACTCTTAAAAAGGCTCGTACACAAGAAGATACCAGCGATTCTGAATGATCAAAAGTTTTTATTCTCTTTATAGCAGTGGCGTTGTCCTTTTACTCTTCACTGAGAGGTTTTATGTACAGTTTCAGCGAGGGCATATAATACTGATAGATTCTTGCATATACTTTGTCTTTCTGTCTTGATCTATACGTAATACGTATTTCACATTAGGCTTTCGTAGCCGAAATTCCTCAAAACCGTTGGAATGTGTCGCATGTTGGGAATGCAACTGACACATACTTGGGTTTCAATTTCGGATTTACCGCCGCTACCGCGACACCCACCATGACGCATGCCAAATTCCACGTACATAATACGCATGCAAGAGAAGGAATCGAATATTGTGTCATTTAACTCAATTACTACCTAATGCGTAGTGGCATGTGATTCTGGGGGGTTTCGTTGTTATAGATGTTACCTACCATATCAAATTGACATGAATACCGCCATGTTTGGGAAATAGTGATTGTCACGTCCATAAAACCATTGTCGAATACGATCAACGGGGTGAAATTCTTGATGCACTGCCATGGCCCTGTTTCATTGTCTTCCAGTTAGCATCATTGATCAATTCACGATGCTTTAAGCAAGAATTCTTGATTATAAGCATCTGGTTTATCCTTTCTCGATCCAGATGTACGTTTCAAAAAGTCTCTGGAGATCACCATTCTTGCATACCTGACCATAGCCACGTTCATTTGCTCCACATTCCTGCTTATTCCATTGAGGTAAGCCGAAAAGAAAGATGCCGGGATACCTTCTTGAAGTTTAGGCGACGTGGACATACTTGTTTAGGCTATTGGTATACTGAGGCATAAAGTTACTCAAATCCGCCAAGCCGTGCTCATTAACTCTTTTCACATAGACTCAGTTATGTCGTACATAATGTAGTAATGTTTATTATTACATTCATTCTGAGAGCTATAAATGACACGCTAAATGGGCTATCATCACTTCATTTTCTGGATGTACATTCTTTGAACTAATATGTTCCAAGTGTCATCTCAAACGGCTATCTGCGTGTCTTCACGTATGAAAGACCGTATTTTTTGGCACTGATTTTTGATAGGGGTTGTTATCTTGGTATTCGCGATCGAAGATAAGCCTGTCGCATACATAGGTTTTTGCGTTTCAATGGGTCGACAACACGCATGTTCTCCGAGTTTAAAATGATCAATAGCCTCCTGCTGCACCTCTGACTGGCACCGACTTGGTACCACCTGCCAATTCCTTCACAATTGCGACTCCAGCACTGGCTCCAATGCGCGATGCACCAGCCTTCAGCATCTCAACAGCGTTTTCTGCAGAGCGCACACCTCCCGAAGCTTTCACCTTGCACCCATTGGCCAACATATCCACCACTTCTCTCATCACTCTCACGTTTTCAATATTTGCTCCTGCGCCGTTGAACCCCGTGGATGTCTTGACAAAATCCGCACCAGCCATGTCACTAACCACACATCCCGCAATGATCTCCTCGCGCGACAGCTGAGATGTCTCCAGAATGACCTTGAGTTTTGTCTTGGGGGACGGAGCCGCGCGGCGAACGGCATGAATATCGGCGTACACAGCGTGGTATTTGCCTTGCTTGAGAAGCGGCCAGTTGAGAACCATGTCGAGCTCCGAGGCACCACCAGCGACGGCCGCAGTGGCTTCGTTGACCTTGTCGTTTGTAGACTGCGTGCCCTCGTGGAACCCAACAACGCAAGCTATGCCGACTTCATCTTGGACGTCTTTCAGGTTCTGGGATGCGCGAGCGACAAAGGGTAGTCGGACACACACAGTCGCAAACTTGTGCTCGCGGGCTTCGGTGCACAGGGTGTCGATTTGGGACTCTGTCGCGTCAACGGCGAGCTGTGTGTGGTCGATAGTGTGAGCGACGGTGTGTGGGAGCGGCGTCTCGTATACAGTACGCGTCTCAGGGAGGTCGTCATTGACAGTGGCGATCAACGCAGCCCATTCGGGGTCTGAGGTGGGTGTTTCCAGTCTAGTTGCCATTTTTTCTGTTGATAGTACCAGGTATGACTGAAAGGCTATTTGTATTGATGTAAGCAAGTGCGCATCAGTAGTGTCAGGCTGTGTGGCTCACACCTGCAGCAGTGTCATTCAAAAATGTTGTCAAGGCGTGCCACAGGTGACTTCATCCAGTCTTCGTATACAAGGAGACAAGGGAGACTCTTCTGATTCGGCGGAGCTTGCCTCCCCTCCTCCCCCACCACCCCACTTTTATCCGCGGCCATGCTCTGTCGCTTAGTCATCGGTCGATCTGCTTACCCTAACCCTAACCCTAACATCTTGTCTATCTAAGATTTGAAGGAATTCAAAGTCTTCAAATGCTCTGCAGGAGCTGATAGTATAGATGCTTCTCCTAGGGTGTTTATAAATACCCCATAACTAGAGATTCGAGACTTCAAATGTTTATATAGTTGGCAAGACACCAACAATGCTCTAACTCAACTAATATATACATCTACACGCGCATATACCATAGCACCTCTAGATAGCCATTAGGCTTAATCTGCTTCTACATTGAAATAGTCAATGTTCTCATAACCTACATAATATGTGCTTTTTGACCCCCGCCGGAAATAGATCGCGGTGCGATAGACCTATCAAATCAAATGCCCCGGGTCAACTGGTGTGAACGCGCTTTTTCGTCAACATCAATTGATAGGCTACGTTGTGAATATTGCGAGCCACATGATAAGTTTTCAAGTTCTTGCATGACTGGTATTTGAGATGAGTCCCCAGAAATAAATGCGCGTTGCTGTTTTGCCCAATTCTGCCTAACTTTGCCCGATTTCACTTTAACCTCGCCTTTCGCTGCAGCCTGTAGCCGAATCAATCACATGGGGCTGGCACAATTTGCGGCCATTGGATGAAATAAAAATAGTGACCAGCCTGGCGAAAGAACTAATATATCAATATCATGATCTGGACGTGCGCCAGGGGAATCTACCTCACAGCCCTGGCTGGGACACCAATTATCACTTTTCTAAGGTGCTTTCATGTTATTATTTTTGAGTATTCCAGGATAATTTACCCAAATTTTTGGGGGAAAAAAGGCCCCAAATACCCCTTTCCTTTCAAACCTTTTTGGCCCACCGCTGCTTTGGGCGAATTTTACTTTAAATATTGTACACCCTGAGGTCAATTATTGACATTAAGCATATTCAGGCCCCGTGTCTACAGGATGGACGAGGATGGGCCATTTTTCGACTACAGGAACAACTTTGGACTCTCAGGAGAAGTCTCCCTTAATGAACATCAGCCACCTCTCTTGGTTTGCCTACCTACAGCCCGTGAGTCTTCAAGTTTCTGTTGGTGTCCATGAGTGTAACGCTTACTATTTAAACATAGATCCTTATAATATCTCTTCTTCATCTTGTACATCTCCAACGGCAATTCCCTGTCTACCATTCCATGTATTGATTGAATATATTAGACGGATTTTTTCCATTCGAAACCAACTTCTGGGAAGGTATCTGCTTTTATGGGTATCTCATTGGTGATTCAAGTCTGACCATCTGTACAAGGCATAGCACAAAATGATGTTCCAGAGCTTTTATCGACTCAGTCTTCCCTGTCGCTTGCAAGTGTCGCTCCCACACACTGTAAGCAAGGAATCCTGTGCAGAAAATCGCTTCGGTTGACCAAGCCAAATAGACCCTACGCAACTTTCCACGACTGGAAGTCAGCAATATATAGCTCAGGTGGCTGAAGAAACTCACTTTCTGCACGAGTAGGACTTCTCATACAAAAAAATATTATATCGGTGAAACAAGGTGATTAACGGGGTTTTCTAGTCTCTCGACACTAAATGACACTCTGCCACCATTTTACAATGCAAATAGCATGGCTCAAGGAAATGAACAACACTACCAAACTACGGAGTTTACAGAAACCGGTGAACACTTTTCCCTTGAATGTACTGTCGAAGGCTGTGAAGACAGAGTATTTCCAAATCAATCCGCGCTGAGGTAGGTGTTTCAATACCTACATGTCATGCTCCTGCTTAACCTTGTCACAGAAAACATAAAGACAAGCATACCCGCCCTTGCATATGCACACGCCCATCTTGTAACAGCAAAAATTTTGGTGACAAGGGTAGTCTCGACCGCCATTTACGCGAGGTTCACAGCTCAATATATTATACCTGTCCCGTGCAGTCATGCCCGCGCAGTAAGAAAGGATTCAACAGAAAATACAACCTATGGGAGCACCAGAAACGACGACATAATATAGAGCCATCAAAGTTTCCTCAACCGCAGCCCAGTACTCCAGAGGAACCAACTCAACCCAAGATTGAAGCCCGGAAACTTGAACTGAAGAGTGACGGTGACGAGAAAACCCCATTGCTTGTTGTTCCCGAGGGTGAAGAGCAAACGAGAAATCAAAACTTACACACAAAATTGCGCGCTCTTAAAACCTTACGTGCAGAGATTGATGATGATATCATTTCATTGGAGAGAGTGTTAAGCATGATGGACTGTGCATACTAATATTTGACTTCAAATCTTTTCGGTACATATAAACATGGATATTAAAAGTAAGAATAAATATCCTGACTCACGAATTTTCTAATGAAAGCGTGCTAAACAAACCCGTAAATCACTAAATAGAAAGAAGCATCCGACGTAACTGCATTATCCTTTGTACTGAATCCAGTTCCCTTTCAGGGGAGTACATGTCCAAACGACTAATCATAGTAAAAAAAGCTATTGACAGCTCTTGCACTCTGGCCCTCGAACATCATCCACTCGTCCGATTTTCCGTCCACCACCGCCGCCGCCTGGTCCCCAGCCTTCTCCACCGCCACCACCACCTCCAGTGCCTCTGCTACTGCCGCCTCCCCAGCGGGGTCTAGTGTTGGGATTATTGTGTGGTGCGGAGATATTAAACTGCGAGCTTTCCGCGGCGGCGTACGAGTCCAGCTGTGGAAAAGGAGAAGAAGCGTTAGTCTAGGGTCTGGAAAGAGATATCCATGATGGTTCCGGTTGTCATAAGACGCCCGTGAAACCCCACCAGAAATTCAAAAAGATAAAACATACCGCGAATAAGGAGACAAAGTAAAGCCCAAAAAATAGATACGCGCTATCGACCAAGCGCACAACTCGCGCTGTCAGTGGGGGACTAGACAAGTCAGCGAAGAACGGGGCAGCCTTGTTGACAGCTTGGATTGTAGAACCAGCAACTAGATATGACAAAACTCACCTTTCGAGCACTCGCCCGTTAGACACGTAGGGCGCCTGCGCAGGCCTGGCAGCAGACATGATTGTTTTCTGGTTTCAAGTGATGTGAAGATAGATGAGGTCGAGGTGTTGTCTAGACAAAGACAGATGAGGCTGCGGAGCGGAGCGACTCGGCGATTAGATCGGGATCGGAGTGGGTCTGTAATATTACGGTATCATATAATGTATCGTTACCGATTCATAGCAGTTGGTATCTGATGCAGTATTATTCTAATTCGACGCCGTCCTATGCAAATCTATGTACAAAAGTCAAATTCATCTCCATCACGCCTCTGAAGTTTTCTCTTCTGCATTTTCAGCCAATAGCAGTTCCGCCTCGCCCCTCAATTCGTCCAACCCCCGGAAACCCTCTTCAACAATCCATTTCTGTCCTGCTGGCGTATGAAGAACATGGCAGCTTGCGCCAACAATCAGTAATCCCGGAGGTCGCGATCCCTCCTGCTCTACTGCCTGGCAGACATGTTCCAATGTAGTGCGGATAATTCTCTGATCCGGACACGAGGCTCGTTCAACGACTGCACACGGTGTATTCACTGGCCAAAGAACTCGTTGCCCATTCGTGTCTGAACTCGTAATGGTCAGGCTCTCCACCAGCGCAGAAAGTCTGTGAAGAGCCATGAGAAAAACGACCGTCTGCGTGGGCACATAGGTTGGAGGTTCCGGTGCGGCCCCCTTTCGACCAGTGCCCGTACAAATAAGGACTTGATCGGAAACTCCACGGTGTGTCGCAGGAATATCGGCGAATAAAGGAGCGCTGAGTGCACTCGTTATGCCTGGTAGCACAAGTGGAGGATATCCTTCGTTCCGGAAGAAGTCGAATTCCTCGGCACCGCGGCCGTAGAGATAAGGGTCGCCTTGCTTCAAACGAAGAACGTGTTTTCCTTCCAGAAGGGCTTTTAAGCCCATTTGAAGAAATTCTTCCTGGGCTTGATCGGCATTTCCAGGAAATTTGCGCGCAATATGGACTTCTGTTCGTCGAGGAATCAAGTCCAAAACCGGTGCAGGAACAAGCTTGTCGGCTAGAATGATATCTGCGTCTCGAATTGCGTTGTGTGTGGCTCGAGTAAGAAGGTCTGGATGCCCAGGTCCTGAACCGGCCAGGACTATTTTCCCTTTCCCGGGACGGCTGGTAGCTGGCAGAGCGTCACTTGAAAGACTTGATGAATATGCTTTGAGGATTGCATCAACATCTGAGTCGGATATCGACGCCAGTCTCTGCAGCGGCCAGTATTCGCAAATTTGAGACAACCACCTAATCCTTCTGGTTTTGGCCGCGTTAGCGTCCTCATCCGTGACCAGGGAATTAAAAGTATGGCTTTGAGCAGCCGAGTCTTCATCTTCGACTTCAAGCTTGGACCCGGCTTGGTCCTCCTCCCAGATTCGTTTTCTCAATGAGCCCAGACGGTCGATGGCCTTGCCAAAATCTGCGGGTAGTGAACAGGCAATTTCTCGCCTCAGGCGTGAGGATAGCTTGCATCCACGTCCTGAAGTGGTAATGCCAATATGCAACGGGCCGTCTGAATGTGTTGAAAGTAATGTGAAAGAGCACAGGTCCGGTGCATCAGTCACGTTGATGGGTATCCTGAGCCGTTTACAGAGCTTAAATATATGTGAACCTAATAAAATTAGTTAGATTCTAGGGCAAACCCTGATAAGGTATCTTACTGAGAGGATTTCCACCACCCAAAGTGACAAAAACAGCATCAACGACATGGTCAACTTCTTCGCGACCCAACGTTTTCAAATCCTCATCTTGGAACTCTCTTTTAAGCCACTGCACGGAACCCTGTTCAATCTGCTCCTTTAATGAAAAGTGCACATCCTCAGTCTCTGGCGCAATAACTATCGGCTTTGCGCCAGCTTGGAGACTTTTTGTGCAGCGGGAAGCAGCTATCGAAGAAGAGCCGATGATTAGATGTATCTGCGAGGTTGCGCTGACAGCCAGCAGCATCGGCGCATGTTCATGTTCACCACTTGTTGAGTCTTTCATGATTGATTATTCAGACCGTTGCCAACTGAAAGAAGAAGAGCGACTTCAATTATACAAGGTTCTGCGGCCTCGCTGTGGGGAATGACATATACGGGGTTGGTGATTTGCTGAAAGCGTATCGTATCGTTATCAGTGCTTTCCGCGGAGATCACGAAGCATGTCAGAATTAGCAACCGATATGTATAATGGGTACCGATGTGCGGGGAATCCGAGGAGATGCAATACCCAAGCGTGCAGAAGACAAAATTGAAGATCTGTTTCAAGCAGAGAAAAAAACATTGCTGGTCCTCCACAGTCGCGATATACCTCGACTGCCGAAAACGCCCTAGTGTGAAAAATCTAGCAAATTGCGGGCAGTCGCGATGGCGTGATTGCATGTGCGATAAGATAAGCCTATACAATTTGAGATCCTCAACATTGAACTATGCATCAGTAATGTTAGAATTTAATATTCTTCCGATGCCGATCATTTATTTAGAGAAATTTGTATCTTGAGTGAATATTTTGTGACAAAATGCTGTCAGGATACCTGATACGTTGAGTTTCCTCTCTATTCTGCTGCCAATGTGCTAGCACCATGTAGATCTAAACAACATTTAGAGGTTCAATGAGCCAATTAATTGATGTTTTGGATTACCAGTTGGTGACTGCATGAGGATAGTGCTTGTGGTTACATTACTATGTTATCATTAGATCAATGCTGCATGGCCAATGCTATTTAAGCATTAAAGATGCCTCTTGTCGATGAGGGAATCCGACCATCGAGTAAAAAAGTTGACGCTGTATTATTTTTGGATAAAATAATATGCAAAATGAGTGTTAAGAGCATTATCCATGTTGAAAGCTATTTAAAGCATATATATTAAAGCCTGCCCTGAGAGGTCACGTGAGTGATGTATGTACTAACCACATCCAGTTAGCGGCTGATGTCGTCGCTGGAGCTCGGCCAGCCAGGCTCGAAGCTCCACGACCATCACATAAGCACCTCATACTGCATCACGCATCTGCAACTGCTGAAACACGCAGAAATCATCCTTGAATCCGACATTTGCCCCAAATTATCACCAAACTACGACTTGACTTTGACTCGTATTGGGCGGTGATCGATCAACAGTCGTCATCATGTCCGAAGCCTTCCTAAAACCGGAGAAGGACTACAGCAAGGATGCAGACAAGTTGATCCCAGAGGCGCAAGAGCTAGCCAAGGTTTGTTTGCAGTTTTACAGATAAAAGGATGATGCTGACGAAACCAGAGCGATGTCCAAGCCGCCATCGACAAGCTGACCTTGCTCGAGAAACAATCCCGCCAGGTAAGAAGCTCGATTTCTCATCAAGGCATTATACTCATGGAGTTATTTCTAGGCCTCGGATCTCGCTACCACCTCCCGCATCCTTGTTACTATTGTCACCCTCAGCAAAGATTCTGGCGATTGGGGTCTGTTAAATGACCAGGTGTTGTTGTTGTCCAAGAAACATGGCCAGCTCAAGCAGGCTACGACCAAGATGGTGCAGGTTGTGGTGGGCTTTATAGATGAGACGCCCAACCTGGACACGAAACTATCAGTGATCGAAACTCTGCGAACAGTCACGGAAGGCAAGGTTAGTTTTCAAACAACGTGCAGCTTGGGTAGGAACTCACCAGCATAGATCTTTGTGGAAGTGGAACGCGCTCGCATCACACGGATTTTGTCGAACATCAAAAAGGCTCAGGGCGATCTGAACTCGGCGGCCGATATCCTTTGCGAGCTACAGGTCGAAACATTCGGGTCGATGGCACGGAGAGAGAAGACCGAGTTCATTCTTGAACAGGTTGCTTTGTGTATTGAGCGTGGTGACTGGACACAGGCTGCAATCCTCAGCCGCAAGATCAGCAAGCGTTACTTTGCCCGCAAGCCCAAGAAGACGCCCGAGCAGCTGGAGAAGGAGCAGAAAGAGTACGAGGAACGACTAAAGACACGCGCTTCGGATGAACCCATGCCAGAGAAGGACGAGGATGTGACCGATCTCAAACTCCGATATTATGAACAGCAGATTATTCTGGCCAAGCACGAGCGGAATTACCTGGAGACTTGCAAGCACTACCGGGATGTCCTGGATACTGAATCAGTCGAAGAGAACCCCGAACAGCTTCGCGCCGTAAGTTTCTAGCCGAGAAGAAAGAAAGAAAGGCTTGGTATTGACTCTTTTAGGTTCTCGCACGAATCATCTACTATGTAGTGCTCGCTCCATATGACAATGAACAATCAGACCTCCTCCACCGCATACAGCAAGACTCGCGTCTGGCGCAAGTTGCTACGGAAGCTCGCCTTCTCAAGCTCTTTACAGTGCACGAGCTGATGCGATGGCCGGAAATTGCAGAGACCTTTGGCCCTCACCTCTCCGGCACGGATGTGTTTGACACTGTCAAGAACTCGACCGACCCAGACGCCTTTACACGATGGGAGGATTTGCGGAAGCGTGTGATCGAACACAACGTGCGAGTGGTGGCCAAATACTACACTCGCGTGGAGGTCGGCCGTCTGACGCAGCTGCTTGACTTGAACGAGGAAGAAACAGAAAAGTATATTAGCGACCTGGTGACATCGAAAACCATCTACGCCAAGATCGACCGCCCTGCGCGCGTAGTCAACTTTGCCAAGCCTCGCGATGCCGACGACGTGTTGAACGAATGGAGCGGCAACATGAGGAGTCTGTTGGGACTGCTGGAGCGCATTGACCATTTGATCACCAAGGAGGAGATGATGGCTCGCATCCAGCCGACCAAGGGGACCAAGGCGTGATGATGATGTATAGTAGTAGAATACTGTATCGAATCTATCTAGGGTATAACTCTATCAGAAGTGCAGAAGTAGAAGTATATCTAAAGAAGAGACGACTAAAACGGCATATCCATATCCTCCACCCTTTCTTCTTGCTCTTTCTTGTCGCCGCCATTCTCCTCCAAACAGCGCCTGACAAACCCAACCGCAGCATCCAAATACGTCTTTTGACTCGGCACAAAATGTCCACCGGGGTGGAAAATCACTCTCCCTTGTTGCTCTGGATCACCGGCACACGCAGCAATAAGCTGTCGACCCCTGACCTCATCCACAACAGCATCCAGCGTACCCAGCACATGTAACGCAGGTGTTTGCAACTGCGGGTTTTCATAAAACGCATTATATCTCAGCCCAGCCGCCCTAAACCCGCTATACAAAAGCGCGAATTTCATCGGCGGATGGTCCCCTGTATTTTCGGCATTGAACTCAGGCGGAAACGGGATTCCATGGGCATTACCGCTCTTTGTCGCAGCATCGAATGCATCCTGTCGTCCCGGCTCTAGTAAACTCGCAACAATAAACGCCATAGTCGCCCCCTGCGAAAAGCCCACGACGCCGTCAAACGGGCCCTCCTCTTTCAGCGTCTTGGCCACGGTGGCTAGGCCATTGTTCAACCCAACATACTCAGGTGCCTCGCTACCGCTCGTGTCGGCGCGCCGCCACCATCCGTACGCTTCGATTTCGGTTTCTGCGGCAAGCGGGTCGTTCCATGATGGTGTGTAGCCTGGAACATCCGCCGGGTTTAGGCGTAACGGACCCGTGGGGTAGGATAGGGACACGGCGTGTAAGGGAAAAGCCTTTGTCAGGGCTTTGGTGAGAGCACCGGTTTTGGCGCGGAAGAGAGGGCCGGATTGTGTGTAGCCGTGGAGCATCAGGATTTTGAGGGGTTTGCTGTTTGGCGATGGAGCAGCAGCATTGCGGGGGGCCATGGTGCTGGTGCTGGTGCTGGTGGGTGTCGCTGGCGAGGACGAAGATGGGGAGGAACAGTGTGAGCGGATGTGTTGGAGACGACGGGCGGCGTGTCTGGATGTGGCTGTATGCATGGATTGGACAATTGAGGGTTCGGACTGGATCCAAACTGTCAAGTGTTGAGTGTTGAGGGACGATGGAGAGGGAAGTAAAGTGAAGTCGCGATAAGATAAGCACAGCCTAAGGCCTTGCCTTTCTCGACACAACCACGCATACTCAGGCGTTCGCATTTATTTTCGTCTGGCAATTCTTATCATACATACTCGTTCTAACGCTCTAAATAGAACTAGAAAAAGGCGTCTGCATGATTCAACGGCGCACGACTTGAGTATTGCTAATCGAATTCCAAAGCCGCTCAAAACCCACCTTTGAATAATATAAAACCCCACTGCAGTCCTCGTAAAAGCAGCAATCCCGATTTGTTTGCGAATCTTTTCCGGTTCTCCTGAGTCCTGGCAAATCATCGCCAATCATTGCTCCATCTGCTCCCTTGTGCAACCGTCTCATATACGGTTAATAAGAGGCTAGCCCACTCAATTGCGGGGAGCAACTTCATTTAACACTTTTAACAGGCGATGATATTCATCGACATTCGCCACTGAGAATCACATGTGCACTTGACCCAGCTTATTTTTAACACGCTTATTTATTTCGGAACTACTACGGAGTATAGTAGGAGGTATTAATTAGAAAAAAATAATAACTAGGGCGGGTGGCAATATTTGGAGAGCGACGGCTTTTCTTCCTCTTCATACTACGAGAGAAAGATCCGAGAACATTCACTTCGAGTCTTGTGGATGACTGAGCAATTGAGAATGTCGAGCGACTTCAATGCCGAGCAGGTCAGCCTGCAAATGGCCGATTTGCTAGAGTAAGTACAGAGTCTCTTGCATTCCCGCGTGCAAACAAATACACATGGTATAATACTCGGTATCAACCTAGACCTTGAATTTTTTTTGTCGTTTCCACCCGCTTCGCTCGATTCGCACCGTGTCCATCGAAAAGAAACTATCAAAAAAAAAGAACACAGAATAATATAAGAAAATATACACAGATCCTTCAAAAACCATCCACTCATGCAACCGCCAGACACCCACCCAACGCTTGTCTTCCTATTCGACTTTATCCGCAACACGCACAAACAGCTCAAATCCATTGACACGACCAAACTGCGTGAAGGCGATGCGGATGCCCAGAACAGCGTGGGCGAGGTGCTCGGCCGAAATCGGTTTGCGATGACGCTGATTGACGACACGACGGGAAAACTGGCTCTGCTGACGGGCGGGGACCCTGGGAGGCCGGTGGATTTTGGAGAGGAGATTAGGGAGAAGGCGAGGGCGTTGGCTTGAATTTGATTTTCTTGTCTGGTTTGATTTAGTCTGCATTGGTTGATTCAATGTTGTTTGGCGTGGTATTGCTGGTATGGGAGATTGCAGGCTGGATGTACGTGTACTGGATATAGTCGAATCTTATAGTAATTTACGACATTGCTACAATACCAGAACACGAGTAGATGTATATGAATCGATTCTAGCACAAGCAGAACATCAGGTATCATCAGTCATCCACTGTACATATCACCATGTCTGAATATTATTGTATATCCAGACAAATGCTGTAATAGATGCCTCCTCCAACAACATTTGAAACAGGCAACCACATCATAGAATTGAGATATCCGGACTTCCCGCTCGTACACCAGAAAAAAGGGTAGTGTATAGTTTTAACATTTTTTCCATTGGAAATTTTCTTTTTTTTGCTGGTATAAAATTTCAGGTTATTCCCTCCCCAGGGGGGCGAATGCGAATCGGGTCCATCTTCTATCTGTTCTTTTTGTCTCAAAAGAAGCAAATAAAAACACACATCATAACAAAAAAAAAAGAACACATCCCCCTTTCAACCATAAAGCCGTAGTCCAAAGGGGTTATTAAAAACGCCACCGATTTTTTGCTTTTAATCCATGGTTATCGAATGAATCCGCTCAGTTTCGCTGACGTCGGTTAAAAGGCCCAAAAAAGAGAAGAAAAAATTTTCGGTTGATTCATCCTCTACTTGCGTCGGAAAGAGCAGCCCTCGGTGAGACGGGCCTTACCACCGGTGGGCTGGCACAGGACGGTCGAGCAGCCGGCGCAGATGACGACGGTCTGGGCGTGTGAGAAGACAGTGGTGATTGTGAAGCAGCCGGGGCACTTGACGTCCATGAAGAACGAGCGAGGAGCGGGCACGAGAGCCTGGGCCAGTTAGTTTGTCGTTCCATCGATCTTGACACATTTTCGATTGTGCCTTTTTTTTGTTTTGCGTATGGTGTGTTTTGGTGTGTGCATACCTTGAGCTTGTGCTTGCGAGCCTCAGACTGAGGAGTAGGGTTGAGGAGATCGACCGCGAGAACCTGATCAAAAGCAAGTCAGTTAAATTTTCACATCCATCAAGAAACCAACAATCTCGACAGCCGAATCATTGATTCATCGCAGATCGAAAAGAGATCAAACATACCATCTTGGCGACTGTGATCAGCGATAATAACTTGAAAAGGTCGGCGCTGAGAGAGATGGTCGGGGATGGGCAGAAGATAAGCTGGTCTCGTGGTGAGTGATGGGGAGTTGCTCCGCCAAGGCCCCGATTTGATGTGTGCTCTCGCTTAGGCGGGCGGCCCGTTCTTTTCCCGGGTCACGTGATTTCATCCGTACTATATGGCCCATGATGGCTAATTTTGAATCATACTTACATTTGTATTGGCAACATTAATATTGGTATGAAATAATACGGTACTAATAAAGAAAATCGTGTGATTATTACTATTATGTATATCGTTGATCGTTGATCGTTGATCGAACCCAAAGGTGGCAGTACATGCGTGCATCAGTCATAAGTCTCACCGAGTAGTAGTATCTAGAGTCAATTACAGCTTCGAGCCATGCAATTCGTCTCTAAGAATCTTTCTAAGAATCCTTCTTCGCGCCCTCGACGTACGGGTGCTTGATGGTCAAGCACCAAATGTCCAGATGGTCGCAGATTGTGACAATTATAGTGCGCTAAAATAAATGTTAGTATCATACGTGAGTTCGATATAGCTCAGGAAAACCTACTATAAAACTGGCATAAACGCCAATTGCAATCCCCAGCGCCGTATACAAAAACGCAATCTGATTGGTGTCGCTGCCAAGCACACTCGGCCACAGACCAGACCACGGACCCAGACTGTCAAACACCGCAGCAGCCAATGGCCACATCAGAATATTGCTCATAGGGAACGAAGTCTTGAGAAGATGGGCCGTGATCATCTTTCCCACAGAATAGGCATTGATAATGCCAGCGTACAGCACAAACGGAACCAGGTGGTTGTTCAGAATTCCCGGCTGCAGGTACAAATACAGAGGCGCCAAGATCCATACATTGACAAAGGGGAAAAGTCCGAGGAGCGGCGTAATGGGGTTCTCGTTGCGTTTGCGACGCGCGTTCATGACGTTGACAATGCTGGAGCCCGTTGCGAAAAGAATCATTATCCCGCCGTAGGTGACGTACCACGAGGTAAACGACATTTCGTACACGGAATCAGGGAGGAACGCAGGTTTGGACACTCCGAGAGTTTCAAGCATGGGCTGGTGCCAGAAGCTACCGCCGCCCATGTAGCCTGTGAAGAGGAAGACGGTGCATATAGTCAGGATGCCCTCGACTGGGCCAGAAACGATTCCGAGCGTCAGGACATGAGTGAAGTATTCGTCCCATGTTTGAACGTAGAATGTCATAACAGCTGTAACATGTCAGCGGAAAATTAACATTTCAGGGAACAATGTTTTCCGT
The DNA here is from genome assembly GCA_037040535.1 of Talaromyces sp. P118-02. Lineage (NCBI taxonomy): Eukaryota > Fungi > Ascomycota > Eurotiomycetes > Eurotiales > Trichocomaceae > Talaromyces > Talaromyces sp. P118-02. Next base: position 854,496 of record JAXQGY010000928.1, read on the forward strand.
ACATCCCCACAATATAAGCACAGTAGTCCACGTCTGCCCAAGATTCAATGCCGCAGCAAAAATCAAGACTCCCAAGACCGTATTGCACGCATCGACACCTAACCTCATTAATATTTAGACAGTGAGAACGAATGGTAAGCTCACTATGGTCAAAGAGTTCTCCCAAAGGACCGCTCTGTTTAGTCCGGCGACTGCATCCGTCATTAGCCATTTCCCACGCGCAAGCAAATCACAGCCCAAACTCACGCTTGCATTCCGTCAACAGCATCAAACGTCTGGTACAAAAACAAGCCCACGGCGCAGCTTACATACACCCACGGCGGACAATCCTGGTCCAGTGTGGGATTGTAGTAGAGTATCGTCAGGAAGTTCAAAATCACGAATCCGAAGCCAGTAAGGGTGATGAGGTTGGGACTAATTGACAGAAAATTAGCCACGGAACTGAGAGGCAACGAATCTCCAGATACTCACGCCATGCCCATCGGAAATAAACCAATGACAAAATTGGTATAAAACGGCTTGAGAATATACCGGCTCACCAGCGAGTGGTCGACGCCAGAATACTTGTATTCCCGCAGCTTGGGAAGGTCATTTTGGCGGATCCAAGTCATTGTTGACTCGGGGCAGGGGGGTGCGCTGAAGAAAAGGACAACAGAGCGAGAAAACCTGTCGCAAAGGAAAAAAAGATTAGAATTTCGCAGTCGCCAGCGTAGCAGAGTTGAAAATAACCTAACGCTTAATGCTTAGGAAGAGAAGAAAAGAAAAGAAAACGCGAGGGTGATAGACATTAATATGTACTGTTGTTGTCACGGAGAAGCCACTCACAATTTTTTTTTGCTTCGCGTGTGGAGAAACGCGGTATGGTCCGACGTCATCACTGGCTCTCGGCTCGCACGTGGACCCTACCAAGTCATGGGTCCGGGGTTGGCTGCGACGCTACGGTAAAACTACGGGATGATAAATTACATATTAATAAAGACATGTCCAATCAAGTTCAATCCTAGACTTCCTACTCTAGACAGCTTCACTAGATATACACGTCCTGTCACGACTAACGACAGTATTGAACAGACGGAAGCAAACAGGCAATCAACCCACCGGGCTCCAGGGCATGGGAATCAGGATTCTGCTCTGCATCGACTGAATGAGCGGCACCGTTCTGTGTACTGTGTCGGCCCAGCCCTCGACGCCCCAGGACTGCTCGCGGCGAATCTTCCTTTCCTCCAAGTCGGCAAACTGCCACAGGTGGTGCACCGTGTTGAGTTCGCCAATCTGGACGAACCAGGCGCCGACGCCTTCCATGACCTCGCGGCGAGCCTGCAGTCCTTGACGCCAGTGAGTCTCCCATTCTAGTAGATTGCCGGGGTGGAGAGTGTAAGAGCGCAGTTCGAAAAGACCGCCCAACTGGCGAGGAGACGTCGTCGGCCAGAAGGAAAACTCTTGCATGAGAGATGTCTTTTTGCTCTTGATCAAAGTCTTAAGTTTCGAGTCAAACTCGCGGAACTCGGGGTGCTCGGAGATGGAATGAAGGGACTCGTGGTAACCGGTGTAGCGTTGGTATTCCCAAATATGTACTGCAAAAGAGTGTCAGTAATGCAGACGCACCGAGATAGTAAAGATCACGTACCGAAAGTATCGTTGTCTCCAACCTGAGTACGCCAGCTGCCCACCAGGTTGACCTTGTTCTCTTGGATCGAGGCCATCTTGGGGTACCACTTGCCGACGAGCTCTACATACTCATCAACCTTGTCGGGCTTGACATCGTGGAAGACGATCGAGTGGACGTATTTGCCACGAGCGAGAACCTGTGAGAACGACCGCTCCATGTCTTTGTCAAACACTTGTCCTTCTTTGGTGCCGTAGATGAGCGAGGACAGAGCGCCTCGCTTGGCACCCTCGGCAGCAGCAGCATCGAGCTCCTGTTGTTCTTCTGCAGGCTGTTAGGTAATGCAAAGACGCTAAAAGGTCCAAAGGCAAGCGAGACTTGGGCGATGAAGAACACCACTCGCATTGCTCACCAGCGGAGCAGTGGGAGTAAGGAAAGACTCACGGGCACGGTCACGAGGGGGGTTCTGGACAGAAGACGAATTGACAGACTGACTCTCTTGCTCTTGTTTTCTCTTGCGGGCGGACAACTCTAGATTCTCACGAAACTCCTTCTGCCGAGCGTCGAACGCGGCAGCATTATGGGGAGTGATATCACGGATGGAGGGGGCACGGCCAGCAGCGGAGGTGGTAGTAGTGAAGGGGCGGAGGGCAGCAAATGCGGGGGAGGCGCGGAGCACCCGCGCAGGCAACATGATGACGGATGCGATGGCGAAATGACACAAAGAGAAGGACGGCGGGACAAGGCTACAGGAGCCTCGTATTGAGAAGAGAGTAAGGAGACAGGAGAGACGGGGTAGAGATCAAAACAAAAGGTCGCGAGGGATGGGATGCTAGCTAGGGTATCGTGTCGTGTCACAGGGAGGCAAAAAAAGTGAGCGACGGGGAGCAGCAGAGAGAGAAGTAGATCCGATCCCAGCAAAAGAGCAGAACAGAGCGAGGAGCAGCTGTTGTATTGGCCGAGGAAACGACCGAGAGTCCGGGGTACGGCAACGGCGCAGGCGGGATGAGCAGGGCTGGATTGCGGGTGATTGGCTGGGGCACAGGAGCACGGCCAATGGCGGCAGCAAGAATGTCACAGTGCAGAAGAAGGTTGCAAGATGGATGCACGAAGGCCCAAGCGATGCGAGCTAGATGGGCGGTTGGATGGAGAGCAGAGTGAGGGGAAGATGAGAGAGAGAAGAGGAGAAGAGGAAAAGAGGAGAGGAGAGGGAGACAGAGACGCCGACAGGGAGCAGCTGCACTAGCGACGGATAGCCCAGTGCTACCGGGGCTGCGCAGCAACGGAAAGCGCGGGGGGAGCTGGGGAACGCCTAAACTGGGCAGGCACGATCCAGCAGACGCAGCTTCCCTTTAGGAATTGTGATCAGCTATGAGCGATACTCCTCTGTTGTTTTCTTGATAGTATCTCGCTCTTTTTTTTTTATTTCGCGTCCACAAACAATCCAGCACTTAACAGCAATGCCACATCGCGCCTTTCCGTTCACATTTCCGTTCCGTCTCCAGTATGACGTCGTTGGATGACGGGGTGGAGCGACAAGACGATCAGACCAGCCATTGACCAGTACTACGTACAACATACAGTATGTAAGAGGAATATCAATGCTTTGTGCGTCTTCCACCTGTTGCTAGGTGACTCGAATCGAGAGATGGAGGAAATTCATCATGTACTGCGAAATCCACGGAATTTCTACAAGAATTTGTCGACGCTTAGTAAAATTTCTTACAACTTTCTTAATTTTTAATATTTCTTTTATAAATTTGAAAATATAATTATTTATACAGCTATCTATTCATATACACAGTTTGAAAACCTTACATATACAGATAAGTGAGGTAGAAGCCGTTGAAAATTGAAGTTGAAAACGCCAAGAGTCTCATGAATTTTCCAACCAACAGATATTGTGGGTTGATGAATATCTGAGTAATTAGTGATGGCTCAGCCTAATTACATATTATTCGTCGAGATCGCTCTTATTTACAGCCAACAACTACTAGTACCAGGAACAGACAGACACTGCCACTGGTCGACCACCTCGCTCTGCGGTTCCCCACTTGAATTCTCGATCGGCGCCATAGACAGCTTTCAACGACATCTACTCCGTCCAGATCACTTATCCTTCCAGACGTGAATTGCATACGACTGATCAACTCGAACAGGAAATCTACCTTTCTTTTCTTTTCTTTTCTTTTTCTTGTTTTACTTCTCTCTTTTCCCCTCGTAGTCCACATGGCCGACGGAACGAACCCCCCGCTCAGTTACGAGGCCTCGGCCACGACAACCCATCCCTACGTGGGATCGACGCTGCCTCCAGAGGTTATTGCCTGTCTGAAAAACTCGCGATATGTACGTTGTTTTTATGTGTCTGTGAAGTTGCTTCTAATCTAGAGCTTACAGCTTCATCTGGCGACCAGCGATGGACTCACCCCGCACGTCTCGCTCATGTCCTACACCTATCTGAACAACACCCCATTCGATGAATACCCTAGCATTATCATGACCACGAATCCCTCGTCTCGAAAAACCATCAACCTCCAAGCAAACCCGCGCGTCTCGCTGCTGGTGCACGACTGGGTCTCGCATCGCCCACCCACACGCGCCCCCAACGCCCGCGACGGTTCACCACCACCAGCTGCCACGCGATCGTCTCTCGCCAGCCTGCTACTCAATCTCAATACGAGCGCGCTCTCGAGCATCTCGACGACCATCACGGGGTCCGCGCGCTTCCTGGAGCCGGGCTCAGAGGAGGAGCGCTGGTGCAAGACTCAGCACCTGGAGAACAATACCTTTGTAGCCGCACCCGGCGAGGAAATCCCGTTTGCGCAGCGCCGGGGCAGTGGAGTCGCCGAGACGCCCATGATTGACGACGATAGTCGAGTTGTGGTGGTGCAGGTGCGCGAGGGCCGGATCGCAGACTGGAAGGGCGGGGTGCGAGACTGGCAGCTGGTGAGATCAGGCGACGATGCGCATGGAGGAGTGAACGGGGTGTCTGCATAGTTAAAACTGTATGGAATTGATGAAAAGCATGGTTGACACAATTTTTTTGGTTGGTTATACTGTAGACTTGTATGTCAGAGTGTGGGAGGTCATAGCTCCACTCCCGATAACGTCACTTCTCGTCTCAACCTTCACCTCTCAACCGACTTGCTCCAATGCAACACCTCGAACAATGCTCCTGGATATGAACAAATAACGCAATTCTTATCAAAAACCCAAACTTCACCATGCGCCTCGCGCACCTGCACCTCCCCGGCATCACGCCGTTTTCCACCGTGTCCAGGATCCAGCAGAGACTGGCCCTCGAGCACCTCGCCCACAAAAAGGCCATATCCCCAACCCCATCAACCTCGGTCTCTTCTTCTTCTTCTTCTGAAATCCCAGCTCCCGACCCAACAATCATCACCTTCACACCCAACCCAGTTTACACAACAGGACGCCGCGACCTACCGCCGTCCAACACCTCTTCGCCCACCGACCCGCAACCGTCTCGAGAGCTCTCGCTGCCACCGTCCCTCGAACCAATTCGCCATTTACTCGAAAATAAAAACAACAACCCCCTCACTGCAGAATACCATCCTACCCTCCGCGGCGGCCAGACTACATACCACGGCCCCGGCCAGCTGGTCGCCTACACGATCCTGGACCTGCGCCGTCTCGGCTTGTCGCCGCGCTGCCATATCCGCTGTCTTGAGAAGTCCGTTATCGACGTGCTCGCCTCGTACGGCGTGCACGGCTTTGTCACTGAGGATCCGGGCGTGTGGGTGAACGACAACAAAAATACTTCGGGGGAAGCAAAGAAAATCACCGCCGTCGGCGTGCATCTCCGTCGACACATTAGCTCCTACGGCATCGGGCTGAATGTGACCAACGAGCCCATGTGGTTTTTCAAACAGATTGTGGCGTGCGGGCTCGAAGGGCGCGAGGCTACGAGTTTGGAAGCGCACGGCGTGACGACGACACAGCCAAACATTATGGAGGAGGTGGGGAGGCGGTTTGTGGATGCGTTTGTGACGCGGCTGCATACGGATTATGCGTCGCCGAACCAGGAAAAGATTGATGACGTGTATCAGTTGGGTATGGAGGATGTGGTTGCGTTAGGAAAGGAGGAGTTGGGAGGGTTTAGGTGATGCATACATATATCAATTCACATGTTGATATATATACGGTTTGTTTATGAGACTACGAAAAAACACAGTGTATTCAAGTAGGTATTAATTATATTAATGAGCAATATGTAATTATATCCTTGCTCAAATGTCGTCAGCTAATCAAAAATGTCAAGTCAAATGTCAAACGCGCTGTAGCTGGGATATATCAGCATATCCAATCTGACTGAGACGTCAAAAGGTCGAGTTGAATAAAAAAAAAAAGAGGAAAATGTCGTGAAGAATGTGCATGAAGTAAAGGTGAAACAGAGCAAAATCGCAGTAGCAAGAGAGGGCAAAAAACAGCAGAAATCCATCACAGAATAGTACATCCACCGCTGGCGCTTCCACCAGCCGGCTTCACCTCGAGTGCCACTTTGGCTGCTTCGTAGAATGTCTCTCGGATTCCTCGGTTTTGCACCGCAGAGCATTCTAAAGAAAAAAAAACCCCATTAGCGACAGCACTTTGAACACTTTGTATAAATGGACAAAACCAACCAAGGTATTTCACAGCGCCAACCTCCTTGGCCTTGGCCAACCCTTCATCAAACGCAACCGCATTCGGGTTCTCGTTTTGCTCGTCGTCCTTGCGCAAATCGCATTTGAGCGCCGTCAAAACCAGCTTCACGCCGGGACAGTTTTCGTGGATTTCGGCCATCCATTTGGACGCGACGTTTTCGAACGAGTCTCTGTTGTCGACCTGCCACAAAATCAGACGCGCTCGTTGGAAGGAAGTGTTTCAGGGGGAGTACACTGAAGCAGAGCATTATAACGTGTGTGTCCTCGTATGAAAGCGCGCGCAGGCGGTCGAATTCTTCCTGGCCGGCCGTGTCCCATAGGGACAGTTCCATGTGGACGTTGTCGACGAAGATGTCTTGCTTGTCAGCTTTTCTGTCTGTCTATCGGCGAGTGTATATCGTACCGTGAACATAATTCTCTAAAAGACACGAGTATTAGCATTCATTCTGTCTCAAGGGATCTCCGTCTCAGGATTAGCACTCACCAAACACTGTCGGTTCGCTACACAACAGAGAAAACACCTAGATTAACAAAACCCACCAGCCCACAAACTGCTAGACAACTTACTAAACCGTCGGGAAAAACCTGCATAGCAAATATCAGTACACACATCCCCCTCGAACCAATAGCCGGGAACTCACCCCCTGGTAAACACGTTCAAAGCCGAGGTCTTGCCGCAAGCACCGTCCCCTCTGTTTTCCAACCCATCAGTCGCAGTCAAAATAATAAAACAAGTAAAAGCTCACAGCAGAACCATCTTCCGCTGGACGACCTTCTGGCGCCCGCATAAATTCATGTTGGCGACGCAACAGCGACCGTGGGGATTGGCAGAATAGCAGCAGCAACGGTTGGCAGCGGAGGCGAACGACGAGTAAGAGCGTGTTTATCTGTCAATATATATGCTTTATATATAGAACGATCGACCTGGGGCGGATAGCTGTTCCCCAGTCGAGTGGTCGTAATCAGTCGCAGGCAAGCAGCAGAGAAGTTGACATGCCACGTTCACCTAGCGCTGTAAACAAGTCGATGACATCGCGCCGGCTGGGGCGGCCGGCTCCACGCTTCAACGTCAGTGCTCAGTATACTAGTTGCTGTGTATAGTAACTTCATCACTATTTACTTTTATTTATGTTGATTCGAATGATTGCTGTAAAGTAAATTGATTGCTCATGTTCATGGTTTAAATGCATATAATAATATTATTCTCCCAACGCCAGCATCGTAACCGTATCCGAGTAAATTTACCAAGTTAATACGCCTCCTGCTCTTTCTCGATATTGCGTCGACCGCGCTGAAGTCGCTCTGACAAGTCCAGATCGCCAGCGCGCTTATTGATCCCTGATATAAACGCGCCTCGACCACCGTCCTTGCTCGTGCGAGCGCGCGCTGCTTCGTCAGCTTCGCGCTCTGTCTGCTCGCGCGCATCGACCGCGGCCAGTCGCTCGGTGCGCATTTTGTCCAGGTCTGTTGCATTCTGCTGCATCGCCGCCAGCTTGGCTTCCATCTCTGCCTTCTTCGAATCTGCAGAGCCCTGCTGCTGCTCGCGAGACGGTGCTGATGGCCGCGGGTTGTGGTGCCAGCTTTGCCGTTTGTTGTCTCTGTCACGCCGAGGCGAGCGATTGCGACGTGATGACTGTGGAGAATATGACCGTTCGCGATGCTCCCGGGGACGATACGGTGATCGTGAGCGACGAGAGCTGTTTTTTCTGGACGGTGAAGGAGACCGTCGCGACCGGCTGTCTCTCGTAGGGGACGACCGGTTGCGCGAACTGCTCCTTGCACGGTCACGGCGTCTGTGTCGGCGGTAGTCATCATCGTCGTCGTCTCTGTGTCGTCTCGACCGGTGTCTCGATTTCCGATCGTCGTCGTCGTCGCGATGGTGCCGGTGTCGGTGGCGATGTTTGTGCTCCCTCTCCGACGAACCATTCTCTGCCCCTGAAGCTTTGAGAAGTTGTCTCCTGCGGGCTGGGTCGTTCATCATCGCCTCAAAAGCAGCCTGTTCCTGTTTTTTGATCGCAAGCATAGGATCCTCTCGAATCTTCGCCGCCGTGTCGCGCGCCGTATTCGCGTTCTGAACCGCCATAAACGCATCCTCGTTCGCCGACTTCTCCAGCTTTTGGTTCTCCGTGCCCTTGATCAACCCATCAATCCGCCGTTTGCCCAGCAAATAGCCCTCCATCTCCTCGGTCGTGCCGAGCTGGCCACTCGACGGCCCAGCGTACATCCAGTCGACTCGGTTCGCGCGCTTTTTGCCGCCAGCAGCTTCTTGTAAATCTTGGATTTCTTGGATCTGGCGTTCTTCCTGGCGCTCGCGCATCATCTGGTCGATGCGCTTGCGCTCCTCGAGCGCCTTTTTCTCGGCGATCCATGTTTTTTCCTGGTTCTTTTGGAGCACTGGGTTCCAGCTTTTTTTCAAGTTCAAGTCGCCACCCATGGTGATGAGCTGCGCTGAAGCGGTGGTGATATGATAGTGGTATGTCCTGGCGAATTCGACAGTGGCGAGGTGATTGTTTTTTGGAGATGGGTGGTGAGTGTGTTGCAGGGAAAAACTGGATTTAAGACTGGAGGCTGGTTTGCCCTGGGCGATTCTGGTTAGCGCCCGATCGGGTATAGTGCCCCGCCACCTCTATCTAGAGTACATCCTCACAATCCGTTTACACCTCTCAATCTCTGTGTTTGTGGAGAAAGACAGGTAAAGATTGGTGAGAAGAAGAGACAGGCTGTAAAAGGCACGGCCTGTCAGTATGTCAACTTGTATATGTCAAGGTATGTTTAATGACATTTGAATGATTCAACGTCCAGATGTCAACTACATAGGTACATCCGAGAAATATACAGTGGACAGGCACAAAGATAGCATGGGTGAGTTCGAATAGAAACAAAAATATAGCAAAGGAGGACTTCATGATCAAGCGGAAAGCAGAAAGAAAATGAAAAATCCGATATTCTTCAGACTAGGAAAGGGCTGGCGCTGTAAAGAGTATCTGAATGCGAAGGGAGTTTCTGCTTTTCAGACTTGTTCTCCGTTAAACTAGCCTGCTGCGCATTCTCCAGTCCCCACCTGGACCGACTAGCGTTTATAGAGAAGCTGACAGATTTGGGAGCCGTTGGCCTCGTGGGTGGTGAGTGATCAGGAGGTGAGGTGGAAGTATAGTCCCCAGTTGGTATTTCATCAGCTCGGGATATCTCATCTGCCAATGGTGGGATTCTTTCCGACGCATAGCTTAGCATCGATTCGCCGTTCGGAGTGGAATCTTGGAATATGAAACTGTTCTTAGTGGTATTGCCATAAACCCTGCTCAGCTCGATGGTTTCGTCAACGAAAATCAGTCATGTAGGAAAGTATACATTGATCAGTTGCCATGGGCCAGGTCTGTCCTTGGCGAAATCGGTACGCGGAGGTCTTAACCCTAAGAGATTCGTTCTCTTGATTGGAAGCTAATTGACTGCCATATCGGAATTGCAATCCCAGGTCTCGCTGGCAGCGGCGGCCTGAGATAAGGCAATTCGTACATATCGCCGCCCTTGATATGCTTGGTATGCGAACCACATGTTTGTGATTCCAGAGACTGCCGATGCATTTTAAAAACGCCGCAGAGACTTTGAGTCCCAAAAGTAGTTGAACACTGGTACGAGGACAAAAAGGACTGCTATGGCTGTGCCGCCGACGACAAAAGACTAGGTCATGATGGAAACAAAGAGAGGTGGTTATGTTGTGTCCGTGTTGCAAGAGACTGAGGGTGGTGGGCACTTATAAATGTGAAGAAATAATTCTGATCATGCTCATCTGATCCATCATGAAGTGGCTCCCCTCAGTGCGGCGTCATCTTCCCTAGGGTTGTGCCAACACGGAGAGCCCACAAAACGGCCAAACAAGTAATAAAACCCGCAGGAATGTAGCGAAATGACAGTTAAACCCCTCATCAAACTTAAGAAGTAATTATACTGCGGGGGATTTACGTTTGTCTACAAAATTTGGCAATACATACAAGGACTCATCAAGGATTTCCTTTTTGGGAAGTCCCCATTTTAGCCTCCGCGGAGAGTTTTCCTTTCTGCCCAAAACGGATTCCCCACTTTCACGAGCGGACCAATAACAGCCGACTTATTTAGTTGCTTATTCCCGTTCGGGAATAGTCTCTCCCGCATTGAAGCGTCATGTCGAACCTTGAGTCAACGAGAAAATGCTCGAGCACTTTTTCACTTTTTTATTCATTCGAAGCATGCAAAGCAAGATATAGTAAGCCTAGAAATATCAGCCGACAGATTGTGCAATGGTCTTTCCCCAAGTTTACCCCGCAAATGGAATCGTGGAGTCCAAATGATATAAATAACGCCTTAGGGATCCATTGATTTGGCATTTGCAGAACGGCAGTGTGACAAATAACCCGTGGTGGATCTTCCTGACACATTTATTCTCTTTTTACATCGATCCATCTCTTTTTTTAACCATGGCGAGCAATAGCAGTGTCAAAAACCTCTCTAACAAAGGCGAAAGGGCAGGCACTGCATCAGCAGAGCATGATGAGTCTGTCATTGCCGAGCCTAGCTTCTTGGATGCAGTCTCCTATGGGCCTGGTGGAATCAAAGGTCTGATAAGCTCGGGATATGTCTTCGGAGCTGCTGTACTTGCATCTCTGGGTGGCTTCTCGATGGGATACGACATGGGAGTCATAAGCCTCATTAATGTGATGGATCAGTTCCACACGAAATATCCGATGACCAAGACAAATTTTGGCTCAGAGTTCATGACGGCGATGCTGCTTCTTGGAGCATTTGTCGGGTGTATCTTCATGCCTTATATGGCCGACAAATATTCTCGCAAGTGGGCTTTGACTGTTGTTGTCGTAATTTTCGATATCGGTGCCATCCTCCAAACCGCCGCTCCAAACTATGCGTGTCTTATTGTTGGACGGTTTATCGGAGGAATCGGAGTTGGTACACTTGCAATGGTAACCTCCCTGCTTTTCCTAATATGATATTGCCTCGCTGACTTGTTTGTTTGAGGGTGCACCACTCTATATCTCCGAGATATCGCCTCCTAATCTTCGAGGAACACTACTAGTCCTTGAGTCAATTTCTATCACTTCGGGAGCCGTCATTGCCTACTTTATCACATTTGGAACAAGATACATGACCGGAGAAGTATCATTCAGACTGCCTTTTGGCCTTCAGATGATCACTGCAACTCTTCTCGGCGCAGGGATCCACCTATTTCCATACTCGCCTCGCTGGCTTGCTCTAGCTAATCGTTCTGAGGACTGCCTTGAAAGTCTCGCCAAACTGCGTGGTCTTCCTAGTACTGATGAGAGAGTACAGGCTGAGTTTTACGGTATATTTGCCGAAGTTACATTTCAAAATCTGACTCAGCAGAAACGACACCCTGGTGCTAGTGGGATTAAGCTCGAGGTCTTACTATGGATGGACCTGTTCCGACGGAAGTCTTGGAGGCGAACAGTCATTGGTGTCGGAGTTGCCTTTTTCCAGCAGTTCTCGGGTATAAATGCGTTCATTTACTATGCGCCTACCCTGTTTACTTCGGTGAGTGTATCTTTAAAAGCAGGATAACCGAAGACTTGGCTTGCTGACAATTGCAATAGCTTGGGCAATCCCCCGAAATGTCCAAAATTCTGTCCGGTGTTTTTGACATTATCCAAATGCTAGCAGCAATAGTTTGCTTCTTTGTCATTGAAAAAGTTGGCCGAAGACCCTTGGCCATATGGGGAGGATTTGGAACGGCCGTGACCTACGCGATCATTGCCATCCTTTCTGGCCTCTACTCAAAAAGCTGGACTGAACACACAGCTGCTGGCTGGGGCTGTGTAGCGATGGCATTCCTTTTTATCTGGATATATGGTCTCTCTTACTCTCCCCTTGGATGGGCTCTCCCTTCCGAGGTCTTCTCTACAGCCAACCGCTCCAAGGGGGTTGCCTTGTCAACATGTACAATCTGGCTCGCCGACTTTGTGGTAGGGATCTCAACCCCGTCAATGCTAGCAAATATCGGTTACGGCACCTATATATTCTTCGCTGTCATGTGCTTTTTAGCCGGCATTTGGGCGTTTTTATTCTTGCCCGAGACGTCTGGGAAGACTTTGGAGGAATTAGACGAAGTATTTGGGGACACCAGCGGGCAGGAAGAGAGAGAACTGGTCGCCGAAGCAGTTCAATTCCCTCGAAACTTGTTTCAGGCCTCTGTATAAGGTGACGCTTGATGTATATTGGTCAACTGGTATCCATCGGGTTTCTCGGCCCCAGATTTTTCTAAATTTACAGAACTCCTTTTCAGATATAGCGTGGTACCAATCTATTGAATTTGGGAAAGCAACGACTAACACTGTAAGAACCTAAGAACTATCAAGGAGAATACATGTTGTCCCCCCTCTTGAAGCCATAAAGAATAGCTCGCCATAGAATTTAAACTTGGAAATAGTATGCCCAAGAGTTCAGTCTATCTCACAAGCTTTAGAACAAGGTCCGAGCCTATCTCCGCATTGGAGTCTAAAATCTCTGTGAGCTTCTCATCATCGGCCAGTGTCCGGGCTTCGCAGGCAACATAATGAATGACCAGATCTCGAAGCGGAGACTTTCCACCTGCTTCGCCTCGCCCAGTATGTTCGTAAGTAAACTCGAGGAGGTCGAGAATAAGGGATATGTTCTCTCGGTTCAGCGAGAAGTTTTTAAGGTCTCTGTGCATAGATGCCAGACATTGTTGACGCAATCCCTCAATGAGATATTTGGTTGCAAATACGTATAACTTGGCATGGAAGAGAATATCGGGATCTATTGACACTGATGCTGGCTCGCTGCTGAACTTCAGAGATCGAAATCGCTGCCAAAGGAGTTCATAATGATAAGGGGTGTCGACCAGGACGGGAGGCTCAGGCCCAGGAATCTCAATGCGAGGCGGTATACCACGCATTCTAGCTACTCTTTCTTTCTTTCTGCGAATAATAGGCGACCATAAATCCCATCCATCCCAGAACTCATGATTCCTGAGTGTTTCCGGTTTGGGTTCAGGCTCAGGCTCAGGCTCGGGCTCGGGCTCGGGCGCAGGCTCTTCAGGCTCGGGAACATCGTACGGAATATCGTCACTCAATGGCGGTTCGTCGGGTCGATTGGTGTTGTCATTTGAGTCTAGATTTGACGGACTTTTGAAATCTGGGGTTTCGTAGACACCGGTGTACGCGTATTCGCAGAACCCAACGAATATTTCCACTTCGACATCTTTAAGAATGGCAAATCCAGTCTGAGACTCAATCATATGGCCATTGTTAATAAGCGCATGTAGAGGATCCGACAAATCTTGCACAATGGCAGCGTGAATTATCAAGGGGGTTTTATCCCTGCCGACCTGGAAAGTGAACGGCGATGATCGAAGAACTCCAGCAAAAATCAGTCAGCAAAGCGAAAATACTATACCTATTCTGAACATGCGAACCTTTTGTAATCAGCCATGTTTTGGTTGGAAAGTGATCTGCCGAACTAGGTCGAAAGGTTGCTTGGGATCAGGATCGATTCTGGGAATAACCTGATGCTTGTAAGGGTAAATACAGGATTTGCAAGAGATGTGTAAAATTCTTCGACCTTTGTTTCTTCGACAGAATTCAAACTCTTGGAAAATAAAACGGCAGACAAAAAAATGAGTAGCAACTAAGGAAACAAAATCACTGTAAATATAAGAAAATAATGAGGGGTAAGCTGCATGTATGAGCTGGCGGTTTGCTTCGTGGCCAATTATGCAATGCAGGTGACTCCTCATATCGTATTAGGCTTACCAGCAGACCAACATGAGGATAGTCCCCGATTCGCTAGATCAATTGGCTTGTTCAACTGAGGAATGTTAAGAATCTAAGAAGCCTCTCTGAACGCCGTTTGATTGTATCAACTGGTCCATAACATCAATTTCTATCCACAGCAAGCCTGGTGTGCCGTTACTGTACGATACGGTCTTTATAATAGGTTGATTTATAGGGATCTGCTAATGATGCTCATCGCACAGGACTGCCGATAGCAAAGGTCATCATGATTGCCTTTACAGGAGTGGACACGATATTAAGCTATTTATAGCCCAAACGATCAAGCCCATTAATGTGGGGCGATGTGCATGTTAAATTTGACGGCTGAGGCTGAGTCTGCACTAATCTTGCTAGCATCAAGCAACTCCGTGCCTGATTGACTGTTAAATACGCGAGCCAATACGACACAGACCTTGGCTGTCTGTGCGTGTTGCCAAATTTGCTAGCAGGGGACACCGAGCGCAGAGTTTATTTATTGGGAACACACTATTTCAATGTCCAGACCCCAAAGATGCAGCATCTCCGGTGCAAGTGGCTAGAAACCACCATGTTTCCTTCACAAACCATACATTTTTCACGATGAATCGACCGAGCTTCTTCTACGGGAGGAGGGAAGCGGAAAAGGAATCACTTGTCAAGCAGCGATCTGCTTCTGAAGATGGACCACATGTCGACATTGCGCACACCACACGATCGGCCTGTATCGTCGCGGTATCGACAGGCGCGACACTCGCCTTGCTGTGTTTCATTTCCGGGATTTACATCCTCAAGACGAACGAGAAAACACTGGTTGCTCCATGGCCCATCACTTCAGCGGGCCAGGAAGTCCTAGCCCTCGCCGTCAACGCTGTCCTCACACTCTGCATGGATGGCATGATGCTGGTACACTCGGTATCGCTGCGTTGGGCACTGTATCGCGAGGGAAGTCTAGAATACAACACCAATATCCGCCTCTTCACCAGCTCCAAAAGCGCCGGTCCAAATAAATGGTACATCAACGTGCTGGCGCTCTTCTGCCTGGTGCTATCCTATGGCTCTTCGTCCATTCTGCTGCTGGACAACCAAACGCTACCGGAAGTCAATGAGTACACACCTATGAGCGTCGCAACTAGCCTACTTCAGCAGACTACTACACAGGTAGTCAATGGCACAGCTCTGGTAGCGTTGGCCCTGGGGCTCGCCGGCCAGGCCGCCATCGCGGTATGGTGTCTGACGTTGTCTGGCTGCAAGTTGATACCGACCTGGAGTTCCAACCCACTCAATACAACATTGGCCGCGATGCAAAATGCCACTCTCATCACACATCAGCCGGGCAGATGTATGCTGTCCGTCCACCAGAGACGTCAGCCGTCAAACCAAGAGGTATACCCTGCGGAGAAGCAAGGGAGCATGATCCAAGCACAGCGGATCGTGCAATACATTCTCGCACTACTGTGGACCCTCGCTATTCTCGCCATCGCATGGCCCATTGCCATCGCCGCTGTCTCCATGTCCATAGGCAATGCCAGCGCTCCGGGCCAGGCTGTCACGGAATCTTTACCCTGCTGGAGATTGGGTTTCAACTGGAAGCAGGACTCTTTAGCATGCTCCCGGAACTATGTGACGCTGTCATTATCCCCATTTGCCAACACCCACAATCCGGATTCCGCAAAGTTCTCTTACGGCGCAGAAGCCGTGCTTTGCCTTGTCTTTGTCTGCGCCATCCAGGCTGGCCAGACAATCGCATTACACTGCGCAGAGCTGCTTGTGAACTTGTCTCGAGACGAAGCAGCCTGGCGACAGGCCTATAGCGATACAGACCGAAGAACAGCCCCAGGTGCACAACTCTCCACGAATCCATTTAGAGCATCTCTATCCAGCTGGGAATGTATCGTTTTATGCATCGCCAAAGTGGTCCTGCACTGGATCATTGGTCGGAGCATGCTCCCTTCCATCGGCCCTGAGGAAAACGGAGATGACTATTCGTTGAATTATACGCCGAGGAACGGGTTTCAGTTTGACATGGTATACTCGCGACTGATCATATATGCAGTTCTGGCCATTCTCCTGGCTGTTTTTGCGACATATCTAGCACTGAAGAAGCCTCGTGGGTGCCAGCCGGCCACGTTTGGCCATTTGCAGACGCTGGCAGACCTCATCGATGACTGGGAGACAGATCAGGATGGACGCTTGTGGTGGGGAGACAAGACTCTGCTTGTAGATGCTAATGGTGATGGTCAGGGGCGCCACGCTGGAACAAGTTGGGACAGAACTGTGCTGAATCCGATATCCACCGGAGCCAGATATTCAGGGAATGAATACATAAAGTCTTGAGAATGGAGTACGAAACTCCATTTGTAACTATTAAGAAAAAGATGTTGTAACAGTGACATAAGCAACCTCCTTCCTCCTGTTGGCATAGATACCAATCCGCAGTCAGTTGGAAGCAAACAAAGAGCACATCTTCTACGCGATCCGCAAATACTGGCTTTACCCTTACAAGCATCAGTCAATTCAGTTTCTCAGGCCTCGAGTGAGATTATCCTCAATTTGGTCCTGATCCCAAGCCCTGACATGCAATCTGTCAACCTAGCCTCTTCATCGTCTCAACCTCGGTACGTATGCTATCCCCAAAATGGGAAAACTCAGATCACCCCTACTTGAAGAGTTACGAGTGACAGTCTCAATTTTGATTTTATCAAAATCAATAACAATTCAGGGGTAACCTCTGAACTTTACGGTCTCGATAAAGACGTAAAGGTACGGTCAGTGCTACTAGTGAAGATATTCGCCGCGGACGAACCATGAAATGAATATGCAATGAAGTATCAGGGGTTTGTACTCTGTGGCTTATGGTTATTATTTTGCTCCCTTCGGGTAGATGGGTATGGAACATTGCTTAGTTTGTGGCCCCCGGAATTATAATTGAGCCATGAGTCTTGCAGTAGTGTTGGATGAAATTATGAATCCGATCGCTTTCTAGCTAGCTATGCAAATAATCCCATCTTCCAGATATACAGCATTCAATATACTATATAATGCAGAACTTTCCTCACGACTTGACTCTCTGCTCCTCAATAGACACCTTCTTCGCCGTATACGGAACATCATCGTCCTCGATATCCGCAAGCTCATTATTCTCCGTATCAATAACAAGCCTCAACCCGCCGACGCTGGCTTTACTCGGCGACATTCCTCTTGGAAACGGGCTTTTCGCTTTCACCGAATGCACCGACGCCGCAGACCGCGGCTCGTCGGCTCCTGCTGCAACAGCTGTATTAAGCTGCAGCCCACCAAGTCCACCATCCTGAATCCCCTGATGTTTCCCCAACTCGGCAATAATCGCCTGAAAATACTGCGCCGCCTGTTTTGTCACAGAGTACTCAAACGGCGTATGATTCGCTCTATTCCTTACAAACGGCGGCGCGCCCGCAGCAAGCAAAATCCGCACAGCCTTGAGATTTCCCCACGCACTCGCATGATGCAGCGCCGTATTCCCATTTGAATCTGTAATACCCACCGCAGCGCCGCAGTCCAGCAGCGCGGCTATCGTCGCCGTGTCTTCTTCCGTGGAGACTGCGCGTGGCCGATTCGTTCCTGTTGGTAGGTTTGCGACAGGTGCATGCCCCGGATTCGAGCCCTGTGCCGCCAGCATCAGCGCCGTTTTGCCGTCGTGGTTCCGCCAGTTTGTGATGTGTGGGAAGCTCTCGCACAGAGCTTCGACGCAGCGCGCGTGCGAGTGTGCGGCGGCGAGGTGTAGCGCTGTTGCGCCATCGGTGTTGAGTGCGATTCCCGGCGCTGAGTCGTAGCCTGTTGGGTCGATCAGGGGGTGGCATGAGTCGTGGCCGAAGGAGATGAGGAGTTTCTAAACATTCATCAATAATCAACCACCAACCCACAGGGGGGTGGGAAAAGCTTACGACGATGTCAACATGCCCCCTCGTCGCCGCCAGATGCAGCGACGTATTGCTTTTATCCGCGAAATCGGGGTTCGCGAGACACCAGCGGTTGTTCTTCACAATGCGCTTGACCAGCAAGACGTCGTTTTGGAGGATGGCACGTCGAAGACGTACGGGCACATCGAGCTCGACCCTGTATTTGTCTCTGTTAGTTTGAGACTTGCTGGTTAGTGGTTTTTGAGTAAATACGTACATTCCGACTTCATGTTTTAGAGTCGATGACCAGGCTGCTCTGGCTGAAGTTGAGCAGAGCGGAGAGCGTCAACGTCAACGTCACACGCCGGAGCTGCCCCACTCAAGCTCGCGCGCCAAGAAACACTGTCAACAGACTGCCTAATCGGATACTCTTCACATCAATTTACTTTGTATAATTTACTCTTGAATCTGCGTCCATTCGGTTCAACTATTATCTCCAGCTCTTCCGTCCGCCCAGTCTCAATTTAGTCCGCCAAACTACTACCACCCCGCAACAAGCAGATCAACAAGCAGATTCTTTGTCAAAGCAGCAGAAAACCACCAAGAAAAACAATCTCGAAACAGGGCTAGACATCTAAAGAAATGCGTGTGCAACATAAGAAACTGCTCAAGCGCTGATATCATGAACATAATATGCTTGTAAACAAATCAAATGCGTCCGTGAATAATAAAAAAAATCCGGTTCGTTAACGTTTCATAATTACAATGGCGGAGAAGAATTTCGGCTCTTCGGTTCGCCAGAACGTAAATGTAGCCTATTTTCGGCCATCGCTCGGCTCCCAGTGGATAGGTTCAAAGTCGGAGTTGAGAAAGTGGGCTTGGTTGTATGGAGAACTAAACCATGTCAGTTGTGTGTACGTTTGGGTATAGATGGAAATACTCTTACTTTTTGAATGGGGTGGTTACTGGAAGCGAATGGCTCAAATTAGGTTTCATGACAAGAGGGTTGAGCCTGATCTGCGGGCCATCCGAAGGCTTGCTTTGGACGGGGCTGAGTGGTAGGTTTGAAGAGGTAGGGGACGACACGGTAGTGGACACTGAGGGACTGAGAGAGGGAGAATAAAACTCGTGTTGTGGCGGAGAGGGCATGAAGCCTTGAGGGGTTGCCGGCATAATGGAACTGGATGTAGGTGTGTAGGGTGACGGGTCCATCATTAACCCCGGAATCGACATCAGGTGTGGGTTCATATCGAAAGACAGTGCGCCCCCGTCCCATGGGGTGTAGTTCATCGTCATCCCGTACTGATAATTCACGACCGGGTTCATCTGGATTGTTGGTTCTGCCGAGTACAAAAGATCATAATGGCCGCTAATAAAGTCAGTCAAGGGTCTGCAGAAAGAAAAAAGGTATACTTACGGACGATACAAAAGCTTGATCGTTGCGACAGTGTGTCTGTTCGGAGAGAGGAGATGCGGGGTGACTGCATCGCCCTGACTTCGGTCCAGGTAGAGAATCTCCACAGCAAAGTCCGATCCTTCAATCACGCTGTCCACCAGGGCTTGTAATCCAACTTCGTCAATCTCTGTTTTGGTGGGCTCGATTACGGTGGAGCAGTATTGATCAAGTGGTGTAGAAAGGAAGGCTTGGTATCGAACATGATTGAGTTTCATCCAGGAGCTGGTAAGGAGCTGCACACGTCAGTACGTAAAAGTCAATAATTCAGAAAAGTATTAGGGGATGTACCCTAAAGTGTGTGATGATCGACATGGACTCGTTAAACTCGTTGAAAATGTTGACCAAAAACCCTTCATCCGGCACGCCTTTGTTTATCGAGTCGATGACCTGGTTGAAAGCCTCCTCCGTTGCGTCCACAAAGGTCTCGTATAGATACTCTTGATGGCCCACTTGGTCAAGTAACCGGTTCATCGACTTGATGCGTGCGAGTTCTTGTTGTGCTTTGACTGCGTCGCGAAGATTGAACAGGTTTTCAAAATACCCAAAAGCAACCGCTAAACAACCAAAATCAGCACGATCTTTCCACCCAAAATACCGTCTGCATACCTCTCCATCCACAATTTCCGTCTCCTTTCATGACGCGGGTAAAAGGATGTGTTACCGCAAGAGCCTAGACGGCGAGTCAGACGCTTCCAACGAAGAACATGGCAAGAGACATACATTCGTCTTGGCAACATATGTAGGGTCTGCATTCGAATACTCGGACGCAATGCTTTGACTCGATTGTTTGGCGGAGACCAAATCTCCCTGGCAATAGTCAGAATCATCAACAACACAATAATTCTTCGAGGCTAGCCACCTTTAGGTCAGGCTCGTATTCATTGGACAGCTTCTGGAAGCGTTCCAGCTCTTCCCTTGAAAGCGGCTCCATCGCGGGGAATCTGGGATCGTGGTTCGCGGCGAAGTCGACGTACGAAGGCGAACTGTATGCGAAATCGTTTGCGGCAGAATGGACGTTTCCAGCAAAGGTCGAGGCAAGGCCGTCCCGCGAGAGGAAATGACTGTATAGACTGGGAGGACTGATCAAAGTGTTAGAAAGTGGCATCGCATCACAGTTTTGGTGTGTCTGTGGTTCCAATGCTCTGAATCGATGGGTTGCTACAGACGGCATGATTTGTCTGGTTAGCAAAAAGGGGGCAGCGGGCATGCACATTGACGAAAACCACACACGTTAGAGAAGCATGACAAAACCCGAGCGGGTGGGTTTATATCATCCCAGAACCCCGGTATGCAAAACGAGGGAGCTTGTGGGGGGGACTAAACACGCCAGGATGCGAGAAGCCGTCCAGTGATCCAGTGAGCTGAGACGAGCCCTTTTGTAAGAAAAACAAAAACAAAAAAGCTGCCGATGCAGGCTGCTTTAGTGGCACCGGGCGCCTGGATCGATTGGGCGGCTTGCCAGCACTAAGGCTTCATGCAACGCAGGATATTGAGGGCAGTGATAGTGACTTCACGTGGAGTTGCAGTCGAGGGCAGGAATACCCGGGATCTTAAGCCCACGACAAATTGGCCGATTCACACTAGGCGCTCGGAGGGTCAAATTCACCATAATCCCAGCAAGGATTGGCGAGTGGCAGGATGAGTGTTGGCAATTATCCACCGGCCAGCACGACCAGCACGACCAGCAACGACAAGCTAGTGCACGAGGTTGACCCGACAGAGAGCGGGGTGGGACGGTGGGCGGCGGAACGGTGGAAACGGTAATAAACAGAAACACAAAAAGAAGCGAGTAGAATGAAACAGAAAAGAAAAGAACTAACAGGGCCAGGGGTTTCCGGACACGCCGTTTGATGTTTCAATGTCTATGCTCGTGGGAGAGGGGTGGGCAGATGGCCTCGGAACAGCGAGTGCGGGGGTGACGTGACGCGCGATGAGGAGCTGGACAGACAAGAAACAGATGGATCAACTTACGAATGAAAAGAACAATGCCAGCAAGCAGCACTGCGCAAGAAAAGATTCGGATTCGGGGTATCAGCCAGCCAGCCCGCCAACACTAGTGTGTTCTGTATTCGATAGACTTCGAGAGGCACAGGCGTTGAGATTCGGGCTGGGCCAACGGTGACACGACAGAGCGAGGTCGCAGGCGAGATGAATAAATTAATTACCGTGGATCAGATCCTGGGCGATGGGGAAAGCAGCACGAACGAACGAAGAGAGAGGGAGAGAGAGGAAGAGAAAGCCTGAAGGGTCGAGAGAGGAAGCGGGGAAGCCAGCTAAGAGCGTCCGTGACCGGCCTGCACGGATCGGCGGTACGGTATTACCGTATCACCACTGGTTCTTCTTTGTCGACGTTTTCACCGAGGGATTCTTTATTGTTGTTTCATTATTATTATTATCACGAATTTTCTTTGACTCAATCTGTTCCGACGTGGCTGTTGGGTATGGTAATTTTGGTGTCATGGTATTATCATCATGACTATCGCGATTCCGACTGGACCGTTCACTAGTGAGCGCTGCCCGCACGGTCAGAGGTCAGTGAGCGAGAGAATCATGCGATGAATGGAGTAATCGGGGTAATATCTCCGTATTTATCAATAGGATTACTCGTACGCCCGTGTAAATACTAAATAGTAATACTGAAAAGGTGCTACAACACGTTTCCCTCGGAAAACAGACAATACTCGTACAATATTGATAATCTACCACCGTAAACCAAGCAGGTTGAAACGAGATGCTAATAATACACTATATATGTACAGGCAAGGATTAGCTGTCATCGGAACGCGGGCAGCGCGTCCGGATATGACGGGTCGAATCACATCCATGCAAGCTGTATCATGACGAACGTGCGACGAACCGTGGGCTGCACTTATACAAAGGCATTGTTTGTGCACTGCTGACCGAGGTCGTGCTATCCTCGTATTAGCAGGCTTGGTATAATATTAAACCAAAAAAAAAAAAAAAAAACAAGTATAATTAGTTGCAAAAAAAAAAAAGAAAAGAAAAAAAAGAAGGGCCCGCCCAGACTGCCGATGATCATCAGATTCCTGCTCCTTATTAGCGCGAGCGCTGCAATAAGGATTTGATCCATGTCGTTAGCCACTTATTGGGCTCTGCAGAGAATTTTGCAGGATTGTGTTGACACAATAATAGATGTCCAGATTAAACTCGCTCCGAAAAATAAACCTCAATAATAATCCGTACATCCGGCTACGTTTTCCGGGCCCATTGCATTGGCCAATCCCGAACCGGCCCAGCAGGTTGAGTCTAACAAACCTGCCTGACTTCTACTAGGCTGGAGCACATGGGGGCGCACAAACAAAACCACACAAATTAAAATTTCCATATTTTCAGATTACATCTACTGCATCCGGGCATGATTAACTACGTAGTCTGTGGGGCACTAACTAACAACTAACAGCGGGCCGCGCCTAGTCCCGCTGGCAGTGGGGAAAACCGTTGTTTTCTTGTAAGAAATGTTCGCGTTTCATTGCTATATTAGTGCTTTGCTGTAAGTTGTACGCGTAACTAACAATAGTAATAGTAATACTGTTATGTATGTTTAGTACGTAGTACGTACTGCCATTGCATCCACAGTAATTACTGTACGGAGCTGCTAAAATGCTCCGACCAGCTGGTTGCGCACAGGAACTGCCGCGGCAAGGATTCCGCGTGCGGTGATAGGCCGTCTGTCTGCAGGAGGAGATGATAATCTATTACCCAGCACTGCAACAAGAAATACAGGAACCGCCAATCGCGCCGAGGCACATGGCTTAACGACTTAGAATGGCAAGAGGTTGACTAGTGAAGACGATCTATTCCACTGATAACTGCCGCTCAGATCCACCCGCGACTGCAGAATGTGATGCATCACACGTCCACAATCACCACGGATTATCAACCACCAATAAAGTCATAAAAATAGATCAATAGCCTGATGCTCGGCCCAAACCAGCCTTGCCCTTCCACCCTCGGCCCTTGCCGAGTCCTGCTAATCGTGATTCCTCTGCAAAGCCTCCCTGGTAGGCTGACGCCGCCGCGCCCATCTGCGCCAGCGCTGCATCGTCCACCTTGAACCCTTCGCCGTCGTTCAGCGCCGTGCGCCAGAGGGACCGCAGTGCTTGGGACCATTCGCGGACGGCTTGCAGCCGGTCCAGATCGCTGGCGCTCTCCACCATGACCGTGCCGTTGTCCTGGTCGATCTTGGCGTTTAGCTTCTGGTCCATGATTAGAAAGCCGAGAATCTCCTGCACCTCCGACACCGAGATCTTGATCTGTTTCGAGATGAAGCTTAGCGTGAATCGCGTGTACGGAGCAATGAGCTTGAGAATGGCCTTGGTGCGCATGTTGCGGCTGACTTCGTCAATGTTTTCGGCGATGAACGGGTCTGCCAGCACGTCCTGATTCTTTTGCAGAATATCCTCGTATGCGTGCACGTCATCGCGCTGGTAAGCATCGACTAGATCCGTCATGGCCGATATCCGCGGGTCATTCTTGTACGGCTTGGTCTCTTGCGAGTCGAACGGGTTGATATCCGACTTCATCAGCATCGTCGTCAACACCAAATACTTGAGCACCTGAATCCGCTGTATCGAGCCCGCCTCGTCGTAGTTGCGAAACGACTCGAAAAAGTCGCTCTGTGCCTGCTCCCAGTTCTCTTCACTCATGTGCATTTTGCCGCCGCACTCGCGGATGATACCCATGATCTTGGGGTGTGGTACCGCCGATCGCACGCGTAAAGCCCGCTCATACAGTGCTTTGAGTCGTTTGTTGTTCTTGGTCTCGGCATACATCTGGATCTCCAACGCATACACTTCCAGAGAGTATGTGCCTTTGCTGGGGTCGTCCGTTCCGTCCTCTCGCTGGCACGACCGATGTAGTTCCCGTAGCTTTTTGGTTAGCTGGGTAAACTCTTTCCGATCCAGCCATAGTCTTGCCAGCTTGATATTTGTCTTCAGCCATAACCGTTCGTTATTCGTGCTCTGAAACGATGTGAGCGTTAGCCGGTAAAACTCTTCCATACATTGATATGCCTCCTCGTCGTCGGTGCCCTTTTCGATATAGTCGAGCATGTTGTTGATCGACTTTTCCGAGTAGTTCCGGGTCACGGCCGATTTGACGTAGGTCAGGAGTTCTCTGTAATGTTCAATAGCCTATAACCTGTCAGTATGCCACCACAAACAAAGCACGAGAAAGCTACATCGTTGTATCGCCCCAGCTTGAACTCTAGCTTTATTGCCTGCTTCAAGCCCTTGAAACCCCTGCAACAGATCATAAGAGTGTACCCCGATAAAAAACCTCGTCCGACACCCACCAGTCCCCTTTGTCCTGTTCCAGCGCAGGAACTCCTAAAAACTCATCGATGGCTTCTTCCGGGTTGTCGACCTTGATCTGTTTGGCATTGTAGTATTTGTTTTCGATTCCGATATCACCCGAATCGTCGTCGTCGGAGCCTTCGTATTCAAAGTCATATCTGGTCGGTTAGTCGTGATGTTGGCCTTGTTCGTTTGACAAGCTGCTTACTCCTCGCCAGAGTCCTGCATGAAATCATCGTCGTCCGACATGATGACGCTGCCTCGACGAGGGCAGACGGGAGAGGCTGGGTGTGTAAAATGGATATTCGTGTGTTACTCGTCAAAAAGAGCAATTAAAATCGATCGCACTGTGTCGGCTATGTGAATGAGTGGGAGAGTGAAACAAGAGTTGAGGAGCGGAACGAAGCTGGAGCTTGCTTTGTCCGCCGCTTATCTGGGGATCCCCGCGCTAGTCCATAACAATACTAGCGCGGCCTTTACTGACTGTGAACAAATGCTCGATACTCGTGGAAAATGCTCTTGATATCTTCCTTGTAAGTGTGTTTGATTTAATTAGAGTGTAACATTTGACCGAATTTATTTTCCCTTGAAAAAGAGGAGAAGAACTCGCCAGCTGGACATAGAATAGCAGCTATATATAGAGCACTTGTCAAGTAAACACCTATGTAAGGGGTCAGTTTGAGATTGGACATGTGTATTTTTTCTTAAGTTACAACCACGCAAGTCAGCTCAGCCCTTGAGAATGCGCAAATGGAGAAAGTCAACAAACAAGACGGAACTTGTCAGTGTTGATTGGATACGAATGATGGACGCATGACACTTGCTTTTGTGTGAACAAATTGATGAAGGGAATGACTGGGCTAGAGTCTAGACAGCTCAGATATGAATACACAGCCAGCACAATACACAATACATACTCAGCAAATGTTAAAAGTAAAACACGTTGCGCATCGATACGCCGATAGCGCGTGTGGGGGCGGTGGAGACGGTTGCAATTGGCGGGGATCGGCGCTTACAAGTGACGGCAACTCGTCATTGCCAGAGTCAGTCATGGTTCAATGTTTCCTGTCTGCACCTGTTGGCCTGCTTCGCTGTTCCTGTCGTTTCTGCTCTGTTCTGTTGTTTTCCTCTCATGGATGGGGCTGCATGGTCTGTGAGCTGGCGCTGGCAATGAACCATGGGCTCCTTCACGGGCTACGTGGTCATCTATGTCCTCGGCGGACTCACCTTCATTCCTCTCGTCGTCGCCCTGCTCGTGCTCCATGCATACCTCACGCTTCAACCGCCGGTAAAAAGACCAGAATCCGTTGCTTCGACGCCAGATAGCTTCCGCCGCACCGCTGCTGCCTTCCTGCAGCATCCCAACGATGACCAGTACAGTCTGAAGAGCGGCACCGACGTGCTCGCCGAAAAGTTCCAGCGCACGCACGAGTCCGACGTGGCCGCGGGTTATTTTGCTGTCTGCCGAGAGTATGTGCCTGGAGGCGTCAATGGGAAGCCGCCGGAGAGGACGACCCCGGCTGGCGACGTGGTCAACACCGAGAGTCCCAGCGTGTACAAGAGCATGTACCGGAGTATCTTTGATAGGAAGCAGCCGCCGACCATCGAACCGGCAAACAACGGCAACAACAACAACAACAACAACAACAACAACAACAACAATAATACAAAGTCGTTTAAGAAAGCGCGCAATGTCTTTTATATCGTGTTGAGGCACGGCCATCTGATGCTCTACGACGACGAGCAGCAGATCGAAGTCCGCCATGTCATATCTTTGGCTCATCACAATGTCAGCATCTACGGCGGCGGCGAGGACATCCCAGAAGGAGAGCTGTATGTCAAGCGAAACGCAATATGTTTGATGCGCAAGGAGGATTCCATCGCCGACCTACGAGGCCTGACGCCGCCATTCTACTTGTTCTCCGAAACTCAGTCAGCCAAAGAAGACTTTTATCACGCCTTGTTGCAGAACCAAGAGAAAATTCCCGATTCGCCCAACTCGCCACCCTCGCCGCAGCTGTACGAGGTCAAGGACATTGTCAAGCTGGTGCAGGACTTGCATTCGTCCGAAGAACATTTGCAGACGCGGTGGTTCAATGCCATGGTGGGAAGGCTGTTTCTCGCAATGTACAAAACTCCCGAGATGCACGAGTTTATTCGGAAGAAAATCACCAAGAAGATCTCGCGAGCCCCCAAGCCGAATTTCATCTCCCGAATCTCCCTGCAGAAAATCGACATGGGTCAGGGTGCGCCCTTTATCACAAACCCGAGGTTGAAAGACCTGACCGTGGACGGGGACTGTACGGTGGAGGCCAATGTGAATTACAGCGGCAATTTTCGCATCGAGATTTCAGCCACTGCCCGCATAGATCTTGGCCAGCGCTTCAAGGCTCGGGAAGTCGACCTTGTACTGGCTGTTGTTCTTAAGAAATTGACAGGCCACATGCTGTTCCGTTTCAAACCACCCCCGAGCAACCGAGTCTGGTTCTGCTTCGCAAGCACTCCGGACATGACCATGACCATTGAGCCGATTGTCAGCGCCCGCCAAATCACGTACACTTTTATTCTGCGGGCCATTGAGAGCAGAATCCGCGAGGTCGTGGAGGAATCACTTGTGCACCCTCACTGGGACGATGTCCCGTTCTTGGATACAATCTCCCAGGCGTTCCGTGGCGGTGTCTGGCAACGGGAAATCCCCAGGACGATGGACAAGGTCGATATACCCGACGAGGCCGGCGCGCAAAACGAATCCGAAGAGTCTGTCGATGCTATTCCGGTCGAGGCTTTGAAAACCAAAGACGACCGTAGTTGGAGCACGCCTGATCTTTTCAAACCAGCCCCTCCGAGCCTCAAGTCACGCAAGAGCCCTAGGTCAACCGCATCCGACACGCTGTTTGAAGAAAGCGCTGCTTCTTCGTCTATAGACAAGCGCATGAGCTCGTCACCGCCAGAGGCCCTCCGCGCGCGTACGTTTTCGAATGTTGTCGATCCTGTCGTCACGATCGATCACGGAAAGGTTGATCGAGTAGATAGTGAACCTTTGAAAAGCAGCAGTGGACGAGATAAAGCGAAACGAGACGCCACCAGCTCGATGATCGAGATCAAGACTCGATCACAGTCAAACTCTGTTTCAAGCACGCCGTACGGGTCACCGCAAAAAGAAAACTCTTTTGAGAATACGGCCCTTTACCAGGGCGAGGACGTCTTTGCCGAACCTCTTGACATGAAAGAGAATGAAGGAACGCGGCGGCCGTACTCTTCTCATTCCGAAGCTATTTCAAGCACTGCCTCTTTGAATTCCACGACAACGACGACGACAGAGGAGAAAAAGCGCAAAGGTACCTTTGACGGCATTTCGAGGTCGTTCACGCAGTCCCTATCCTCGGAAAAACGAACTACTATGGCAGCCCTCGGCACGGCGACGGCGGCCGCAGCGAAGAAATGGGGATGGAACGTACTGGCCAAAGGAGAGCAAGGAAAAGCAGACGAGTCACGACCGAAACCAGGAACGCCAGAGCATCCGATCGGACGCGGTCGTCCCCTGCCTCCCCCGGGCATCCCTCTTCCACCACCAGAGCGAAATCCTTTCAAATCTGGAAGTGTTTCAGTTCCACGCCGCAAGCCGGTGCCTCCGCTGCCTGAGTTTCTGCAAGAAGAGAAGCGACCAGTGCCACCGCCGCCGTTGCCCAAGAGGAAGAGCGCTCCTCTGCGCGAGACAAATGTCATCTTCACCGATGAGGTGCTCGTCGTTGAAGCCCCTGCCGACTCGGAACCCAACAGCCCTGCGATACCGCCTCCCAATGTCGACGAATTCAAACACCAAACCCTAGACTCGCAGCTCCAGGTCCCACCACCACCGCCGAGCGATGACGACGGCCACTCAGACTCTGGTTTTGAGCAGATCATCAACGTTTCTCCAGACGCAGGCAACTTGCTACACTCGCATTCGACTTCTTCGCTTTCGGTTGATGATCACGAAGCCACTGCCACCATTTCCGACCCCTCTGCTAAGCCTCAGGAAGGCTAGACTTGCAGAGTCATATCGTAGTTTTACTGACATAGCAATCCGGCGTTGTTTCCTTTTGTTGGGTTTTGTGCGGAGATTACAGCAGATCTGGATATCTGCAATCGGCGTTTATCTTTCGTTTTTAAAGAGTGGAGCAGGTTTTCAAAGTCTAATATTGTGTATATCTCTCTCTACAGTTTCCACAACTGTACAATCTTACGGGTCTCCCATCTGTGCTACGAGTCCACATCCATGGAGTCAATGACAACATCATAATACATCGTAGAAATACAAGCAGTGGCGATAAACAGCAGGCAGAACAATTCCAGTCGCACATACACGCGTCGCTGGGCGGCGGTGATGAGTGCCAAGACCTGCAACTGCTGCGCCGGGCCCATGCGCCGCCGAGCACGAGGTGGTTTCCCCGTTGCCTCGAACCCCATCGTTACTGTCACCCTGAGTCTTGCTCTTGGTTCTGCAATTGCTGTTGATTCTGCACTTTGTACACTGCGGTAATTGCTTCTTTCCCTTTTCTTTTCTGTCCTCCCGAATATTCCTTCCGGCCAGGCGGCGCTCGACGTTAGGCTGGCCTCTTGTTTGCCTGCTGTCCCCAAGCTTCCGTCGTCACTCCAACCCCGCCGCCTCCGATCGACTCCCTGAGGGCATTCGAGACAGCTGGTCAGGATGAGCAGGTGTGCAGACCTTTCCTCAACTATATCATTGAAGATAAGAAAAGACTTGTATACTCATGATTGCGCAGGACCGAGGCCGACCTCGCGGTCAACATCCGCAAAGCGACCAGTATCGGTACGGTCGCCTCCTTTCCGGAAACGTGAAGTTTTGAGTTCTGTCTTGCTGACAATAATAATCTAGAGGAAACCGCACCGAAACGTACGAACCGAGCTTTTCAAAACGTCTGTCGATGATGTCCTAACTGATCTCGTGCAGGGAAACATGTGCGC
Organism: Talaromyces sp. P118-02; assembly: GCA_037040535.1. Classification (NCBI taxonomy): domain Eukaryota; kingdom Fungi; phylum Ascomycota; class Eurotiomycetes; order Eurotiales; family Trichocomaceae; genus Talaromyces; species Talaromyces sp. P118-02. Next base: position 884,158 of record JAXQGY010000928.1, read on the forward strand.
AGCTGCATCGTCTATACCTGGGACCACAAGTCGTCTGCCGCCTTTTGGGCTGGTATGAAAGTGTACGCTTATTCCACTACTCTAGAAGTATACGCATGGAACTAATTCTTCTTGTGTATAGGCAACCCATCCTGGCAGACGAGGTTCAAACCTTCAAGGCGCTCATCACGATACACAAAGTCCTGCAAGAGGGTCATCCCGTCGCACTCCGCGAAGCGCATAACCATGTCAATTGGATCGATAGTTTGACGAGAGGCGTGGGCTCGGATGGAATGCGAGGTATTTTTGGACAAAAATAGTGTTGGGCACTGGCTGATAGTAATGGGAAACAGGATACGGACCGTTGATTCATGACTATGTCATGTTTCTGGACTCGAAACTGCATTTCCACAGGAATCATCCAGAGTTTAACGGTAGGTTTGGGTTCGCTTGTTGTCAAATTTCTGGCAGCTGATCAGTTCTAGGTCTGTTCGAGTATGAGGAGTATATCAGCTTGAAGTCCATCAATGATCCGAACGAAGGGTAAGTCGCCACCCGTTTCAACCGATTTTGACCGGCTGTACTGACCGATTCACAGCTACGAAACCATCTCCGATCTTACGAACCTCCAAGACCAGATCGACACCTTCCAGAAACTGATCTTTTCGCACTTTCAGCATGGAACGAACAACGAGTGCAGGATATCCGCTTTGGTGCCTTTGGTTCAAGAGAGTTATGGAATCTACAAGTTCATCACTAGCATGCTACGCGCGATGCACACGAGTAAGCTACAGTTTAAACAGAAAGAAGATTGCTGCTGACAAAAATAGCAACCGGGGACGACGAGGCTCTCGAGCCACTTCGCAGCCGCTACAACGCGCAGCATTACCGCCTTGTTCGCTTCTACTACGAGTGCTCGAACCTACGCTATCTTACCAGTCTAATAACCATCCCCAAGCTCCCGCAAGACCCCCCGAATCTTCTATCCGAAGATGACGAGCGTCCAGCTCTGCCTCGACGACCAGCAAGAGAGGCTGAACGAGAACCCACACCACCGGCTAAACCAGCAGAGCCAGAACCCATGAACGAGTTTTGGAATAACGAACAGCGACGCCAGCAGGAGGAATTCGAGAACGAGCAGCGACGACTTCAGCAGCAATGGGAGGAGCAACAGCGCCAGCAAATGCTCGCCCAGCAACAGGCGCAGCACGACTTTGAGGAGCAACAGCGACTGCAGGCTGAACAGCAACGGCTCGCCCAAGAGGCGCTTCTTCGCGATCAATACGCACAGCACACACAAGGACGCATGGCCGAGTTGGAGCAGGAGAACCTCAACGCGCGCGCGCAATACGAGCGTGACCAGCTTCTGCTGCAGCAGTACGACAAGCGCATGAAGGATCTCGAGGAGCAGCTGAACAACCTGAACAGCAACTTCAACTTGCAGGTGGGCTCAAAGGACGAGCAGATCAAGGCTCTCCAGGAACAAGTCAACACATGGCGTACCAAGTACGAGGCTTTGGCCAAGTTGTACTCGCAGCTCCGACAGGAGCATCTCGACTTGCTGCAGACCACCAAGGCCCTGAAATTGAAAGCTGCTTCCGCCCAAGAAGCGATCGACAAGCGTGAGAAGCTGGAGAGGGAGATGAAGACCAAGAACCTTGAGCTTGCCGACATGATCCGGGAGCGTGACCGCGCGCTGCACGACCGCGACCGCTTGACTGGAACCAACAAGGACGAGCTTGAAACGATCAAGCGTGAGCTGCGTCTTGCTATTGAGCGTGCAGAGAACGCCGAGAGACAAAAGGGCAGCGAGATTTCCTCCATGCTGTCCAAGTACAACCGTGAAATGGCGGACCTGGAGGAAGCATTGCGGGTGGGTTTGTTTTCTTGTATTTGTGTATCGGTGCTGACTGACTGTCTAGAACAAAAACCGCGCTCTCGAGGAGATGTCGTCGACGCGCGGCGATCTCAGCGAAGATCATCAAGCCGCGCTGCGTGAAAAGGATGAGGAAATCGAAGTGTACAAATCGGGCATGGAGCAGGCTCTGATGGAACTCGAGGAGTTGAAGCTGGTATGTATCATTTATTTCGTTTTTATCTGCTTTCTAACTTGCGTAGAACCAAGGAGATGCGGATCATGCTCTCGACTCGCAGATCGACGAAGTTCTTCACGGCACTATTTCGAAAATCAACGACATCATCGACTCGGTCCTGCAGAGCGGTGTCCAGCGCGTCGACGATGCTCTGTACGAGCTGGAGTCTTCCAACCAGGCTGGTAACCAGAATGCGTCGCCTCCGTACGTGCTGTCGCAAATCGAAAAGGCGTCTGCGTCGGCGACCGAGTTTTCGACTTCGTTCAACAACTTTATTGCCGACGGCCCCAACAGTTCTCACGCCGAGATTATTCGTACTGTGTCCATCTTTGCTGGCTCTGTTTCGGATGTTCTGAGCAACACTAAGGGTCTCACGCGCTTTGCGACCGATGACAAGAGCACCGACCAGTTGATCAGCGCCGTGCGCAAACCTGCACAGGCAACGATCCGCTTCTTCCGGGGCTTGCAGTCGTTCCGTCTTGAGGGACTCGAGGCACTGCAAAAGACAGACGTTGTGATCAACAACAACCTCGAGGTGCAGCGCGATCTCCAGAGTCTCTCCAAGCTGGTCGACACATTTGCACCCAAGGGCAGCAAGCTCAACACCAAGGGCGATCTTGGTGATTTGGTCGACCAAGAACTCGAAAAGGCAGCAAACGCAATCGACGCCGCTGTTGCGCGCCTGGCCAAGTTGCGCAACAAGCCGCGCGATGGCTACTCGACGTACGAACTGCGCGTCAACGATACTATCCTCGAGGCGGCCCTGGCTATTACTAGTGCTATCGCCGAGCTGATCAAGGCAGCGACAGAATCGCAGCAGGAAATCGTGCGCGAAGGCCGAGGCAGCGCGTCGCGCACGGCATTCTACAAGAAAAACAACCGCTGGACCGAAGGACTGATCTCGGCGGCCAAAGCGGTCGCAACGTCGACCAACCGACTGATCGAGACGGCCGACGGGGTTATCTCTGGCCGCAACTCGCCCGAGCAGCTGATCGTGGCCAGCAACGACGTCGCCGCCAGCACTGCCCAGCTGGTGGCCGCGTCGCGCGTCAAGGCTACGTTTATGAGCAAGACGCAGGAGCGCCTGGAAAACGCCAGCAAAGCCGTCGGCGCGGCCTGCAGGAGTCTGGTGCGCCAGGTACAGGCTATCATTGCAGAGAAGAACAAGGACGACGGCGACGCTGTCGACTACTCGCAGCTCAGCGGGCACGAATTCAAAGTGCAGGAGATGGAGCAACAGGTTTGTTCTACCACGATTTTCTTGGGCGCGTTGCTAATCTATGTCAGGTCGAAATCCTTCAACTCGAAAACGCGCTGTCCAGAGCGCGCACCCGGCTCGGCGAGATGCGCAAGATTTCGTATCAGGAGGAGTAGGAGGAGTAGTCGGGGTATCCATCTATCCATCTATCCATCTATTCGGATATTGTACAGACGTTCCTTTTGTTTGTGTGTGTGTATACTGTTTTCATTCTACTGTTTTAGCTGTTGGGCTACCTAGCATAGCTGTCTATTGTGAGGGGCAGATATAATCCATTCATTCTGTTTAGATCTCGTACGTACTGGCATGAGCTTTCCTGTACTGCATCTCGTATTCTGTTTCTCTCCCTCAAACTCCCCGAATACGAACGCCATCCCAGCATTATCGCATACCCAGTCTTTGGACCCTCTTTCTTCGCCCCGTGCATCTGCGCCAATCTCCATGTTTTATCATTTGCATCATGCGGAACTGCGATACTGCGATCCGCGAAGCCTGTTCCGTCGTGCCCTGCATATTCTCAACGTTGAGCCTGTGGAGCTGTTTTACCCAATCCGTCACGCTGCATAGCAATAGCACACCCAAAAATTAAACATTTAGCGTAAGGTTTTTTTTTTTCTTTTTGGGTTTTTTTTTTTGCTTTTTCCCGCGGATGCACGACCTGCTGCAGGAGCAGTATAGTAGCCTTGTGATTTGGAGATGGACGAACGGGGGTTAGGGGCTGGCTGGGTTTGGAATGTTGTGTGATGTCGGTAGTTTATTGGCGCTGTGGACTACTACATACTACGTACGTACTAGTGGTGATAGAAAGAAGAGGAGGGTTGGGTTGACAATTGCCGATAGATGGGGGAAAAGAGTTTATCGTGACGTTGTTGTTGTTGTTTTCTTTCTTTGTTGTTCGGATATAACGAACAAGCGTCATCGATCGGATCGATGATCTCTGGATTTACTGCGTGCCGGAGATTAGGACTGACTTTCCCGTACATTTTTTTTTTAAAGGAATTGGTGGCGTTGCGACTTGCTCCGTCTAGGGAAGCTTTTGCAGATATGTGATCAAACGGTGTCCGAGTCGAGTATCTCCAGGAGATGAACTACAGCAGATCTACACGGCACATAAGCAAAATACGAAGGTCGGTATGAATTGTCATAAAAATGGGAACATAACTAGATGATTACCATCATGGCTGGTAGAAGCAGAAAAAAAAAAGAAACGAAACAAATCAGATCATATCCCTGCTATGTATCCCATTCCCGACTCCCTGGATAGACTAGTCCATCTTCCACTGCATGCACGAACCAGGCCAATGCAAACGCTAATGCGACCACGACAATGCCCACCCGAAAAGTCCTTGCTCGAGATATCTGAAAAAAGAAAAGAAAAGAAAAGCCGGCCTTTCGTGGGAGTGTCACACCAGACGAAACATCCTGTAAGAAAAAACGCCGAAAACGCCGAATAGAGGCGGGAAAAAGAGAAGGGAAGAAAAAAAAGAAAAAAGAAATGTTGCATTAATGAATGGACCATCAAAACGGAAAAACAACTGGATATCTTGGAAATGCGCCATTGGGATCAGAAGAAGAAAGAGAGAAAAAAGCAAGCAAGCGTTGGAGGGTTTTGTTTTTCCATACTGCAGACTGTTCCGCAGCACGATCTGTCGAAACTATCGAGATCGTTGGCGTATGCGGTTGGAAGACATAAAATTAAAAATTAAAATGAAATTCGTAACAAACTCATGTTTCTTCTTGAACTCATAAACTCAAAGTATCATCAGAGGACCGATCTCAAGCTTAGCTGACGCACAGAAAAGCTGAAAGGTTAGAAATCCATTTCGCTGATATCGTATCCATCGAATGGATCGTGGGACAACGGATCGAAAGTTGGGAATGCTTGGACAGCCGGATTGAAAGGCGCATAGAAATCGGGATCCCCTGAGTTTACCTCACTCAAATCGACAACCGCACCGTCGAGCATTTTGAAAAGTTCGTATTGAGTCCGAGTAGGCTGGCGAACATTGAGAAAGTTTTTGATAGGATCCGATCCAGCTCCATTGTCCGGTCTAGATACATCATCGTTCTGAACCGCACGATCGACATTCTCCAGATTGATAGGACCTTGGTCGGTCTGAATAGCAAGGTTGGGGCGTACAGCGAATGGAGTCTGAGTAGTAATTTCATGTTCCGCAAAGTGATGAAACTCTTCGACATAGCCACGTTCATAGCAATAGTTCACGATATCTATCACTGAATAGTTCGTAGCAGACTTCGATAGATCTAGGCAATCCGATGAGGTTCTGTGGACGTGATACTGCTGATCCTCAGATGTGACAATCTGGCATCCCATGGCTTCCAGATAGTCAGCCGGCAGGATTAAGCCGATGTAAGGGACTGTCAGTTCCAGGAAAGTGTCAAGAGAAACTTCATTCCCGTAATCATCGCGCAGGATAGAGTAAGCTTTCGCGAGAATGGCCCATTTTGCCTTGTAAGGATCGATTTGCCAGAGATATTTGATGATACCTGACTTTGACTTTTGTGTCATGTCCGTAAACATTGTGGAGTAAAAGCCTAGACAGCTGTTAGCTCTTGTTTCAGGGAAATTTTCAGAAGGGAAATAAATCATACTTCGATAGGCAATGAAACTGTTCAAAGGGCGTAGTTTTTTATCCGCGCTTTTCTTGCTAGGGCCGGAGCGACTGCTACCAGTTGGAGATGATGGTGTTCCACGGCCGTTCTCATTGCAGGAAACGGCTTTCAAAACTTCACTCGTTTGTTTGAGAATCAAGTTTTGGGAAAAAGGCTGGATATCGTCACCGGGCTGGCGGACATAGTCAACCAACTCGTTCAAGTCCCCAAGTGGGAGATTCATGATGAACAGGTTGAACGCTCTCTGCAGAGGATTCAAATCTTGCACAGCATAGTGTGAAGTTGTCATTTTTGCTGAATGTGATCAAGGATATAGGAACGAAATGGAAGATGAATGAGGAATCTTGAGCCTGGATAGCACAAGGGGTGACTGCTTTGGTGAGAGGATGTAGCAATTGGTGGTGTTGAGTTAGAAAGAAGAGATGAATTCGAGCAGTGAGACAAGAAGATAAGCTAACAAAGGGGAGGGGCAAAAGTCATCCATGATCAGCCCCTAATGTCGGGATTGAACGGGGGGGTCAGGGGATTGGTTTATCGAGGAGGCTGGGTCTCAGTTTGCGGCGAACAAAGAAACATCTGACAGCATCCACACACCCTGGGAGGGTATCCACCCATGGAGTTCTAAACCAGGTCACTAGCATCCAAGGAAAAAAATTTGTGGAGAATTTTAGCTCTTGGATTTCAATCCAATTTACAAAACTTTCCCTCTCATCACCACGCAGCACTACCCGAGCCCTTTGGTGTTTTCGTCTTCTTCTCCTTGAATAAAAAATTTATACGGGACCACCGTATAAATTTTCAATGGAGGACGAATCTGTTCTTTCGGATGAATCTTTCATCCTCCCCGACAATCCTGACGCGCCTCTTTGCGTTGGTAGCTCTATGCGATGGACCTTTGATAAAGGAGCAGTTGACGGTAAAGCTGTATAACCTACCAAATCCTATTTTCAAAGCTAACTAGTATTAGACCAGGGGGAAGTGCTGCGCTCATGCGATAATCGTTTCCTTATTGAACTTCTTGTTAGAATGGAGCACAGTTACAATGATATTTTTCAGCATCGTTTCGTGAATTCTCTGGAGCAATTTGTCGATGAAGATTCTCAAACCGATAACTCGTCTATTTCAGAAGAGCCTAATCTTGTTTCCGAAAATCCTGAATTGGCTCTCTCTATTCTACATGCTTCTGGCTTGTTTGTCGAGATCGCAAGGGAAGTCCGCCGTCTTCAACGCTATCAGAAGCTTTTTCCCGGCCAGAAATCTATGGAGTTCTTTCTTTCTTCTCTGCAATCGAAACTGGCATTGAATCATGACCGTTGGATGCGTATTGCGAGGAGAATGAAAAATGAAGCTTGTTGGACGAAACTTGAAAAGTCCGAGTATCTCATCGAGCTATGGGTTACGACTCCAACTTACCAGTACGATCTCAAGCCATGGCAACAATTTCTCAATCTTGGAGCCCCTGGTAGTGGGATAAACCCCCAAGCCAAGTTTCTCGGAAAGGTCCCTGAGAGTGATGACTTTGATTTCACAAAAGTTACTGCGAATAGTAGCTTCCAGATTGTTCCCCCAGCAGGAATGGTGATTTGGACGAATTGGTTCAACCACGTGTATGACCTGGAACAAAAAATAAAACGGGTAATGTGCAAATTTCTATCAGCAATGCTCTAAAAACTGACGATACAAGACAATTGTACCAGAACGGTTTAAATGCAAAGACCATGTGAATGTAAGTTCGTTTGGAGAAGAGTAGGACCTTGCTAATATTCTTTTCAGGCCAGATTTGGGTCTCAAACGACGATGAAAAGCCTCCCACCAATGTTATACAGGCGTGAGACTATTACTGTACGGCAATTTCCTAAAATGATACGCATTCATTAACACTTGCTAGTTCGATTTCGAACCCAATGTGTGGAAACCAAAGCGACCAAGTGATCCAAAAGTGTTTCCACAAGACACACTTCCTGAATTTAATGCTCTGATCGGTATGTATGTATATTCAATCCAGAGAAATGTTATACTAAATTGAGTTTTAGACCAACTAGAAGGCATACAAGGAGTAGTGCTTGATGACGGTGTTACCAACGGTATCCTAATTGCCAGTGAAAAAAGTGATCATCATAGCGTGTTGCATCATTTATTTTAACACTGGCGTTGGAAACATGAAACATCCTTGCCATGCTCACGACTCGACAAGCGTACAAAACTAGTCTCGCACAATCAACATCACCATTCACCACACTTCCCCAGCGTGTCTCAGGACCATCCTCGCACCAGGCAGGATTGACTCGCTGTTGCTGGCCCGATCAGCAGAAAGAAGAAAATATCTGGACGTTCAGTTGCTTTTGTTTCACATCTTTCCTATTTCTGATTTGTTTTTTACATGATTCTCGTTGAATTCTTTGAGCATGAGCTAATTAATGAAGGGGGGGATTTCGTGCTCGGTAATGTTTTCTGTTTCTTTGTTGTTATTTTTCTCTCGTTTTACTCTTTCAAGTGTCTACGCAGATATGGATGCATTATGATCATGACTTGGGAGTTTGAGAGTCGGCGAGGGCTACGTGGTTTTATGTCGGCGCTCCGTTTACTGGGAAAAAAACTGAAGACACGAGTTGTTGCTTTTTCAATGTTGTTTTCTTTTCTACATGGGTTTCAGATAGTTTAGTTTTACTCTAATCAAGCAATGAAGTAATGAACCATCTCCGATATTCCTAGTCTGCGCAAGTAACACAGAGACAAGGCACCGACCGCATTTAAGGCTGCCAGAACACATGGCATCGGACGCGCCAAAGCCACAGGAAGCGGGTGCTGCCGGGCAAAACTCCTCCAACCTTTGCCACCGGGCGCTGTCAATGTTTCAGGATGAAACAGAGCGGTGGCATCAGGTGGAGAGACAGACTGACGGGGCAACGCGACGGGGCGCAGTGGAGACGGCGGTGGCCCGACAACCCGCAGTCCAGACGGGGACATGAGGTGGCTGGGGACAATAGAGAAGAATAGAACAGAGCATCTCGGTGGCTGGGAGTGCGGTTTTTTGGGGCTGTCCCAGACAGAGAGTATAATAGGTCACAAGGACACCGTCAGGTGGATTTTGTCTGCCTGGGCCCCGCCTGGCATCCTCGTGCCCTCAGAAATTGCCTAATTGGGTAACTTGAGATATGCAACAAAAATATAAACCCCCCACCCCTCAGCTAGCCACTCCAATCGCTCGCCCAGATAAAAGTCCCACATCGCCACTGCGTCCCTCTTTCTTTCTGTCCTGTCGGACCCAACGGGCGCGAACACATCCAGAACGACCGGCCACAGTTGACGCCCGCCTTTTTCGTGGTCATCATCATGCAGGGTTCTTGGTGGTCCTCGCATTTGGGCGCGGCCTTTTTCGTGAACAGCTTCGACCAGGACTCTTTACTGACGATGGGGTCGATGATTGTTTCGTCTTCGGTGGCTGGCGCTTTGGCTGATGGCGATGGGGCTGGTTTGGTAGGGCTGCTGGTGGAGTTGGTTTGTAATTTGCTGCTGTCAGGGGTGTTACTGCTTGACTCTTCTGTTTTCTTGGGTCGGAAAAAGCCCATCAAGCTTTGTTGTCCTTTGCCTGTCTCTGGTTTGCTGGCTGATTTGCTTCTTTTAGGAGGGGGTGCGACAGTCGATTCTGTGCGTGAGCGTTTCGAGTTTTCATTTGGAAGAGCTGGTTTTGTCGCTTCAGTCGTCGATGGTAGAGACTTGGCTACATCTTTATCTGCCACAGTCGCGTCATCAGCAGCAGTTTTTGATGCGACAGCTTCCTGAGTGTCGCTTGCAAGAATACTATGATTCCCAGTAGATGAAGCTGCTGGCTTGCCGAAAAACATGTCTTTGATGCTCCTTCGACGGTCAAACTCTGCAATGAGACGGCCAGAAAGCGGTAGGAGGTCCTTTGTCGAGTACTCGCGCTGTCGCTCGCCCTTCACAAACATCCCTGGAGGATTGACAATGTCGTAAATATCTACCTCGTCGCCATCTATCGGCACTTTGTCTTTGAAAACGGCGTACACGGGACAATGGTCAGAGCCCTACTTGAAGTCAGATTGTCCAAGTACATCCAAAACGCTACACAACGCACCATGAGCCCTTCTTGGATATTGGATCCAGACCACCACTGCTTCATGTCCAGGCTGCTCAGGACATAGTCAATTCGTGCCCCGTAGTTCCCTGGCCGTGCGTTTACTCTGGTCTCCCAGCAAGTGTACATTCCTTTTCGGTCTGGATGAAACGAGCGGCAGATATCATGCAACGCCGGTGCTTCCCTCCCCTCGTCACGCTCTCCAATAACTTTGGCTCCTTCAAATAACTGGTTATAGATGCGCCGAACGGGAGCCGATACAAAGTCTTCCTCGTTTCCGGTACCCTTGCGCATGGCTTCCGTCAAATGGGCCGAATCGATTGCGCCAACAGAGACATTGAGATCACCAGTCAGAATCACCCGTTTGCCCATGGCCACGAGATTCCGAATCCGAGCGTCGAGGAGGCTCACAAACCCGTGCCGAAAATCGTCGCGAGTCTCGTCGCGAGCCGCGGGACTGTACACGCCCAGCAAAACGAACGCCGGGAACTCGAGAACAACGCAGCGTCCTTCGCAGTCAAGAGTAGTCGCGTCGACTAACGCCTCGGAAAGCTGTTCCATTGAGGGATACCCGCCGATTTGCTGGTCGTCGGGCAAGTCGCGAAACGCAGTGGTCGAGTTGGGCGGGCTGAGAAAGCCTGTGATTCCTTCTTCTGCACGGATGGGCGCACATGTGGCATTTCGCGTGTATATTACCACTCCAGAGTATCCTAGCACTATCAGAAGAATGTACCGCGGAAGACAATTTTTATGGCGCACCTTTCTTGTGCTTGGGGAGACTGAAAAAGCAGTCCCACCCGGGAACGAGAACCATGTCATCGCGAAGATCCTTTCGCTGGATTTTTGTTTCTTGGAATACGACAATATCTGCTTCCAGGATATCAAACATGGACTGCGGTAGAGTAAGCAGCTATCTACAGAACAAGTGGTGCTTCTTACATTGAATGACCGCGTATCGCACCATGGGTGATATCCAAATGGATTTCTGCAAGGCATGAGCATGTGCACTCAGGAGCATCCTAATACGCTTGAAATGAATTGCACTTGCCGTATACCATTCACTAGTCAGTGTCAGTTAGGTCCATAGCCATACACAAGTCCAACTGACCGTTCCATGTTGTGATGCGGAAGCCCATTGCGATTCTTTTAGCCACCGCTGGACATTCTCTAGGCAGAGTTTCCTCTCATAAAATAGACATCCAGCTCATCGCCTCCCCCAGACGACGCGTCGATATTGTTTCAAGATATCTCGATAAACAAAAAACAAACAAAACGTCGTTGCTGAACGCATGTTGGCATGCGTCGGGTGATGTCACGGGCTTGGCGCTGACATAAGCCCGAGCTCCCGGCGAATCACGGGACCGCTAACGGGAATTCGCCAACGGGTCGCTCCAACGACACCTCTTGAACTTCCTCGACCACGAGCTTTGTCGCTACCAATTCTCTCTCCTCTCCAACCGCAACAATGTTCCGCCTCGGACTCCGTACTGCCCAGCAGACCCGCGCGGCTCCCCTGCGCCGTGTCGTCGGCCGCCGCTTCAACAGCACCGAGAACAAGCCCTCGTGGGTCGTCGACAACGCCTTCAACCGCGAGCGCGAGAATGTCAAGCACCACGCTGCTGCTACCAGCAGTATGTTTCCCAGTCTATGAAAATACGAAGTTACAAGTACAATTGGAGCTGACTCAAAGGTTTTTCGCAGGCCTTTGGAAGAGACTCTCGATCTAGTATGTGTGGAAATTGAAAAAAAAATGGATTATGGGCGAATGCTTACAGATATGGTAGCGCTGTTATTCCTTGCTTGATTGCTGGCAGCGTCAATGCCTACAACCTGTGGACTGAGCACTGGGAGCACTGGAGCCACATGCCTCCTCTGGAGGAGCGCACCGAGTACCCTTACCAGAACATCCGCTCCAAGAACTTCCCATGGGGCGACGGTGACAAGGTATGTTTTTGTCTGCCATTTATTGAGTATACGTGCTAATTTCTTTTTGCTAGACCATTTTGTAAGTCGACAGGACACGCAAGAACAAAAACATGCCGATACTAATTTCCATCTAGCTGGAACTCCGACGTCAACTACCACAACCCCGACAAGACCACATAGATCTGGTCCCAACCCGAATGAATTGGCCTGAGAGAAGTTTCGGTTACTGCGAATCTGCGATAGTTCTCAGGTAGTTGTATAGCTGGTCGAATACAGGACCAAAACCCGATATCGAACCGGAATTTGAAGGTTTACAAGCCATTGACACTGCGTGCCCGTTTCCTTTGTGATGTAACCTAGATCAAAATGCAAAGATTGGTTGTTCAATGAGTTTTACAGTAATTGAATAATTGACTGGTATGTGCTATTGACGGACTTTTGTCTAGATACTATGTGGAGATGGCTGCGCCGCAAAATACTATGTTGCAACTATGCCTCGTACTTCAATGGGCGATCTCCTACTTCTGCCATGTTGCACACAAACTCTGCTACTTCCTTAGGGTACGTGGCTCGGATAAATGATGCCACGAGATCAAGGCCATTCGTGATACCGCCTAACTCAATGTCAATATGCTGCTTCCTCTTTGTTTTATTGTGTCTTCTTCAAACATACCGGCTGTCCAGAGGTGACCATCCTGAACAGATCTCAGCGAAAAATCCCAATGAGCATCCGGAAACTGCTGCTTCAAAAGCGGCTCCAACATCCGGGGCCCCGTAACATTTCGACCATTGTAGATACCACTGTGAGCACCGAGCAGCGCACCCGTGCAAATCACAAGCGTCGTCGTCTTGTGCTCATTGTGCGCACGCAAAAACTCCAAGGTTTCTTCTGCTGGGGTGTTGTTTGGGTCTGGCCCGGGGATCAGCAAGATGTCAAGACTGCCTGGCGCAACCTCGCTGTCGGCTGTGGTATGTGTCAGGCACACGCCCGAAGTGCCCGTGACTTCTTGCACCTTGGCGGCGCCTTGCTTGCCAATGTACAGGATCTTGACAGATCGGCCCTGCGAGGCGACGGGTTCCGGAACGCCGACGATGCGCATGTACTCTGGGCTGGCCATTTGGAGCAGGTCCACGGCGGCCATGTCCAGTAGTTGGACTTGGTCGGTCATGAGCATGCCGATCTTGACTTGTTGAGGAGCTGCCATTTTGTGATGTGTGAATGCTTATGTCGGTTTGAAGTATTTCATAAGAATGAGGGGCCATGGCAGGCTTTATGGAAATGGCCTTAAAACAATGCACGAAAATAAGCATGTCAGCTTCAAGGTGATAGGATCATGCGGAGCAGCGTGGGTCGCGGTCTTGCATTTTCGGCCCTATACACTAACGCTTAGCAACACCTTAACTTAGTATGTACTCTATCAGAAACTTCACACTCGGCGTATTTGATAAGCACTAGTTTGCGGTCAACAGCTCAAGTAAGAATTGATGCGAGCAATCGCCGACAGCTGAACTGCACGGAGCCTTGTTTCTGCATGGGGATGATGATTTGGAATAAAGTAGTCATGCTTGTGGACCAGAAAGATTAGTAATGGATGTCAAATCATGGTGCAGCTTCAAGTCTTCAACCAAGTTTTCCGAAATTCGGCAGTGACCTGTGATTGGCAATACTGTCTACACTCTCAACAGTGCAGATCAGTTGGCGCATCTGTATTCTGTAACTCGAACAAACTTCACAGAGCAGGTGGGGAGCCGGAACAACAATAGTCCGCGCGCAGCACCGAGGGGAAAAGTCGCGGCAGCTTCTCCACATCGCTCCAGCATCTCTCCTCGTTGCATGAACATTACTGCTTTGCTAGCATTGATCGATCCTATCAGTTCCGCGCTTCTCGACCAGGCGAAGGCGCTTCTGACATGCTTGTCTGGTAACGCCGGAGTGCAATACATGGGAATTGTAAGTTGGACTCCGCCTTCCCTGTTACCCCGCGGGCCCGCATCAGCAGCTCTCCAGCTTGATACCACGCGCGACCTCGGCTACTACTAGCCTACTAGTCGTGTCGAGAACAGCTGTTCAAGAATGGGGAAGCTTATCTGCAATGCTCGCTCGGTATTTGCACTCACCACACTGAACCTTCTGTCGATCAAATTACTAACTAGACAAGATGACTGGCATTCTACCCAAGTCGGGAGATAGTGCCTTTAGCTTTGTATTCAATGCTGGAAAATGAGCAGTGCGCGCGATGTTCAGAACTTTGCCGTAAGCAGGCCCACTTGGATCTTGTCTTTTATCGCCTGCTAATACCAAAAATAGTGCGATGAATGCAGAGCCAGAAAGTCAAAAGTAGGCATCGTCGCTGCATATCCCAAGACCTTCTCCATCTGATTCTCCACAGTGCTCGAAACAAAAACCAACATGCGATCAATGCTTCAAACTCGGGAAAGAGTGTATATACAGTCCCAAGGTTGTCCGGAGTCCGTTGACAAGGCAGTACGTTTACCTTTGGGTGGCGGTCAAATCAGACACTAACCACCTCGCAGACATTTAACATATGTGGAAGACCGTCTCACAGCGTACGAAAATGCCCTGAGCAAGTTATTCCCCGGCGGGGACTTGGATAGCGTCGTTTCGTCACTGCTCCAGGATCAAGATCCGCGCTCGAGAACATCCATGTCTCCTGCTGCATCTTCCAAGGAGTCGCCACATCCTCGAACCGAAAGTAGACACTCACAACCCGCGGCCGAAGCTGTTCCCCAACAAGCAGATGGCTTTGAATGGGCAGAACGAGAAATCTCGCTGGGCGATTTGGCCGACGGAATGGCTGCATTGTCGATCCGGCCTGAAGGCGCTGGCTACTTTGGAGCCTCGTCAAGTGTCGTCCCACTACGAACCCTGACAGACCATGGCTTCGACTTGAATATTCCTTTACGAGGTGAAAATGGTCCTCGCAGAACTGCGCCGCTCAAATCTCAACTCATTAGCTCCGCTCCTTCAGGTCTGGTGGAGCAGGCATTTATTGACGCCTATTTCATGAATTACCACAGCAGCTATCCGTTTGTTCACGAAAGCACTTTTAGAGCTCAATATCATGAGCAAATCCCGCGACCGCACGGGCAGGCCTGGCAGATTTTGCTAAACACGATTCTGGCTCTGGGAGCTTGGAGTATTGGAGACGATAATTCCGACTTGGACGTTTCGTTTTATCAGGAGGCTCGAGGATATTTGCAGCAAGCGTCGGTGTTTGAGATGGGGAATCTCACTCTTGTACAGGGCCTGGTTCTTCTCAGCAACTACGCGCAAAAACGCGACAAACCAAACACAGGCTGGAATTATCTGGGGCTGGCTGTTCGTATGTCGATGAGTCTGGGAATACACAAGGAATTCCCAGGCTGGAAAATCAGCCTGTTACAGCGAGAGATCCGGCGACGACTGTGGTGGGGCGTTTTTATGTTTGACAGCGGCGCGGCTAAGACGTTTGGACGGCCGATTCTGCTTCCAGAAGAAGCCATCATGGATGCCAGGCAGGTTCTGAATATCCACGATGAGTCTCTTACGCCTGCAACAACAACTTTGCCACCCGAGTCTCCCGGGCCAACACAATACACCGGTCTTATCGCGCAGGCGAAATTCCATTTAAAGACAAATCACGTCTATCACCGACTCATCTCCAGTCCTAGTATCACAGCCGAAGAAACCAAAGAGCTACACAAGCCCATGGAGGAGTGGTACAACGAACTTCCCATCTATCTAAAAAGCAGCTCGCCGAATGAGCCCGACTGGCTGGCGCTGGTGCGCAACCGACTCATGTGGCGAGATTGGAATATGCGCATGCTGATATACCGGCCGATTGTTCTGCGCTGGGCTTCTGAGCACTGGTCATCTACCAACACTCCCGACGACCAAGAAGATCCAGCGGAGCGAGAATGTAGAATCATGTGCTTGCAATATGCCCGTACGAGTATCATTTCCATATCCGAGTTTATGGAACGACACATGTGCACGAGACTCGGGGCATGGTACATGCTGTATTTTCTTTTCCAGGCGGCTCTCATCCCGATCGTCTTTCTCATGACCGACCCAACCTCTCCAGACGCAGCTTCGTGGTACCAAGACGTCGAAACCACCAAGGCGCTCCTCTCTCACCCATCCTTGAGCAACAACCGTCTCGCAGCCCGGTGCCTCGACGTCATCACTCGTCTCTGTTCTCCGATCCCTCAGGCTGATAGCCAGTCTCAGATGCAGCCACAATACATGATGCAGCCGCCTGGCCAGTTGTTCAACGACGCGGGCGCTTTTGGTTTGTTTCAGAATGAATTTGGAGGAGGTGGACCTGTCGGTATTGGGCCCCCTGGCGGAGCCGGGTTTAATCTTGCCGAGTGGGTTGATTTCCCAGGACAGGAGAATATGACTTGAATCTTGAATCCGAAGTTGCGAGTTATATGTAATGTTTTAGTGCTGTAAATAGTCCGGAATCAAAAGTGCGACGGCAATCCTCAGGCATTAGTAGATTCCTAACATGTCATCCAACAGTGACACCCAAAACTTTTAATTCAACACTGCTTTTGGATTCAGACTACCTACAACTATACCAACATCCAGCGACACCCCATCCTCCAGATGCCATTATGCCATACCGTGCGCATGCTCCTGCTGCACAATATCTTCTTTCAGCACATCCTCCGGCACAAGCGGCGTGCCCCTTAGCTGCGCCTCGATATGCACAATCCGCTGTTTCTCTTCATGCGCGGCCGTGTCACCGAAAATAAGATCCATGTCTTCCAGTGTCTTTCCTCTTGTTTCCGGAATACAGAAAAATGTAAACGCGAATGCGAGCAGGCAGAATGCCGCGAAGAAGATGTATGTTCCCCAGGATATGGATGAGAGCATGTCGGGCGTGACGAGGCCGATTATGCTGGTGGGTGGTTAGTTAGACAGAAAATTTAGGTTTGGGAGAGATGAGGCGTACAAATTGCACATCCACGTCGCGGACGTGGTGATAGAAATAGCCTTGGATCGGATAGACAGATTGAAGATTTCAGATGGAAGAACCCATCCAATCGGCGCTGTACATGTATTACCCATTAGCCAAAACCCCTCTTTTTTAGGGGGTCGGAAAAAAACATACCGAAAGAATACGAAAAGTTCACATCGTAGATATAAATAAACGCAATGGCCGTCCAGCCAGCCGCTTTCTGGTCTGCCAACCCCGAACCATACCCGCCCAGGATTCCGCCCACGATGACCAAAGAAATGCATGTTCCGACGGCGCCGGACATGAGCAGTCCACGACGGCCGACGCGGTCGATCAGGAAAAGTGCGGGTAAAGTGCTGAGGCAGTTGACGATGCCGTAAACGCCGGTGGCGAGGAGAGAGGTGGTGTTACCAGATAGGCCGAGCTGGGCGAAGATGGTGGGTGCGTAGTATATCATCGCTTGACAAATATTAGTTTTATAAACAACATGTATCCAGGAGGAGAATAGAGGCATACCGTTGCACCCCATAAACTGCTGAAAGAACATGACGCAGCATCCAATAGCCAAGCGCTTGAAACGCGCCCATGTAGTAAGCAGCGACAGGTACTCTGCAGCATGCAGACGCACACCCGACAAACCCGGCCATTTCTCACGCGCAAAAGTGTTTTCGAGCATAATCTGCGCTTTAATCTCAAGAAACTCCTTGACCAGATCCGGATGGTCGCGCTCCGCCAGCCGACGCAATCGGCACAGACTGCTAATCGCCTCGTCGTCGCGCTCCTGCATGAGCAGCCACCGCGGGGACTCGGGGAAGAAAATCATGCCGATGCCGAGGACAAGGGCGGGCATGATTTGCAGTGAAAAGGGCAGACGCCAGGATGCTTCGGATTGGCCGGTGCAGTGGCCGCTGGCGGGGATGTCGGTGTATGGGTTGAATGTGCGAGAGGAGGCGGTGCCGCCAGTGTAGGGGATTTCAGGGGCGCAGCGGGTGCTGCCGATGTAGTTGGTGCCGTAGTCGATCCAGAAGCTGACGAGGATGCCGATTGTGACGGAGACTTGGGGGATTTAGTATCGGAGTATCAAACATAGGGTTTGATGGGCGACTCACGCTGTTGGAGCACGACAAGCCCACCTCGAATTTCCGGAATGGAAATCTAACAGTGTCAGAAACAGGCCGCAAATGAAAAAATGTTGTTCATACCTCGGAGATAAAAAGAGGAACGACCTGAGTCAGCTGCCCAATGGCAAGACCAGCAATCGCTCTTCCTGCAGACACTTAGATCGATCCCTGTGCTCTCAAGAAGCGAAAGACATACCAACAAAAAGCATCGGAACGGTGACAGCACCGCACTGGATCGCCGAGCCAACAACAAAGATTGCAACTGCCAGGAACATGGACGATCTTCGGCCCAGTCGATCGCTAATCGGACCGTTACACAGCGAGCCAAACCAAGCAGCTATCGATCAAGTCAGTCTACTGTATCACAGAAGAAGCACCAAGGCCAAACACACCTAGCAGTAAAGTCGAGACAAACCAGCCCTTGAAGCCGCTGTCACTATATACACGAGGAAACCGGGCCCCAAAGGACTCCATGGTCAGGATTCCGGACACCACGCCCTGGTCATAGCCAAAAAGCAGACCGCCCAGTGTTGAGAACTATACAGTCTGTCAGTATAATAAAAACCATTTCTGAATGCTAGATACTAACCAGAGCAACACCAAACAGGTAAGGATTCTTGTAGATGAGCGCAAAGCCGGCCTGGGGGGCAGGCTCGCTTTCGACATCAGCCGTGGACGCCATATCGACCGGTGGATCTTGACTTCAAAATGTATGAATGTATATGCCGCTCGACAGGACGAATCTATCAGACGACCGATCCCCTTTTATTCACGGCTAAATACAGAGTACTTGTTGAGAGTGTCGTCGGCCTGTGTGCCGAGTTGACGGGGGACGGACTGCAGGGGTCCGCGGCCGAACCCCAGTTCCCGCGTCTGGAGACCCGTATGGAGACGGCCAGCCGATAACTGTATACCACTGCTTCGGCTTCCTCTGCCAGGCCGAGAAATTAGTTTATACTAGCATTTAAACACGCTCCTGTCCGGACGGATGTGCTCCGGGCACAAGCAGAGCCAGGACTTCTTTGCTCCGGGGGGTTCGTTACAAGGCGTATACTTAGTAGTAACCAGGAACTGCTTGTTTAGGAAGACGCACGAGATCAATTCCAAGGTCCTAGTACACAATTGGCCTGTCAAAATGCTGCATTCGGCAGTTATTCCACCTATCCATGTGGTTTTCTTCGTTTCCTCCCTTTTTCCTTGTATTTTTTCTCCACATGCTGCACCCCGCATTTCCCGCTTCGGCAATCGGAGTGAAGGCCGAGAAAGTACATGCAGTATCACAACATCGTCAATTCAATACAAACAACACTAGCGACATACACAAGATCCTTCAAAGACTAAAGATGCAAACGCTGTAGCCCTCCCTCCAAATCATCAGCCCGTCGCACTCCATCGACCTGTTGATGGTGCTGACCGCCAACAGAGGCACCGCACTCGGGACAGCGAGACAGCTGCATCGGCATGCCGCACTCGCCAATGGTGAATGGGTGGCCATTGACACAGTAGTACCAGTGACCTGTCCCACGAAATTCATGGGCCATGGCTTTAATCACTGCGAGCCGCTCTGCGTTGGTCACTGCTGTGTAAAACGTGCCCTGGTTCAACATTTTCTGGGCCCCATCTACCTCGTCCAAAAGGCCAGCTGTTGTGCCGGGATTGTTCGTGCATAGCTTTCTTGCTTTTTCAACTGCCTGCGTGCCGTCTTCAACTAGATTCGCTGCCAAAGAATCATCTTTAAAGGGGCGTTCCAGTGCACAAAGCTGAGCGAGAAAAACAAGTCCTTCCACTTGAAGAGACACTCTCATCGAATCCTCCGCGCTTTGTACAAGATGTTCGCAGTCTTGTCTGTTTTTCTTCAAGTCAATAAACAAGCTGTTGGTCACGTCTCCTTTCTGGACCGATTTTTTGCGTAATGTCAGAAAGTCAGCTATCAATGCAGTATCGAGACGAATCAGGAGTGCGGTAGCCATCAAAACACCCTTCGTTTGTATCACGGTTTCATCAAACTCAAAGTTCACGTCCGCCCTTTTCCGTCTCCTGACATCTTCTACTTTGTTACGTACTCGCTGGAACGGTTGCTCTTCCAGCGAGACGTTGCGAAGGTACTTCACCAATCGTTTCCGTAACAATAACGATTCGCGCCAACGAAGTGACATAAACTTGGACAATGTCTCGATCTGGTAACCACGTGGACCTTCGATTTTTGTCGCTTTTTTGTTGTTGAAATCTTCAAACTTTTCGGCTTCCTTCTCACGAAGACCATTCAAGGTCTTGCTAAGGTCTTTAGCTATCACGATGTACTCATTGTTGGAGAAGAGAATAAATTTCTTGGTACATTCGTCCAGCAGGGCCCGGCGAACGAGTCGGCCATATCGAGCAATATCCCGGAGAGAGCCTCGGCAAGTTGCGCATCTCTTTATGTCATCAATCGAGAACGGTTCAGAAGACGAAGCTATAGCAACCGGCTTGTCGTTCGTGTCCATGACATAGTGCTTTTTCAAATCTAGCTGACCATCCATGCTTTCCATGGTCAGAAAGTGGCCGCATTGAGGAAAAATGCATGGATTCTCATTTAGGTCAATCTCGCGATAGCTTTTCCCCATTATGAAGTCTACCATGGTGTCTTTGACTCCCTGGTCGCCACAAATCTGACAGAA
The DNA here is from genome assembly GCA_037040535.1 of Talaromyces sp. P118-02. Classification (NCBI taxonomy): domain Eukaryota; kingdom Fungi; phylum Ascomycota; class Eurotiomycetes; order Eurotiales; family Trichocomaceae; genus Talaromyces; species Talaromyces sp. P118-02. The sequence continues at coordinate 904,889 of JAXQGY010000928.1, forward strand.
CTTAACAGGGGGGCAACTTTCTCCGCACACCGACGGACACTGATGACCGCATTCAAGAATATTCTCACACCGTTTCGAACATGGGACATGGTCACAAGGAGCCGAACAAGGCATCGAGCATTTGCTATGCGGACAAGCTGATAGACATTCATCTTCAGCGCAAGGCACACACGGCTCGTGACATTTCCTACTACACTTCGAATGTCCACAGCGAACATTGCAATCCTCACTGCATGGTGGGCAAGTATCTTCCCCATGGCATGTGGTACGACACACATGGGCACATGTTGTGTGGCTGCGTCCACATTGTTGTCTACAAGCGCCATGGTCGGTCCGGAATTTGCCTTCTTCTTCACGAGACACACATTGATGACATATTCGTTTGCAGGAATGTCCACAAGGCAAGTTTGACAGGCATTGCTTTTTGCATTTGTAGTCAACACTGTTGACATCAACATAACACTGCTCGGTGACCTGATGGCTGCAACCGGGAACTTTCTTGGCCACGATGACTGGACAACGCACTGTCGAGAGGTCTTGTGCCTGCCAGCATGGCAAAACTTGAGCCGAGTGTCCGCAAGGAAGAATGCGGTCCGGATCGTGGACTTTAATGGTGCATCTGACTATGCATGGATCGCCACAGCGCTTTGGGCATGAATGATCGCATCCTTTCAGTGGTCTAGAACATTCTTCCATACAATGAACTGCGTCGTGCAATACCTCTGAATGACATTTCTGAATACAAGGATGGCCGCACGATAGCCTGTTAGCGCAACGACGATGACAGCCTCCCTCTGGCGAAAACTGGGTAAAGTGGTCAGGCCCCGAGGCTGAAATGATAGTGTCGGGATGCCGTGGGCATTGCAGCTCCAACATAGTACCAAGATTATCGCCTTCTCGAAGCATCTTGATTACCTCAGCCCACATGGAGACGTGACCGTATGTTTCAGCGTTTCCGATGATGTACATTCCATGCTTGGCTCGTGAGAGAAGAACATTGATACGATTGGATGTACGCAGGAATCCGCATCGGTTTTGCCGGTTGCTCCGAACAAGAGATATCACAATTACCTTGGCTTCCTCGCCTTGAAAATTGTCCACTGTTGCCAACCGAACTGATTGGAGCAAATTTGCTTTCACAATATTTTTTCTAGTAGGAGCCTCTCCATTCTCGAAGCCTGCTTGGTCGAGCTGATCCTGGTCTCGCTCGCTCACCGAGATAGTGAAAAAACTCTGTAATTCTGTTCGTAGCCGTTGAAGCTGCCCAAGATAAGGTGTCAAAACTGCAATATCACCCGCTTTATATTCTCCCTGTGACGTGAGATGCTTGACAAGGGCTGCTGTCAACTCAACTTCATGCTGGTTCCAATGTGAGGTTGTTACTGTATCGTTTTCAGAGGAGCCTGCTTCCAGCTCCCGGTGGTCTAACCAGAATAATCTTCGCCGCATCCCCATCACCCTGGGGTACTCGAAGACTGACGGTGCATCACTAAGGTTTGTATATAAGGTATTTCTGATGAGATCCGCAATGGAAGGATGCATGCGTCTCTGCGTCTCGAGTGTGCTAAAAGGGATGCCCAGGCCATCCTCACTTTCGGTGTCCACAAGTCTCTCAAAAAGGGAGATGTCAAGTGCGTAACGATCACCTCCTTTTGGATTCTCGGCTGAAAAATCGTAATTTTGAATTTGCGGCCGAAGCTGTTGATGATCGCCAATGAGAATTGCATGCTCAATGGATGGTATAAGCGCAGTGAGGAGATGTGCCTCAAGAACCTCGCCGGCTTCTTCAGCAATAAGAACTTTAGACTGCAATCTTCGTAGCATTTCCAGGTTTCGGGCAAGTCCTGTAGTTGTGACACCAATCACATCGGCACTCTCAAGACAACGCAGGTCTCCTTCGTTGCGGATTTTATCGAGGGATGATTTTATCTCTGAGTGGTTTAAAATCAACTCGGTACCGCGTGCACAGATTTCCTCTTCGGTCTCACGGACCCAGTACAAATATAGCGCTTTACGTTCCTGAAAGGTCATTGCATCAACCTGTTCATCTTGTAGGTCCTCGACAGAGCGAGGCTGGCTGTTGCTCGATTCGCCCCCCTGCAACCAGTTTCGGAAGATTCCCTTCGGTCCTTCTGCAGAGAATGTGCGCCATCCCTCGCCATCTTCTTCAAAAAGCTGATTGTAATGGATGTAGTTACTCCTTCTCAGGAACTTGACGATCTCATCTGACGAATTGTCTCTGTCTAGAGCGTTTGGGGAGTCATTGATTATGCTTTTCAGCATCCCCAAAGTTTCAGCAAACCTGAATTTCTCAAACTTTGTTTTATCCATTTTTTTGGCAATTTTTCGCAAGGTAAAGGGCTCGACTGCCTCAGACTTAGACCGAGAACCGATGCGGACAATTTGGGTCGTGATATTTTTTTTCAGCAGGTCTTCCAAGAACTGATCCAGAGCATGGTTGGTGTAGCACACACAGATTATGGGGCCCAGTTTAGCCTTTGCTTTGTTTGCCAGTAACACCTTGACGAGAGAAACACCAGTAAAGCTCTTTCCGGTTCCTGGTGGTCCCTGGATCAGGGCTATTTTTCTCTGAAGAGAGTCGACTAGAGCCCCCGCCTGAGCCTCATCGAGGTCGCACTGGTCATGAAGTCTCTGGATTTCGAAAGGCTGTCCTGGGATCAGGTCTAGCTGGCTCTCATCTTTCATCAGGCATTGCAGATTGAAAGAGAAGCCCGGTTTCAGCGCGTAGAGTGGAGGAGTGACGTCGGTGTCGGCGTGGGCAGTGAGGATGTCTGCAAAGGGAAGGAGCGCGGTCTGCTGCATCCGCTGCAGCGCCCGCAACGTCGGCTGGAACGACGGCAAAAGAACCCCAGGAAACTCAATCAGAGACAGGTTGGCTGACATGTGCTGTAGTCTATACGCCCCCTGTATTCTGCTGGTATTAGGTCCATCTGTCTCTACCAGGCTGAGTACGACACTTGCAGCGTTTGGATCCGTCCCGAGCGTGGCTTCTTCTTTCTTCAGCGGCGTGGGCATTTGATCTTTTTCACTCTTCAGTGGCTCGGATTTCGGTCCAGAAACTGTGCAAAAAACTGCAAACTCATGATAATCGGTCAAGAAAACCAGAGCTGATGTCTGAAGCCGCTTGGACAACTGCCACCACTCCTCTCGCTCTCTTCTATTTTTCAGCTTCTGCGCGGTCGTCGGTTGTGGGAATACCACCTGGATCCGGAGTCCCTGGTAAATATCCATGTCGAGGCTGGCAATTTGGGCATTCTTGTAGACATGAGTTCTCAATCCGTTCTGGCTATTCCGGACTGTGTTGCTGGGAATGATCTCGTTGTGAATTGCGTCACGGAGTTGTCCCACTGTATCTTCGCGAAGTAGCCGAAAATTTCTGTCAAGAAGACCTGGCACCTCCTCTATATGCCACTGACTTGGGTCTCGTGGAGGTAGGTATTCGCTTCGAGTCGACCGTATCTCTTGAAGTGTGGGCATTATTTTGATTTGGCAGATGTCAGCGTGATCGTTATCATGCCTGCCTCCGGGAGGTTCACGGGGCACAACAAATCGCACAGGCTTCCTCAAACTGTTCGTCTGTGTGGGTGGGTTGACATCAGGTAATAAGCTTCCAATATCTAGTCGACGTTTGATTTTCTCCAGATGGGAACGAGCTCCCACGAGCCATGGACCCGACTTTGATGATTCGAGTGTCAAATACATAGCCTCAAATCGATGTGCGACAGGCTTTAGTGGCTCGCATACAATTGCCGTGGAGTTTAGATCAACCACTTGTTTCAAAAAGAGAAGAGTGGTCTCTAACTGGGAGACACATTTTCCGTTGACATCCGAGTTGTCTTCGCTTTCCTTCTTGTTGGATAACTCCAAGACATCTACAAGATAACTCAAGAGCCTCACCGCACGCTGGCCTCCTTGACCAAAGATGAAGGTGTAGATCGTACCCACCGCTTGTTCGAGTAAGAGAGAAGCTAGTACGTCTGCATGCACTATCATTTGAAGAAAAGGCCACATCTGTTCTGCAAATACGGTCGTCTTGGTCGACTCTGACATCATTGTAAAGTCACGGTCAGTCAGCTCACGAATGCGTTTCAATCCGCCCTCCTGAGAGAGAGAGTTAACGACTTGCTGGGCTGAGCCATGGTCCACGTCAACGAGTCGACGACCTTCTTGAAAAAACCACCCAAGCTTTCTCCCAAGAGGGCGGTTGTCATGAGTGTTCAATGAGATATGGCTTCTCCACTCAAAGAAGTCGTTTTTATCACGAGGGCTGTTTGGTGTTTGACTCTTATCAGAGGATCCGCGCCGGGCTCCTCCACGTCCTCCACGTCGGCCTGAGTCTCTAACATGGTCAAATCTGCAGTTTGTGCGTCTGCAAGTTCCGGTATCGCGAAACTCGAAACATACTCTGCCACTGTAGCTACTAGAGATTAGAGATTTTTCATATTCGATCTCGAGGCTGATGGTCTCACCCTGTTTGTCTCATTTTGAGGAAGTGATGGGATCTTGATGGATGAGTGAGGAGTTGGATGGTGCCTAGTTTATCGGTAAGATCGACCAGTTGTATGTCAGGACTTGAGACCAGGACGGTGTGAGGATAGCTTATAAAGGCTTTGTTCGTTTGCACACATGTGCCCCAAGGCAAACGGAATTTTCTTTGAAGAGTGACAGATTGGGGATCTCGAGCGCGGCGTTGACATCAGCTGGACCTGTGGGCTATGAAAGTACCCACATATTCCTCGCATAAGGCTGATTTCTGCTTTTGGCTTGCTGGGTCTATTTGATGGCGTTGCTTTTCACCCTTGTCCAGTTTGCCTAGTTCTAGTGGGTTTTAAGAAGCTAGTAACTATGTATCAAATCAGACCACACAGGGCTAACAGGCACGGTGAGTTAGATAGGGCCTAGAATATTATTTTATCTATTATTGTCCAGTCAAAATGTAGAATGTCTATGCTATTCCATGGTATTCCAAAAAAGGAAATAAAGAACTAGAAGAAGGCTGACCAATCAGAGACCCGCATTTGCTGTGCCACACCCATCATGAAGCATACATACACAACAAGGCTTCCATGTCCTTATGGCTGTGCAAGATTTTTTTTCTTTTTTTGCGCCGCATTTTTTGTTGGGTGGCCAGTTTAATGGTCAAGTCTGCCTGTTGGTTTATTTTTTTTTCTCCTCTGCTATTGGCACTATCGTACATAGTTTCCCCGACTACAGTTACTATAGAGATTCCGAAGCCAACTTTTTACTGATATTTCCAATTCATGTAGTATTGCATTTTTTGTTAAATAACTTAATCTAAAACTCCTGTTTATGCATATAATGCAGGGTATCTTCTAACTTTACAAAGTAGCAAAACAACCAAAACTCAAGCACCTTCCAAAAGGCACTTGAAATCTCGCTACCACTCAAAAGCGCGCTCGCTTTCTCGCTCTAAATACTCAATCACAGGGCCCAAGACCGCGTTTGAGTTTTTCAGTTTAGAAACCTCTCGCGTCCTCGAGTAAAACACCGGGCATTCTTTGCTATCGCAGACGACCTCTTCCCCAAACGAAGCGCCCATGCAGGAACGGCAGATCTTGTCGAGGTTGGTGGTGCGGCGTTCAGCCTGCTGCAGTTGCGACGTCAGTTTGAAAAGAGAGACGTGCGGTTGACTGGCGCAGGCGGTGCAGAGAGGGAGGCCGGCGTTCTGGAGTTTCTCCTTGCAGAGAATACATGAAGATGACTTCATGTACGATTCCAGCGTTTTCTTTGACGTTCCATTATCTCTCCCCAATCGTGTAAAGGTGCCTTCGATGCGGCGAATACGTTGAATTTTGGGCATCTCGTCGTACCACTGGCGAACATTTGCGCCAACAAGGTTGAAGATCCTTTCCAGAGGAGGGATCAAGTTTTTGGTAATGTAGTACTCGGCGTCCAGCTCGAGATGGCTGTTATTCAACAATTCCTCTGGCGCAACACAGCGATCGATCAATCTCGCACCCGGGGCGCCGCTAACCACGACATAGGGGACTCGTTCCCCATATTGAGGCTCTTGGCGATGATCCTCCATCATCTTTCTAGTGCTAACCAAAGCTCCAGCAGTCATCGTACCTTTTTCGCTATACGTGCCCAGTCTGACTTCACGAGCGAAGCAAAAATCCTGAATCGACACTCTGCCCTGCATTATTTTTGAGCACTGTTTCTGGAAATAACTTTTGACCTGGCTGAGATCTGCAGTTTTAAAGAGAACTTTAAGCGCCTTTTCCTCGATTTTCTGTTCAGCTGGGGTGCCATCGCGTCGCACAGTTTCGATTCCCTTGGCATCGAACTCGGGCTCGACTTGGTCTCGATGTTCGTATTTGTATCCAACATACCGCTTCTTTGCCATAAGCACGCACGGGTGGTAGACCTTTTCAAATTTGAGTTTGATGGGTCGCGGATTCATCTTTGTCACTGCTTTGGAGATCTCTTCGCCGATGGTGAATGCCTGGTCGCGAGTTCGGCCTTTGAGATGGACGAACAAGCTGTCCGTATCGCCATAAACCACCTCGGCATTCCACCTTTCAACAGAGTGTATCAGAGCAATCGCCCTTTCCAAGGTCTCACGCGCCGTCTGAACGATACTATCCGCAATCTCAGAGCAAGGCATTCGACCCGAAAAAGACGCCGAAGTATAGCCATATGTGACGTTGGCTATTAATTTGAGTGCCAGCTGTCTGTAATTGAGCAACCGCTGCAGGTTCTTGTCGTCCTTGTCCGCTTTCATACCGCCTTTGACCATGACCCGCGTTTCGAGAATTTCGCTCAGCATTCGAGCCATCAACGACCTGCGTATCTCCGGTTTGACATACATCATTCCGTTGGGAGCAATATTGATATCGTCCTTTAACAGTTCGAGCAACCCACGTTCTCGCCCATAGTCAGTGACTCCCATTTTATTTCGCCCGCGCCAGCTCACAAGTCTGCCCAAAAAGGTCGAATAGCAGTAGTTATATGCTATAATGATACTCGGGTAAAGCGATTGAAAGTCCAATACCAACACGGGACTAGGATAGAAGTCGCTTTGAGGCTCCATCACTAACGGAAGACACTCGAGAGCATTCTGTTGCGCAACCTGTCTCGCGCTTGGGGAGATGAGCATGAAATTCTCCGGTTTCGCAATTCGAAACATGAGTGACTCGACTTTGAACTGCGAGCCACGAGAAAAAACCGAGCAAAAATCAATTCCAAGCAGGCGTGCCTGTTCACTAGTGCGGGGAATCAACTCGTTGGTGTCAAGAATCTCCAAGTCCATCCGTGTACGGGAAAGAAAGTATTCGATTACTTTCATCACCTCTCGCGGCTTGCCTCCAGTGTACCACCTGGTCAGATCTTTGAATGGATAATGCGGAATCCGTCTGTGCAGCAGATGATATACAACGTTTTCCATTGCGTATCCCAGCAAAGTAATTTCGCACTTCATTGCCCTCCAGATATTGATTGTGTGTCGTCCTGTTACACTCACAGTAGACGTGTTGTTGAATCCCCATCGATCATTTTCCTTGCCAAATTTGCCATGTGAGTGGCTTTTGACTCGCGCGAATTCCTCACATAAATCATACTCGTATTTCAGTCGCGCTCGCTCAAGAATGTAGCCCCATGAGCTATTATGTACCTCATAGCCAGTTAGAATGTCCGGATCAAAAGACCGCACGAGATCGACAAGATGAGTCATTAAGTCCAACTCTGAGGCTTCGGTCTGCACCTCGACGTTCAAAGACCTAGTCACCGGCTCCAATACATGACCTGGTTGATGAATTATTCCCATACGCATGCCGTCATGATGCCTATCAAGAGCCAAATCCTCGTCATCTGACTGAAGACACCAGAAAATACAGGATATCTCATCTTGTTCTGGGTCCGGCACAAGATTATCACGAGAATTGACATGTATTTCCACACTCATAACACTCATGTGCTGAGTTCGATGTTTCACGCTGGTTGTTGCTCGGTTTTGAGAATATTTGAATCCGTGAGGGTCTTTTTGAGTCGCACCTTCAATCTGAGACAGGAAATTGGGTTTCGTGGGAATTCTGCGTGGGATCGGGTCGCGAATGTTCTTCTGCTGGGTTTGTCTTTCATTTTCAAGCCATTCGATGACTTCAGTGCGAGTTGGAGGTAGTTGTGCAAACTCCCATACCTTGGCCGATGACAACTCACGTAGCCTTTTGTCACTTCTTCGTTGTTGTTCGGGGTCGACGAAGGGGGGCCTCTCGGTATACAAGTGAGGCACGCCATTTCTATTGAATTCAGGAAGAAAGCGCATCTTATCGCTCACTAGGCGGAATTCTCGTCCCGCATACTCTCGCTGTCTTTCTGGCACATCGCTCTCATCGCTGTAGTAAGCTTTTTGATAAATCATAGGGGGATCAATAGTTGTGGCAATCTCGCTGGGTGATGGGCACGAGTAACGGTAGCACAACACTCTGCGACCTTTAGGGATATCAAATGCATCGTATATATTAGCTGCAAGTGACTCGAGTTGGGGATTTTGACTAGCAATAGTATCACTGCTTCTTGACGGCTGCTCCGACGACAGTTTCTCTTGCGGAAAATGGTTATCGCTCCACTCCTCATTTTGTGTGACCTGAGAAAGTTGCGAGGTCTCTTTGGAAGGTTCGCTCCTTTGACTGAAATTCAACAAGGTGTATGGATCGTTGGGGTTTTTTACAACTGGGAAAGGAAGGCGTTGGGTCCGGCTTGCAGTCTTGCCTCGCACAGTTTTCTGAGAAGACAGAAACTCGCCTTGCGAGGAAACTGGGGGTGTATCATCCGGGCCTATACGTCCGTTGTACTTGTCATCCTCTTCGAGAGCTGCCGCTATGTCGAACGAAGAAAAGGAGTCGTCGACTCTTAAAGCAGACGGTCCGTTGATAGAATCAATCGCGACACACTTTGGTCGCTTTCTCACATGTGCATCGGAAATGTCTTCCGTTTGTGTTCTCTTATGGGGTCGTATGGACGTTGTGGCCCGACCATCGATGTTTTTCTCATTTTGTGCGTTGTCTTCTCCCATGGCTAATAGTTTACTGGGTCCATCATTCTTAACTGTTGAGTCGGTAGGCAAGTCTACCAAGTCGTCATCTGTCTGGAAGGCACTGCTTGGGAATTCCTCGGTAGGCACATCGGCAGTATTCACATATTCGGTTCGTAAATCTTCATTAATGTCGTCGTATTCATTTGTATCGTCGGACTCATTGCCTTGGATCATATCGTCATTGGCATCTTCGTTAATATCTGTTTCAGGCTGCACAAGGTCCATTTCAGCGCTTCTCGGCTCAAGTTTCTTGGGATAGAGATCCTCCACGCTTGCCAGTGCGGATGGCACTGCGTTCTCAGAAGCGTCCTTCTTCACAAAATTATCAAATGATATGGGTTCTGTGTTGCCCTTGGCTTCTTCCTTCACAAGGTTTAGTAATTTTTCATGGAGCTCTTCTTCGTGTATCCAGCCCGCCTTTTCCTGATCCCGCTGGCTTGCTGACATAGAAACAAGCTCCTCGATCAAAAATGAACTGCTAGCTGTATTCTGCAGGCCCATTTTCCGCTTGCGTCTTTTGACCTCGTCTTGCCAGAGGCCTGCCATACTGTGCACAAGCCTTTCTTCGGTAGATATTGGGTGTTTGCGCTCGATGAAATCATGGTGCAACGGTCTTTCTCGGATGACATGTCGATTGGTTATGTCCTGAACACAAACGTCCACCTCCAAAGAACAGTAGCTCTGCTTCGGCAAAGCCACCTCATTGGAAATCTTCTCACTAGGTATTGATCGATCATGCCACCGGTGGTCCAAGTTTGATAATTCAAGATAATCGGGAACTGGAGATCGAAACTTGACTTTCGCACAGTCCATGTATGCACATCCATTCAAATTGTAATCACACATCCACTGAGGAATATACTGTATATGGCTTTCGTAAGGTTGTAGTGAACGCTTCATCACGGCGCCTTGTCGTAGGAGATCCGCTAGCCGAGACGAGTTGAGCGGGTTCAACAAGTATATCTTGAAATAAAAACGGTATCCGACATGGAAGCCATAGAATGGAATTCCCTTGACAAGGGATATATGAGCGACGTATGCGATTTTCCCATCGTATGCATTCTGACGGTAGCTGGCGGCCAGGGCATGATCGATAGAGCTGCGCAGCTCACGAATTGCGTTTTTCACTTTTATCCAAATCAGCAAAAACAAACCAGCAATTCAGAAAAACTTTCCTACCTTCATCCGTCCCTAGGCTACCACGGTATTCGATGTACATGTATGGAAATGCACCGTGAATATGAGCACAAACTCTTTGGCCAGTTTCCGTTGCTCCAAAGGCACGGATGACCGGCACCTTGGGCCTGGTGTTTTTCCGTGGTTTATGAGATGAAACCCCATTGCTGAAAGGAACAGGAGGGTCGAATTCAGTAGGGGTTGCTTGATAGTGATCAATGTAATTCAGAAGAACTCGAAATGTCTCCATCGTAGCAATCAAAAGGGTAGATTTGTTGGATCAGAACCATGGTGATGCATGTATGCCGAGTACACACGCATGTCAGTGAGAAAAATAGTTGAATGAATGCAGACACGGCGATATCGATGGATCTTTAAAACGCGTCTCCTGCATACCGCGATCATCAACAACACGCAGATGACGTGCATTAAACGCCAACTGCCGCTAATTAACCGCTAGTTCGGCGCTTGCTTGGCGCTTTCACGGGGCGCCAAGACATTTATCGCGTCGCATCACGTGATATTTTTGCTGCGCGATTCACGGACTGGGCGATCTCACGTCAATCAAGTCTTTCTTCAGCGCCTCTCTTCTACAACGCAGATTTGCCAGCTGCGAAATAATCGCTTTGTATAAATCGCATACAGAAACAACCTTTGCACGATATATATTACGAGCTCTGCCTCTCAGTCAAGATGTCTCGAAAACCCACCGATGTGCCGGGAAAGGAGCGCAACGAGTACATCCCGTCGTTTATTGCGCAGAAACCGTTCTATATCGACGATGACTCCTCGGCGGCGGATTACCTCGAGCATCAACGTTTGACAAAAAAGGCTGCTGATTCCAAATGGTACGATCGAGGAAAGCGTGCAGGGCCTGCCGCCACCAAATATCGAAAGGGTGCTTGTGAGAATTGCGGTGCGATGACACACAAAACAAAAGAATGTCTCAGTCGACCTCGAAAACAAGGAGCGAAGTGGACAGGAAAGGATATTCAAGCTGATGAGGTCCTTCAAGACGTGGAACTGGGCTGGGATGCGAAGCGAGATCGTTGGAATGGCTACGACACTAGTGAATATCAAAACGTCGTGGAAGAATATGAGGAACTTGAGACCATGAAAAAGAATGCAAAGAAAGCTATTGCCGGTACTGAAAATAATGACGAAAGCGACGGCGAAGGCCAGGAAGAGGCCCGGTATGCCGAGGAGTCCGACATGGGTCGACAACAGAGCACAGCGACCAGGAATCTTCGTATCCGTGAAGATACAGCCAAGTATCTTTTGAACTTAGACCTCGACTCAGCAAAATACGACCCGAAAACGCGTTCAATGCTTGACCTAGGCGCACAATCCGATCAAGCGTCCGCTCTGGTTGCTGAAGAGAACTTTATTCGAGCATCCGGAGATGCGGCAGAATTCGAAAGAGCGCAAACTTATGCATGGGAGTCCCAGGAACGTGGTGACAAGCAACATCATCTTCAGGCGAACCCTACGTCGGGTGAAATCCTCCGAAAAAGAGAAATTGCCGAGACTGAAGCGAAGCGTCAGGCACAGCGGAAAGCACTTCTTGACAAGTATGGTGGCGAAGAGCATTTACAAGCTGCGCCATTGCGCGATGCCGCTGTCATTGAAAATGAGAGATTCGTTGAATATGACGAAACGGGTGCGATCAAGGGAGCACCCAAGAAGGCTGTCAAATCAAAGTACGCAGAGGATGTACTGGTCAACAACCACAAATCAGTATGGGGGAGTTGGTGGTTCAACTTCGAATGGGGCTATGCTTGCTGTCATTCCACTGTCAAAAACAGTTATTGTACTGGTGAGGACGGGCTCAAGGCCATTCAAGATACCCGCAACTTGGCAATCCTCGACGCCCCAGAGCCAGATGGTGTTGAAGAGCAGGAAGAGGAGGAAAAGAAACCCCGCAACGTGGATATCGATAGTAAGAAGCGCGATCTTCATGCTCTTCAGCAGGGCATCGACGAAGAAGAGCTTGAGTCGTATAAGCGAAGTCGCATGGATGCCGCCGACCCCATGGCTGCATTCTTAGGGAAGGATGAGTTGATTCAGTAGTTCACGACTGGGTAGCAGTTGTTTTTTGACTTCTGGCTCTTGCGGCCAGTTCATTTGTGATCTTTTAATTTGCATACTACATTAGCATAGGAGGGCGTTTGATTTATACCCAGATAAACTTCAATAGCATCAATAACTCTTGATTAATTAACCCTATATGCCGCATTCGCTCGTTAATTCAATAATGGTACTCCTTGACTACCAGTTGATCTGTTGGGTCATGTTGATGTTCTGATGTTATGTATTTTCATACTGTGCACTGCGCGACAACACTCTTTTTACATAGGTAACATTTAATAGATGACCGTTTCGGATATTTAACATTGATTTTGATACAGCCTTTACATATTTAATGCGATTAAGTAATAATTTTCATATTTCAAATGATCGTGTAAGCTGAAACCACGTTTAGACTGGTGGCAGGCGGTCGATATATATCTTGGTGTCAGTTGATGCAAACAGAAAGTCAACCTTGACACCAGCATTTAAACTCAGATTTATTTAACTGCTCGAGTCACTAGTTGTATCTAGTTTATCCCCATAACCCATCAATGGAGAAGTAATTTGAAAAAGGAAATAATTCATCTCATTAGAAGTTCTCAGTCAATTTTCCGTTTTTCGTGTTCATTGCTATTGGAAACTAAGACGCATATCGCGAAGTGGGGCCAAATTTGAATGGCTCAACTTCCCAAAGACGATTATGAAATTCATTGAAAGGAATTGCAGGACTACGAGATCGCGAAGCAGCTAGATAAAAGTGACAGTTAATAAAAAGCATCGCATATACAGAGGAAAGCCATCTTCCAGGGAGCCAATCAGCGCTGACCGGGATGTCCCCACACACGCGGGGCACTAGTCCTGATGCGATTGGCCGGCAAGGGCTAACCCTAGCCCTGACCACCGCACGACGCTAAGCGATCAAATGGACGGAAGTTGAACTTGCGACTTGTAGCGATCGACGACGACGACATCAACACCCCTTCAGCAGAATCCAGGTACGTTGCACGCTCGCGCACCCTTGGCTCGTGAATATTGAATTCAAGAATTTCATACTGACCTTTTTTTCCCTCAAACAGATCTTGATTCAAGATGAGTACGTCGTTATACCCGGTCCTTTTCGTTTCGCTACGCTCGCAGTCTGTGCTTTCTTGAAGGATACAAAAAACTGACAACCCCATAGCGAAGGGTACCTCCAGCTTTGGTAAGCGTCACAACAAGACGCACACGCTTTGCCGACGATGCGGTTAGTACACCTTTTTTCTCTCAAGATTGAAGTTTGGAGGAATCAAAAGACATGGACTGAGGAGAAGCAATTACTGACATGCTTCGAATAGGAAAGCGATCTCTGCACATCCAGAAGCACACCTGTGCCAACTGCGGTTACCCTTCCGCTAAGGTCCGCAAGTGTACGACTCACCACTCTCCTATACTTATCGCATGATACTTATCTTGAACAATAGACAACTGGAGCGAGAAGGCCAAGCGCCGCAAGACCACCGGTACCGGCCGCACACGCTACCTGAAGACCGTCGACCGCAAGTTCCAGAACGGATTCCAAACGGGTGTTCCCAAGAACTCCCGCGGCCCCTCGACTGCTTAAATTATACCGTTAACGAATCCTCTTACTCGTTTTATGTTCCAATACAGTCGATGGAGTTAGGGATAATGGATGTCTAAAAGCCGTGGGAAATGTTGCAACATCTGTGGAATTCGGGGGATTCGATGGAGGGGGAAGGGGTGTGGTGTGATGAAATGACCGACCCAAGACAAGTCATGGAGGATGACAATAAAAACCATCTTTCCTTGACGTCTTGTTCTTTTTTCTGGCGACCAAATACCATTTTTCCGACTTGATGGGGAAAGGCTTTTACAAAAAATGGCGCTTTTGAATTTTTCCTATCTCTGTGTTGGTACCATGTCTTACCTGACCAATGGGCAAATTCATCATGTCAATTGCGAAAAATTTTCATGGCAGTTCGGATACATCAAGAATGAACTGTTGAATTCACAAATTCAATACCCTCCAAAATTTTACCAACAGGCACATACGTCTTGCAGTCTAACTTGTAGGTTCGCGAACCCGGCTTGTCATTATGATCTATAATTATTCTACGCCTCCCCTCTCCCAAAAACTCTCACACCACCGTCTCTTTGCACAAAATACAGAACTTCTTTATCCTCCACCGCGCCATCTGCAACCTCATCGAACCCACCACCTTTACTTATCCTAAGCACCCCACTAACATCTTTCGCCGCGCCCGTATCCAACGTCCTCAACTGCATTACCAGTCGCGCTTGATGAGCCAATCCGATAATAAATGCCGAGTGCTGTGTTTCCAGCGGCGTAGCTATTCCTTCTTCTCCTGCTGTATATGCGTTGTGAACTAGAGGCGAGTCGGCGGATGCGGTAATCATTGTTGAATGGACGTGCTGTTTGTTTTGCACGTGTTAGTTTGTTCTTTTTAAGAGTATCATGGCCCACATACCTGTTGTAGCCCAGTAATCCACTCAGAAACATCCGCAGCATTAACCCCCGGCGTCGCCGCAAGAAGCAGATCTGGCTGGTCCACGATCAAAAGCGTATCGTCCTCGTCGGTTGACCGTATCGAGGCTACCACAGAAACAATATCCTTTTCCAAATTATCCAACACGACACTGCCGTGGCCAGATGCATGTAGCTGTTTGGGTGCAGAGCTGCTGTTGCTGGCAGCAGTAGTGCTCGCATTCGCAGGTAATCTCGCAGGCGGCGCAAGCGGCGCTCTCCCAGCTGGGCCTCGACCGGGAATCGTTCTTGAAGCCCCAGCACTAAGGTTTACCCCTCTGGCTGGCGCAGAGCCATCGTGCTGTGCAGTTGGAGGGCTGCTATAAAGTCCAGTCAAACCGTCCACGAACCGAACCCTTCCTCCATCCGCTAATCGCTGCAAATCCAGTCCCTGATCAACAAAAGCTCGTCAGTTCTGCTATTTTGAAAGAAACACAAAGAGATTCCCTTAAAAAGGAAAGACATACTAATCTCTTCGCCTCCGCCCTCCAAAAGTCCCAATTCCGCAGAAAACTGACCAGCACGATTTTCCGCGTTGTCGGTTCCGTACTATCATCGCTGCCGCTGCCGCGTGTTTTGTCTGTATCTGACAAGACAGAAGCCAAGTATCGAAGAATGAGCCAATTCGATGTAGCTGCAAGAACGGATGTTATTAACGTGAGCGACTGCGCGGATTGTGCGGTAGGCGCGAGATATGGAGTGAGGAGAGGTGGGAGTGCCGGTTGAGAGGGCATGATTGGTGGTGACTCCCTCCCTCCGAGCTGGAAAGAGGTGGATGGGAATTCAGGTGAGGATTCTCGTTGAGGTTGAGTACTCTGTATAGTATTTAACTCGTAGCTGGTCGCTATGAGGCTTGGTAGGTGAAAATGACGTTGTATATCAAAAATTGAAAAGAATAAAAAAGTTCTGCGGGGAACTGATTCTATTGGTCGGTGTGCGGGGTAGTTTCAAGCATTTTTTTACAACATTTTACAACGTCGATTGATTTACTTTGGGTCTTTTTTAAAGAAATCAAAGTCATTTGCTATTCTGAATTCAATCAAAGTCGAAACAAACGTTAAATCCTCAAATGTTGTAGAAACTCGCCTAACATCTCAAACTTCAGTTTGCAGCGCAACGCCAAATCTATCTTATCTCTGCGTGGATTTGCCTGAAACGATCAAGGATCGTACAGGCTATCTACGTCAGAATCGCCGAGCATGCCCTCCAGTACATCCATCGCGCTTGGCTTCAAATCGGCTTCGTTCTCCACGAGGTCGCCTCCGTCATCGTCAGTCTCTGTAGTCTCCTCCGAAGCTTCTTCTGAGGTTTCCCCTGAAGTCTCCTCTGACGCTCCCTCTGATGCTTCCTCCGAGGCCTCGGGCAAATCATCCAGCGAAATTAAATCGCCGGTGATAGGGGGTGACTCGCTTCTGTCAACTTCCTTGATTTCCTCTATCAAACCATCGTCCTGCAACGGGTCTTCCTTGACGCGACCTTTCAGCACTGGAAGCTCAGACGCTTGACTGCCGTCGACAGTATCAATAAGTTCAAAGTAACGAAGGGCAATTCGTCCCAGCATGTCAGGAAATAGCCAAGCAAAGCTAATCATAGGAAACGTGTCGATATTTGGCTTTGCGGTTTGCTTTGGATTCTTTTGGCGAAACTCAGCCAGAGCTTCAGCTACCTCGTCGTTGGTGGTCTTGTACATTGCAACTACGAGCGGCGCCAGATGCTCAAAATTGCGGCCTCCGACTTTTTCGTAACACTCGCCTCGGAAGCGGTCTCGAAGCGCTTTTGCAATGCGGCCAATTTCTTCATGGAATTTGTAGTCTTTGCTCTGGCCCGAATGGCCGAGCACGAATGTAGACCACACTTCAAACTCGGTGCGGATTTCGTGTTGCGCCATGATCCGCCGCATGGAAATATCGTAGCTGACCTTGAGTTTCTTTGAAAAGTCCACAAGCTCGTCCGTCAGTTTGATTCCAGATTCCAAAATCCTCTTGTCAAAAGGCATTTCGAAATTTGGATGAAAATCAACTCTGTCCACCGCATCATAGAGCTGTCCGAGGATCTTTTTGGACGTGTAGATTTGGTCCTTGGGCTTGTAGTTCTTTTCCATAAAGTGTGGCCACTTGCGTGGACGTAAGTCTCGTGGAAGCACTGCTGGTTTTCCCGTCTTGTTGTAATCGACGGCATTCGAGTGAAGCTGAGCTAGACGGACACACTTGTTTTCATTGACTCCCTGAGGTAGCAGATCGGCCCAAGCCAGGTGAGCATGCGCGATTCTGGGCAGGCAGTCATTCTTCATGTAGTTGACGAAAAAAGAAGTCACGTCGTTCACTGTGACCATGCGGTCTAGCTCGACGCCTTTGACTGGCGAGTAATCCATAGGCACGCCAAACCAGTCGTAAGGGATCAGGTCTTCATCCCAGATGACCAGATAGTCATCGCCATCCAGGTCCCCGCCAGAACACATACTGGCAACATCTCTATCACCGACCTGCGGGAGGACAACGACGTCCTTGAGATTACTGAGTTCTGGCTTATCGACTGCTCGTACTACCCGTAAGTCGCCCGGATGGAGAGAAGGGTTGCGAGCCAGTAAGCAAACTCCTTCAATAACGCGGTATCTCTTCTCGTCGGCTCGATACACCTGGATAAATATTTCCGGTAATGCAGCCAACATGTCTTTGTATGACTTTGGCACATTGTCTGCGTTCTTCTGCAAAAATCCTTTCAAGGTGGCTGTCTCATCCATGACACCAAGGACGCAAGCGCCGCCATCAATCACTATCTTTGCTTTTTCCTTCAGATATTTCATTTGCCACGCTTTCCACAAGGAAAGAAGCGACGTGAGAAATGGTTCTTTGGAGTCCAAGAAACCGTCAGAAACCATTTGTGAAATGGTCAATGTCATTTCGTTGGGATCAATGTACTTTTGAAGCAGAGACATCGCCGCTTTATCATCATGTGTGGCCTCTTCTAGGTTAGATAGCATTTTTCGAAGCTTTTTGTGAAATATTTCATCTGGTACCCCAAGCGACGACAGAACGGCTATGATCTGACGGTTAAGTGTTGCCATGGAAAATTGGGACCAACGAATAATCTCTAGTCCCTGATGCGTGGCAGGGAATTTTTCCTGGCTTGGGCGGATATGGACTTCGCGCCCTCGTGCCTGAGGTGAAAGGACTAACATACCCTTGCAGCCACCTAGGCGGAATTGGAAGGCCGAAGGAGGCTCACCATCTGGAGTTTTGATTTTGAGTTCTCGCTGTGTCATCTGAGCCAGAAAATTGGACATTCTACCCACTCCATCCGAGAACATGTATTCTCCCTTGGTCACTTCGGGAATTCGCTGTAGTTGAACAGGGCAGGTATTGATTGCTCGAGTAGTTGAGAAACACTGCCCAAGTCGTGCTGCGTACTTCGCGATATTTTTGATGTCTGAGAACTCACCCATCCAACCTCGAATGTGCGAGGCCGTGATATGACTATCCGATGCAAAGAAGTATGCACCATGCTCGCGAAACTGCGAGTTTCCAAATGCAAGGAACTCATACTTGCGATCTCCAAGTTGGATCCCATTTGCCATGGTACGCTTGACTCGGAGGAATATCTCGTCCATCACCTTCTGGTCGGTAGAGTTAATTCGTCCCTCCAGCTTTTCGTCTTTGAATCGCACTCGAAGAAACCGATCCGAATACTGCGAGTATTGACGAATCACACGGTTGGTGATTTCCATCGACGGCGTATCCCAGTAAACCATCGATGGCGTGACAGTGGCAGCTCGAATCATACAGCAATATGATGGGATTTTCTTGTTACTAGAACCCTTGGGAAATAGTATTCCAAATATGTCCATCGGGTTCCAGTAAATCTTCTTCTCTGTGGCGATGTGCTCCAGTAACCTCACTGCCTTTTTCTCATCCATATCCTTTAATTTTCGAACGAAAGTCTCGTTAGCAGTGGAATACTCGTTGAGAAATCCATTCGAAATGCAGACTTCCAGTTGGTAGCGGACAGAAAAGGGAAGAGGAATATGCGAGTCGCCCATGAGCTCGTCGATTGCAGCTCGCTTGCCTTCCGGCGCATCACAGATATCCCAAATCACCGGCACAGGATGTGTTTTGGGAACATCAAGCTTGAAATCATCGTCCCTTTTGATTTCAACATTGAAGTCCCTCAAGGCATCACGCATGACTGCGAAACGTTTCGAATCTACCACTTCCTGATCATAAGTTATGCGAAGAGTGGTCCACCGTCCAATGTTGATGATTGGATTCACTTTCCGCAAGCTGATAGGAAGTGTAGGCCATATTGCGTGGCGGTGAACAATGTCTGTCTGGCGGTACCAGCACTCCATTGCTTTCCAGCTGTTCAGCTCGCCGACATAGTTGCCTTTGTCGTCGATAAAGCTAGATTCCAAAAAGTGTAGATGTCGATGATACACAGGTGGGCTTTCCAAGCTGACTATGTGTGACAGTAGCCTGGCTTGGTAGTTTCTAGTTTCAAAGAAAGTTGGTAGTTGGGAAAAAGGGACTTTGATGCGAAAATCGGAGGGTATCGGCACATCGTCTGGCATCTTCTTGCTGGAATCCAACACGACTTTGAAGAACACCAGTAGTTCTCTCCTCCTGAGATCGAGAATCAACTTTAGATCCTCTTTCTGGCCACGTTCCACGCGTCTCAGACGCAGCATTGTTCTTGGTGTTATCAATGTGCCAAAATCCAGAGTCATAATCGGTATCTCCTGCATGAAAAAAAAGTTAGCGGTTCATTGCACGACTGATAATCCGAACGACGTACAATTTCTGCTGGATATAAAAGCTTGGAGTTGTTCAAGCTGCTAATCCCTGGACTTTTATCCTCAGGATGCAGACTGACTCCAATTGTTACATATATCCCAGGCGCCAGCTCAAATACCATGGATTTTGATTCCCAGAAAGATTCCGCAGGAGGAGGCCTGTAGGCAAATCAGTAGCTGTCTCATTAACAAATTCAAGAAAACGCGTGCTCACTTAAAGCGCACCCTCCCCCTTCCATTACAATTTCCTCTATCGTCCTCGTATAGGTCGATGGAGAAGATCTTCCCATACGACTTGAATGCTCTCCAAATGAGGAAAGCTGTTGCTTTGGGCGGCACTGCCAATAGATTGATTGCCAGTGACTCCCAGCTTTGCCAATCTGGCCTCACCGCTTCAAGGGCTATGTCTTGGAAAAGCTTGGCCGGCTTGGGCGATTCCTGATTTCTGGCTGAAGAGAGGTAGGATGGCCGGCGGCCTCGAAAGACGGGGGCAGCTGGGCGTGCAATAGCCATGGTGGGATCAGTGTGGACGGCGTTAGGAGAGGACGAGTGCACTGTTGAAAAAGAATCTTGTTAGAAATATTATCATGAAGCCAAGTGATGAGAGAGAACGAAGAGGATGAATGCGAGGAGAGAAGGAAAGAAGCGGGCAGTGTTCAGCAAGCAGGAACCTTCAACCTCACACCGCTTTCCATTCTAGCTCAGTCGGCGATGACAAAGAATATCGTGAGGGTATTGCCAGAAGATATACAG
The DNA here is from genome assembly GCA_037040535.1 of Talaromyces sp. P118-02. NCBI lineage: Eukaryota > Fungi > Ascomycota > Eurotiomycetes > Eurotiales > Trichocomaceae > Talaromyces > Talaromyces sp. P118-02. The sequence goes on from JAXQGY010000928.1 coordinate 925,292, forward strand.
GTATTGTCTCTTCTTGACTCTCTGCCAGTTTCTCCAATCCCCAGGACCTCGCAGAGAAACCGCAAGACTCACCGCTTGTGGTACCTTTCCCTCCTCGTCCTCGCACAGGAGACCATTTATCGGGTGATTTTCTTGTTTCTCCTGAAGTATTAAGGTCTCTTTGATGAAAGATATTAGCAAATGCTTCACTTGATCGAATGAGACTTAGACTCACGCCGCTCCTCTTCCCTTTGGTCGGTATCGACGCCCTCGGGGAGCCTGTTCGCATCACTTGTCAGTACGACCTGATTTGCAAGAGAAATAATCGAGACGTGCTGATGAAAGAAAAAAAAAATATGCTCTGAAGATTTGATGCATGTGACAGGGGTGAGATTCTAGCATCTTCGAGGCAAACGGGTTCGTTTGCAAGATCATCGCACAACAGGATGCAGATGAGCGAAATTGCGAGGAAATGAAATATTGCAAGAAAAAGAGTTTATTTTCAAAGGGAAAGTAAGTGCTCACATTTGTTTGTGCCATGATCAGTTAATGACCAAGAGTCTGCTTACTAGTTGCTGTAAGCAAGAGAGGCGGAAGTGATGGATAGGGTGAGTGAGGGAGGATCAAAGGGAGAAAAAGAGGGCTTGTAAGAAGTCAAGTGTCTCAGAAGCGCCTAGAGGAGGAGGGGCACCGCCGAAAAAGATTTCTTCCGCTCTGAGAATTCAATATTCGTCTGATGAAGGCCTGTTTCCCACGTCGGTGGCAGCAGACAGTGGCCGAACATCGGCGGCTCATGAATCAGTTGCAAGTCATTCAGAAGTGAGGAGTCATTTAGAAGTGAGGGGTCTCTATTGAGAAGTAGGAGTCTCAAAAGGTGGGTTTACTCTCATTTCGATGGGCTTGAGGAGATCCTCGAGGATAATCGATTTTCAAGGTATTGTCATTGTTGTCTTTCTTCCTAATTACATGGCTAATTACTAACGAGAAGTCTACAAGATTGCACATGATTTTCATTTTCATGCTGGTTTACAAGACAACTCAATGAAACCTTTGGCGGAGAGCGCCATAAAAATGTCATAGAACAGCAGACGATAGCGAGCTTCATCCGTAGCTCTCATCTAGCAAAGTGCTGTCTGGGACAGGACCGAGCGGTGGCTTCCTGGAGGATAGAAAACCATGTTGTCTCTCTGATAGTGAGCAGATGAATGAAGCTTTCAGTGATTAAAGCTGGTTTTGACGCAAATGTCCTGAAAATATTGACAAAAATAAAGTACATCATCAATCACCTCGATATACGCAAAATGGGCAGATACATCCTCCAGAGGAAGAAACATGAGTTAAAACCGCACCATTTCTCGATAAGATCAATGGTTATAAGGTCACTGCGGTGTGCTAGAGTGACCAGAAGTTCGGGGTCTGTGGGATAGGGTTCTCGTTGCTGGGGTGAGTCGATGCAAGTAGCTGAGCTGGTGCTGCTGTCGACCAGTAGCCGCCTGCGTAACGTATTGATTTGGAGAAGGCTCCATCTGGTGCAGTGTAAAGAAGCCTGGAAGGTGCTAGCACTGGATCACCGAGACGCCAGGTTGGACTCCTTCAGATGGTCGTGCGTGTGGAAGCATCATCTGGCTTCTTTCTTCAGGGCCCAAGAACCGCATCGCTGATATCAAATTCAAAAACAATGCCTTCATTGATGATCTCGCCATACCGAGGATTCAGATTTTGCTAGAGTATCCTTGCATTGAACCAACATTGGTGAGAGGGCTACCATCAGACTTTACACGACCATAGCCCGCGTAGGCAGACGAGGTAGCTGTGCGAATGGGACGACGCTATTCGCAAACCAGGTCAGACTCAATAACTCGCAAAAAGAGAATGGAGTAATACATACTCGCGACGAGTGTGCCAACGAAGGTAACGAAGCCCATGAATTATGGAAATCATACCGGAGTGACAGAGCCCGCATAGGATCCTGGCACGACCGTTCGTAATACGAATCGTAAAATCATCGGAGGAGGTGGTGTTCACACTGCGAAGGCATGTTTCACATGGCACATCTGCGGTTTCGTACCGAACAGCTCCAGCTTCGGAGTGCGAAACAAGATCAGACGCATACGAAGAAGTGGACTGCGGGTTCGAAGTAACCTGGATAGCAGCGTTCTTACGTAGGAAAATGTACGAGATGTGTTGGAGTGTATTCCCTTCACCCACACTCAGCATTTGCATAAGGGCTTCACTATTTGTACCCCATGTAATGCGCTTCTGCATTTTTGTGTACTCCATTCCTGCGAATGGTTTTCAGTTTCTCCTAGTTGGTGTTCGCGAGACCTCCGATTCCGGTATCTCCTCGAGTCCGAAAATCAGCGCTTTTGGCTCACCCACCGCTTAATCTCATCATCTTTTGACCGCTGATTTTGGGGATTTCAAAGACTGGAAATATGCCGAAGGTTCAAAAGCAACGAGAGTCATTTGAAGACGACTTGTTTCTTGCAGTCATGCACTGAACCATCCCATTGTCGGATCTTTAGTCGGCGTAACGGTAATAGCCAAGTTGGCGTTTCAAAATATCACTGGATTCGTTCGCACATATCGTTATACCTTGTAGAATTACATTCTCGATCTCTGTGTGCCTCCGAAAGAGAAAAGTGGAGGCATGCACCAGACCATTGAAAGACCTGTGAGGGTTTTCCGTATACACACGCATCGTGAAGCGTGGGATTCTGGGCACTCGCCTGTATGCACCAAGCATGATTGCACAAATTTCAACCAGCTGATTTTTTGCCTTACAAACAGAGTTGGTCTGAAAGATAACCTGGGTGGAAGTATCTTCAAACGAATGCGTTGGAATATTCTCTTCGTAGTGTTTCTGAAAGGGTGAAAGAGTCGAGGTCCTGGTATTAATCTCCAAATACCTTGGACAAATCCACGTCCCCGAAGGCTACTACCTCGGTAGGTGCAGGAAGTGTAGTAGCCATTTTGAAAAAGGACAGAGGCACAACTTCTTGGGTTTCTGCTACTGCTTGGGGGTTTATTCCCTCAACCCCTGCAGCAAGTGAAATCATAGGTCACATACTGAGGCCGGGGAAAATCCTCGCAGTCACGGATTGCGTCTCAGAGACACACCAGGGGCTCATCCAAAACCATGGCTTGTAATTGGGCAGGCAGATGCTGAAATCGGATGCTTGCATGCTGTTGACATGTGGTTGTTTTGGAGGAAGCATCTCTAACAAGAGTGTTCTGCGATTTGGGGCAAAAAGGGGAACCTTTGGGACCTTCAAACTTCATACTGAAGTCTCCCAATTTCTACGGAGCAGATCAGGAAGTAATTCAGAGAACAGGTTGATAGGGTAAGACGATAAAGTGGCACGTAGGACGTAGATGTAGCCACGCATGCCAAACTGGACAGCTGCGAGAATAATGGCAGACCCTGGAACTTTAAACACAACCATTTGGTGCTCAGCTTTTTGAATCTGCTGCGACGGGATCAACGGGATTTGGTATTCCAAGTAGGCGGATGGCTGCTTCATGGAGGATGATAAAATTGACATCCAGGCAATTTAAAAGCACCGAAAATAATACTTTCAAATCCAAAAAGATGTATCATCAGGACTTTGGTTATCGGCAAGTCGTAAGAATGCATCTTCGAACAGAGTCAATGTAAATCCAGGCCAAAACAATTGACAGCGGCCGAGATCTCTTTCTCTTCAAATATTTCCCAGCATGAGCAAGCAGCACTACCGAGCCAGCTATCACAGCTTGGTTCGTAGCCTTCATTTCAATAGAAAAGGAGGGATAGCCAATATTTGAAGTACAGAATGGAGACTTGTGTATATATTTCGTTCTTGCAATTTGTGGACATATCTTCTGCCCAAATGGTTCGCGAAAATAATCGTTGGCTCTGGTGGCACTTCGGCAAGATTTTGTGTTTTCTTTGGCGCCTAACGGCTTGCAATCCAAGGCAAGACATAGTTGGTTGTTCAGACCAATGTAAATGTCTGGTTTTGGTTTTGAAGTTTGGATGCAGAGGTCTATGATGAAAACATGAAGAGAAAGGTGTATCCGATTGATTATCATTTGGCATTGTGCGCAGGAGCAAAAACTGCTGCCTCGAAATTTCCGACGCTGACTGGAAACTTTCAAATCCTCTCAGCGAACTCAGAAGCATGCGCGCTATGTTTAGCCATTGCCTTGGGTACATTCTTGAAGATAGCCCTTAAATGTGTAGGTATCGATGTCACAGTCGCTGATTGTGCAATAAAAGTTTGAGCCTGTTGATAGTTGCGCGAGGTCACTTGTTGGCCTGGGCGAGTGCATCTTGTCTATGCTTGAGAGCGAGTGCGTCTTCCCTGTGTCTGATATCTGGTGGATGGTCGCGCCATGGCGAAAATTGGCCAGGGGGGGTCCTATCAGAGACAATCAAATGCGGTCTCAGACTAAATGGAAACTCGTCTTCCACCACTTTTACAGCTTACTGAACATCGAATAGAGCTTTGAAAGGGGGGAAGTGCTAGCTGTGGTGCTTTGCAACTAGTCCGTCCCTTCATCGACCAGATCCGCCGAATACCCATGTATTGTCTCGTGAATTTCTCTACCGGAGAGTGTTTTTTCGTCACGCCTGGTCCTTTGCTCCAGGTCTTTTATCATGTTGGCAACCTCTCGGTGTCTCTTCAGGTGCCAGTGTGGACACATGAGCCAAACGCTGTTCGGTGGTATTATACGAGAACAAGGAGATCCTCGTACTTGTCCCACAGCTCTCTCCTCGAACGCCAGAGCTTGTGAGCCAATGCCCATAAAGAAGTCAGTAGTCAGATCGATTTTGTCTCCCACGATGCACTTTCCCAGGTACAATGGGATGCTACCGGTGAGGCCTTCGACATCATCCTGTGTGTACTTTCCGAGTTTGACCTCTTGCATCTGCTTGTTCATTTACTTCTAAGTCATAGTTAGAAGCGTCTCTTTTTAATAAACGAATTATTGCTCCTTAGACTTACTTCTGGCAAGGTTCCGTTGCATCAGCAAAGGAAAAGCCTGCAGGAAGATGTATCTTGTCCTTCCTTCCAGCCTTCCATGTTTTGTCTGGAAGTCTAGAAACCCCCATGGGGATGGTTCTTCTTCGAATTTTTTCGAATAAATAAAGATGTCGTTCATGTAAACTCGACAGAATACTTGGAGATGCCAGATATTCTCTAAACATACGCAAGGCTATAGATGAAGCCATTGTACCAATTTGGTATGATTCACCAGAATGCTATCGTCTCCTCGTCGAGTCATCTCGTTTTTGCGACCGTACTGCCAGCAAGTTTTCCAGCTAGCCGCCTTGTATTTGGTTAACCCAGCTTGGGATGTTCCTGGCTCGTTCTGATTGACGCCACGTCTCGTCGGATTGGCGGTCGTAAGCGTATGGCTGCATGGGATTGTTAGCATAGCCTTCCTTGTGAACTTCCATGCCGGTAAGGTCGTTGTTTGCGAGATAATCCGCCCAATCGTTCGTGGGTATGTCATTCGTGTGAAGGAATTGCAAGAACTTCAGCCCGGAGCTGCTTGCAAACTTAGGAAAGAGCTGGTGGGATCGGTAGTGTCCAGCAGACAACTCTCGTTGGTTGTGAAGCAGTTGCCCCATTGGGAAGTTTTGTCTTCCAGTCTGCCTAGCATGAGTTTGCGTGTTGACAGCTGCACCAAGAACCAAAGGTCCTTGGGCAGTCAATCTATCGTGGGCATATCGGACAGTTCCTGCCAATACATTTTGTCAGATCGAACTTTTCGGACAGTAACTTATTCGGCCCCGGACAGTATCTTCGACGTGCCCGTGTTTGAATTCTCGTTCCAGGCTCGCCCAGGCCTTGGCCTTCCTTCCTTGATCATAGGCGTGTCGCTGTTGTTCTGTTCCCCTAACAGACCATGATTGTTGCAAAGTTCTTGGACAGAGCAACAGGGATTTGGAAGACGTTGACCAGAGAAAGGCTTGAAGGATGGGCTTGCGGCCAAGCTCCTCGCTCCAGGGAGCTCACAGTTCACAGCCAAATGCACCACAACGAGCAGCTGAACAGAGACAGTCCCAGTGTGAGTGGGAAATGACTTGCGATCTCACTTTGCTATTGACCTTCCGGGTCGTCGATCGTCAGGTTGAAGTTCATGTTTACTGTCTCGCTTGGCTCGAGCGATATGCGTTGCTTCGTACCAAACTCCATCGAGGCAAAACCATGGCGGTTTTCTGTACGGCGAGCTGAGAGTGCTACCGCCTCTCCGATCAAATTATGTCGTTTGATAACATCCACTTTGTCTTCGACTAAGCTGCCTTGATAAATGTAATAAGATGCCCCTCGCAGAAAAGTGCATCGTCCTTGATGGGGACAGGAAAGCTGTCGTGTATATAAGAAATTTGCCATCGCATAACGAGAACACGTGCGCGGGAATGTAAACCCGGCAAAAGATAACCCAAGCGTTCGCGCCTTTCCACTCTCCTTCCTGTCTCTTCGTGGGTTTTTTGCATCTTTGGACGTGGAACTTTTAAACTTTCGACATCGAGGATGAACATTTCCTTTCCCGTCATGACAAATTCATCTCCGACTACGTCTTTTCTTCTTGGGAGATTTCGATTTCGCCCTGGTCCTGATCGCTTTTGTCGTCGTCTGGACGCTGGAGTTTCGCTTTTAGCCGTATTCTATAGTAGACTGCTAACAGGAGACAGTCCACTCCAGTCCATCAGAGATACAAGAATAGTGAACTATGAGGATAGGCCTTCATGCGAGTCGAGTCGTAAAATGTGGAAGTGTTGTCCAGCAAGAATGTTAATCCCATACCGATACCAAGCAACCAGTTGACGAGGGAGCGAGGAGCCATCACGCTTTTTCCCATACATCAGCCATAAGCTGGGTATTGGAACCAGCTGATTGTTTGTACATGGAGATTTTCAATGTGTTTCCGACCAAAGGCATACGCCGCCACCAGACGACGGAGACAGCCTGGTTTGCGCTGTGTTGCAACTGTCTCCGTCTCTGCAACGGTCGAGTAGATCTGATAAGGACAGGACCCATGATCCTCATCGAGAGTGAGCGGCAAACGATGAGCCATGTGCAGACGTCTAGGCTTCTTGGGAAGTCGCCTTGGCTTTGCCGAGCAGTCGTAGGGACTGTAAATACAGGTCGACTATGTCGTGTCGATATCCGGGTTCGTCACTCATAATAGTAAGAGTGAAAAGTGACATCGCGTGCTTGTGTGCCTTGGTGAAAGTCGATGTCACCAAGAAGGAAAGCGTCGCCATTTCTCTCTTCCTCCTTACAGTCTTGGATAATCATCTTGCCGCCTTCACTTGGCTGGTCCGTCACCTAGCATGTGAACTTCATCATATAGGTAAACCACCCGACTGTTGTGGAAGTCCTTTATGGTAATGTCCAGAACAATCAGTCATCGCAGTATCTTGTCGCGGAACTCGTAATGCTTCAACTCTTTTTGAGATCGTGCCATCAGTGTGGACTCATCTCTGTCGCAATTGTAAATCTTGAACTTGGTTATTGATAAAACCAGAGACCTTGAGAGTAAATACTAAATATTGGTTCTCCATGCTCCAGGTCTTTTATCATGGCGGGCGATCTCTCGGTGTCTCCTGAGGTGCTGTTCGTTTGATTTATTGCAGTCGGAGAGGGCTTTGAGAATATCGTTCTGGGTACCAATGGCGAGGCGAAACAAGTGCAGGAAGTAGACTAGCCATCTTGAATAGGACAGAAGCAGAGCCGTTTAGGACTCTTCCCACGACTCTCATAAAAGGTGAAATCATGATCACGTACTGATGTCTCGGTTTAGTACACATTGGCATAGATATTTCACAGTGAAGGTCCTTGTAGATATGGATTGGGTCCCAACCATATACTAGGAGCTCATCCACAACCACGACTTGTCGCTTGACACGCAGATCCATGAATCAAATTGGCCTGACTGCGCGCTGTAGACATGTGGTTGCGCATCATCTCTGACAAGGTTTCGTCGTAGATATAGCAGTATCCCACCACTTGATCTGGAAATCGGCATGTTTCTGGTTATCCGTGAATAGCTCCCCTCCCTTGACAAAATCCTCACCAGCATTTTTGTTTGTGTGTTTGGATGCTTTGAGGGAGGCATTTTGTACCGGTCGTTGGTCTGTGGAACGTGCCACATATTGGCCTGGTTCATAAGGAATCCACCTGATAATCGCCATCCAGCGCCCTAAGCCCAGTTCTGCGATGTAGGCAAAAAGGAGAGACCTTTGGGATCTTCAAATTTCATCCCGCAGCTTTTCAAAATTTTAACTGGTTGTCCATTTTGCGAAGAATTTCTTGAGCCTTCTTGGGCGCTGTACAAGTCAACACGCGGAAGGCTTTGGAGGTTTGAGCCGAGTATAAGGGTCCACAGGTCAGGTTCGATGGAGTGAGGGCCAGCAAGATGCCCTTGGAGTATCTGCAACGCCGTAAGCCTTTGCTTGAACGGCTTTCGAGAAACGACCTTCCGGATGCGTACGGGTATCCCAGGATCATCCCTGACAGCGCGCTGGCCCGTCGTCGAAAATACGCACGACCGGCATTTTCGTATGGAGGCAACACTTTCCACAGGGTGATACCACCAGAAGGATAAGCTTGAACTGGCCAACTCCATACAGCAATATCCTTGTTGTTTTCGTTGTCGTTGTTGTTGAAAAAAGCTCACCGGCTCTCTGTATGATTGTTTTTGGGTTTCCACGATGGTCGTAAGCCTTTGATCTTGACAGAGACACCTTGGGTTCGTCTGCTTTCCTTCGATCGTGGAGTTTGAAAAACTTGCAATACTCGTCGAACACTTGCGTTGTGAATCGGTGCAGGCTTTCTCCATGTATGGAGCTGAGTTCACCAGCCTATAGTGGCTCGTGAACGGCCGTCCAGCTTGATCAAGCGCGTCGTAGTTCTAAGAAATTGTCAGTATATTCTTCAAAGAGTGTGAGGGGTGTTAACTTACTTCTTTTCGGATCCGCAAAAGACTCGTGGACGCCATGTTGCTCGGAGACCTTGGTCGGGAAACGGAATGAATACTTGGTGCATCAGTTCGATCTGTAGTGGGTTGTCCACAGCACGCTTTGACACAGGAGCTCAGGGAGCCCAAATGTTGCTGCTGTTCGTAAGTCTATCGAACATGTACATCATCGCCATGAGCGCCAACCAACCGCCGTCGGGGGGTTATAATGCTGGGTCAATGTGGCCCAGCCGAGCTTAACGTAGGCGAACATATCGAAGGCGATAAAAAGCAAACAGGGTTCCAGGATATGCTTCTATTCATTGACCATTAGTATGGACTAGGGCCTGAAAGATGCACACGGTTGTACTTACTAGACATATCCGAGTTCCAAATCATAACCGATTTGTTCCAGGTCATACACAGGGTATGGCGGAGGATGTCAGACGCAGGCCATGAGCCACCTGCTCAAGAGATATCCCGTTAGTATAAATCGATACTCTGAGATATTAACTGGGGACTTAACCAGTAGAAGGAGTCGTGCTTCCACTCATCTACCAAGGATTAACTGTTGGAAAGGCGTATGAACATTTAGTGTAGCAGTCACCAAATGTTGAAAGTTCCATGTCGAGATGTGCCAAAACCAATGCACTTTTCCAGTCGCGTACTCCTAAAGGAACGCCAGTTAGAAAATAAACACAAGGATAAAGTCAGAGAGAGAGAGAGAGGAGCCATACTTCGTCTTTCACCTGCCAAAGAGATCCCCAACAGCCATGTAAAAAGTTGGCGTTTGTGAATACCATAGATCAACTACCCAATGAACCATGGCCTTCTGGTGCAACGGTCAACCTTGGACGATCGAGAAAAGTGACCTTCATGACAAAAAGTCGTCAAACATGACGCTCCAAAGCTTTGAAAGAAACATTGTCGTCCAAAAGTATAAACAAGACTATCAAGAAATAATGATGATAATCCGGACAATACCTCATTCTGAGACATCATAAACCTCTTGTGAGGGGAACCCACACCAGGCCCCAAAGCCTGGAGGGACTTTTTTTTTTTTGGAATAGAAAAGGAAGAGAAAATCTTCTCAAACTTGGGGGCAGAGGCGGGTATTTATGCCTGTCCAAGGGCCACCCGGTCCTCGGTGCTTACGAAAATCGGAGTGCAATCAGGGTTTTCCTGACAGGGGTTACTTCCTTCAGCTGATAATTCTTTATTCAACTGCATCAGCCACAGTGGAGGCAATCTGATGGGGATACAGAAGACCGGTGTCGTTTATGGAAGTTGTACCGGACTGGCAGTAGGGTTTATTGGGTCAGCAGGGGCTGTGGATACCGGGTTTGTATGGCTCCAATTGTTCAACCGTCGGGAAAAGCACGGTCACCGGACAAACAGACCATCGGAGCTGAGATAGGACCCATTTGGGTCATCAAGAAATGCCAATTATCATCACCGGTAAGGGGCATGGGGGCGTCGGTATAGCTTCAAATCGTGGGTCGTCGGGCATAACAGGGCCACCGGGCAATCCGACCGCCGGTCAGCAGGGATTATAGACCATGATCACCGCTTTTTATGACTTCCATTGGTCACTGTCAGGTAGATCAAAGGTCCCCGGGCAAATCGACCGGTGGCGGAGACATTGTCAAGCAAAGGGCTAGATTGGACTTGTGGGTACAATTGATCGGGGCCTCTACAAAAGGATATGTATAACAAAGACTATTTCCATTAAGGATTGCTAGCTATTGGGCTGTTAATGGAAAGGATTTTCCTCTCAACGACAAAAGAGGAGTAACAATGACAAGTGAGTCGTCGTGAAGGGCCCGGATCGTCAGATAGACAGGGTTTGGGAGAGTCACACGAGATTCCTGTTAATAGAAGGATTTTCTTTGTTTCACAGGGAAACATATTGAGAAATTTTTATCTGAAATGGAAAAGCAAAAAGGAAAAGAAAAAATATTATTTTCTAAATTTGCAATGTAAAGGATTGGTATTACAGGATGCTGATTTTTCACTTCAAATCAATCCACAAGGGTAGGTGCTATTATTATAATCAAATAAGACTACTCCTGGGGTCTAAATAGATATAGATGTTTGATTTAATAATATCATCTATGTAATAGTCTGTATGTGGTAAGAAAGTGAAATGTTATTCACTATCTTGTGCAGCTCACGTGCTCAATCGTACCCTAGATCTTGTTGGGGTATCCTTTTTGGGTAATGTTTCTTGGTTCAATGTTTGTGTAACGCACTTGCTTTAACTCATCCAGAAAAAAACTTTCCTAATAATAATAAAATAGAATAACTCAAATTTGGACTGGGTATCACTTAAAATTTGGCTACAATGCCTACTTATCTAGCTCCTGTGCTCGTAAAAACGTCATCATCATCAAAATCCAAATCTACATCTCCCCACTCTGCGACATTAAAAATTGCCTGCGACTGCGTTTTTTGTATATCCTGCTCGTCGTCGCATCCCGGGAGCCTTTGACTGCCATGTTGAGATTTCGTGGGACTGTTCCTGTCGATATCCCCAAGAGGTTGTCGCAGCGGCTCCCGTTCGCGGACTGCGGGTTCTTTCTTGCTGGGAGAAAATGAGCGGTCCGGGTCAAGCGAGTCTTCATTCAACGTGTGGTGGCTACGCCTGCGAGCCCTATGTTGAAAAGACTCTGTGGCCGGAGGAGGCTGTTGCATGATCGAAAATTGCGTATGCATTGTTGTGTCGCCTTCGGATGGAAGGAACGATTGAGTCTGCAAATCGGCTAATCGCGATGATCTGCGTGGCTCTTTGCTTCTAGTACTTGCTCCTGGTTTTTGATTCTCGCTCTTTTGGTCCTTGGAAAATCCCATGACGTTCATCAATCTGCTGATGTGTTCCTGGGCCTCGGAGAATTCACGAGCTTTGGCTGATCGCTCGTTGCGAAGGGACTCGACCTATATTTTTACTTAGCGTCAGATATTCATAGACAGATAAAACTTGCCATACCTTTTTCTCTAGGTATTGCAGCCTCTTGTCCTTCGTACGAAGGTCTTTCTCGGCTTTCGAAATCTTGCTCTCTGCTCTGTTTTGGATCGCAGTAATCTCGTTCCTATACCGGTCGATCTTGTTTTGCTCCTGGACAGGTTAGTTTTGATCTCTAGGGATTTTGAAATGCAATCGTACATCATGAAGAGACTGTGCAGTCTGTGCTGCATGTTTCTGTTCCATCTCTGCGATGGCGGACTGGTGGCGTTGTCGTTCTTCATCGGCAGCAGATCTCAGTGCCTCAGCGTTTGCCTTCTCCTGATCAATCCAAAACAGTACATAAGTAAATCTGGTTTTTTGTAGCGAAAGATCATCACTTACCCTTTCCTTAAGGCTCTGAAGCTCTCTGGATAAATCTTTATTGGTATCAGTCAACGCCATGATGCGATTGTCTTTTTCGGTATTCGTGGACTCCCGAATATCCATCACCTGGTGCAGTCTAGAAATCTCGTGTTCGAGCGTCTCACGGCCTTGGGCTGCTTCTTTCTGTATCTTGGACACTTCAGCATGAAGAGCATCGCGCTCTTGCGATATCTCCTCATTACGTTCCGACATAGTATGTACCCTCTCTTTAAGATGGGCATTTTCCTGTCTCACGCCGTCCATCTCTATCTGTTGCTCGTCAAGCAAATCATCTCTCTCCGTAACAGTAGCCATAAGATCTAGCTCCCGAGTACGAGCCTTTGTGCGTTCTGTCTCGATGCTATCCTGTGACTTTTCGCGAATAGAATCAAGCTCGCTTTGTAGAGCATCGACTTGCTCAGTCAAATGGTCCACCTGCAGTGAATAATCCCTATTCTTTTTAGCTAGTTGGTTTTTCTCACTTGTCAGGCTAGATATCATCTCTGAAGACTGAAGAGCTTGGCTTTCCAACTCCATGTTGACTTCTCGTGCCTCTTCGAGTTGTCGCCGGAGCTCATCACGTTCCTGGGTAACTGCTGCTAGTGGCTTTTCGATACTAGCACATCGAGACTCAAAGTCTCGGCAAGTTGCTTCCATTTGTTGGATAATGGACTGGTGAGAAGTTTGGGCATTTTCCAGGAGAGATGCGGCGAGTTTAGATCGCCATTCATGACTTGATCCTTCCGTTTGTACGGTTACCGCCCGTTGTATGGATTTCTGCCACAGACCACCAAGCCTTTCTGGTCCTGTTGCCTGAGAAAACCGGCAACCGTTTAGTTTCCTACCTTGATCCTTCATGCGATCAAGGAATGATAGGATTAAATCATATGATTTCGAGGAAACTGCCTCGCGACGGGTAACTGCACTGCAGTGAAAGCAAGTCAAAATCTCAAGGAAAAGCTGATTCTTCAGTTCTTGGGTTTCTGCTGTGCAAACGGGCGACATTTCACAAAGGGAATCGCCTGGGCCAGAACAGAATGTTTGACCATAGGCTTTCAAAGCCGATTCGTCTGTCGTTGGAAGACGCTCCAGGTAAGAGAAAACAGCAGATAAATGCGCATCAGATTTTTGAATAGCTGAGAGAGCCAGCAAGTTGACTCGTATTGTTGCTGTATCAGATATATTGACGTCTTTTCTTTGCTGTAGACCTGTCACGGTGTACGACAGAAGGCTAGAAATTTCACTAGCATCGAAATTTGCCTATGATAGTCAGCTATTGCTCGTTTCCAAAGACAAGAGTAAAATCATGTTTTCGCACCAGTACTCTTTCCAAAAGCGTTTTCTTGACGGATTCCGGTAGTTGATAGAATATTTCAAACCCTGCACTTGCAAAGACCCATTCTCGGGCCATACTATAAATCTCTCGTGGTAATGAGAGACATTGTGAAAAGGTTGTCAAAAGTGTCAATCCCTGATTTAATTAGCAGTGTAATACACCGATAAATGCAGGATCAAATACCATCATTTGAAGATCTCGGTCTATATTAGGTCGTCGTATCTTGTCGCATAGCTTTGCGACTTTTGGCGAATTCTTGCCCAGCCATGATCTTTTCAACTCTTCTTCGAAATTATCGCAGATTTCTACTGCCAATCTTACCAGGAAAACGCGCTCCTGTGATGAATACCCACTGCAGCTACTGGAGCAGGCCATGATTGCAGAAATGAATACCAAATCAAGAGTTTTGGCCGCACGTTTTGGACCCAGGATTTGGAAGATATTTTCTAGCCACGTTGGCATATATGGATCGTTTCCAGTTGGTTGCCATAGCCTATGTATGCGGGCGAAGGTCGCTAAACAGAGCAGGCTTCCCATCGGGTCGTTCAGGCTCCGCAAAATGTTGGTCGCCTCGACCTGGAAGGTAGCCATAAGGTCATTTGGAAGAATTTTCAGTATGTTCGAGTTACCAATGAAGCCCTCCACAACTTCGTACAGAGGCCGAATCGTGCGGGCACAAGGCTCCTGCACCATGTTTTGTAGTAGTTTGGTTAGAAAGAGCGGTATTCTTGCAGGTACGGCGGTACTTTCAGGAATACTTGATGACAATATTGATATACAAGCGTCGAAATTCTTTGGAAGTCAGTTTACAGTGGGTATAGGAGAGACGGCGTGACTTGCCTCTGCTTCTCCTCCCTCGATAGCGTGCTTAAGCAACTGATCCAGCAGCATCGGTTCTCGTTTCAACAAAGCATCGCGGAACTCTCGTACATATCCTTTGACAGTTAGTTTGGTGTATACTGGATTCTCGCCCGGCATCCGCACCGAATCTTGAAAGAAGCTTGAGTGAATATGACCGCTGTTCGAGAATTACTGCGGCCAGGAGCGACACCTGGCAAGGCTTGCAATCAGCCCATTGATGTAGCACAGCTGATGAGACATTTTCCACTATGATTTCAAGTTTCTAGTATAGCTATTAGCGTCTCATTGTGGCTAACATTTCCTTGGTCTGAAGACGCACGTTGAGCGCGGGAGCATAGGGCGTAGCCACAACACGCTCCACCTCGCGAATGACGTCGTAAACAGGTTCCTGCATGGCGAGCGCAAACTTAAAAAGAAATATATTCCACCTCTGCGCATTATACTAATCGCATTATCCGACATGCACGGTGGTTGCAATTAACAAGTTGAAGTTCTGCCGCAGTGTCGTCCATGTTGTCCCCTCCGCGGTTGCCCCATCAACGCGCTCCTTCCTCCGCTTCCACAGAACAGCACACCGCACGCGACACTCCAGGCAGCAGTTGCATCTCAACGTTTCACGATCTCTACTATCTACCCAGACTCTAAAGTTTGCAGCAAAAATCCGAACTCACTCTACAGAACGCAACGATGCACCGGTGTGGCGCCATTTCTTGTGGCTTTCGCCGACTCGTGGGATTTCTCCGCACGCAGAGTGGGGGGACACTCGACGTTGCCTGAAGATGATGGCCCATGCAGCAAGCGATCTTCATTCTTGGACATTCTATTGGACAGCGGAGACAGCTCACATCAGATTTCCAGAGCGTCAAATCTAAGCGAATTGGAACACCGGCACAGGCGACGCGGGCATCGGCTGGGATCTCGGGCTCTCGGCCGATTTCACTTGTCCATCCCACGCGGAGTCGGTTGATGCTTTGTCTGTGTGCAAAGGCCCGGCTCATCGCACAAGACGCTGGCAAAGCTTACTTC
This sequence comes from Talaromyces sp. P118-02, assembly GCA_037040535.1. Taxonomy (NCBI): domain Eukaryota; kingdom Fungi; phylum Ascomycota; class Eurotiomycetes; order Eurotiales; family Trichocomaceae; genus Talaromyces; species Talaromyces sp. P118-02. Next base: position 940,813 of record JAXQGY010000928.1, read on the forward strand.
CTTTTAAATTCCGGTGATATTATGTCTCATGGGTGATTCGCCTTTCAATACATTGAGAACAAACTATTCAAGAGCGCAAGTGCCTGAGCACCATGAAGGCCTCTCTTCCTCTCCGCAGCTTCTCCGCACAATGCTGGACCCAATTCCGCCCCGTTCTCTCCAAGTCTGTGCGGCCAAGGAATCCTAGCATCGTTGGACGGAGGTGGAATAGCAGCAGCTCGGGGAATACTTCTCAAGCTTCTCCTGCTACCAAGGCTTTCTGGACAACGAGTCGTGCTCTGATTCTGGCTGCTGTGGCGAGCTCTGGTGCTTACGCTTTAGCGAATGCCCGCGGATCGCAATCGTCCACAACGAAGTTGACAGCACAACCGAAATATGGCGACATCAAGAAATTTGAAAAGGTACAGAACCTTCAATGGTTGTGGTCTCATTTAACATGCTAACAAATACCCAGGCAATTGCGGAATTACGCGCAGAGTTGGGCGAAGACGCCATTAGCACTGACGACGATGATCTCCTTCAACACGGCTACTCCGAATGGTCGTCTGTCAATGCCGACCGACTCCCCGTCGCAATCGCATACCCCAAGTCTACGGAGGAGGTCTCTAAAATCGCCAAAGTGTGCTACAAATACCGGATGCCCATGGTTCCCTACTCTGGTGGGTCCAGTTTAGAAGCCAATTTCTCCGCACCGTACGGTGGCATGACAATTGATTTCGCCTTCATGGACCGCATTCTGGAGCTACATGACAATGATCTTGATGTTGTCGTACAACCGTCAATTCAATGGATGCAACTCAACACCCAATTGGAGAACACGGGCCTCTTCTTCCCGGTGGATCCTGGTCCATCAGCGAAGATTGGTGGCATGGTCGGTACGAATTGCAGTGGTACAAATGCAGTACGCTATGGAACGATGAAGGATTGGGTTATCAACCTGACAGTCGTGTTGGCAGACGGCCAAATTATCAAGACGCGGAGACGCCCCCGCAAAACGTCGGCTGGGTACAACTTGACGGGAATGTTCGTTGGATCGGAAGGTACCCTGGGTATTGTGACAGAAATCACACTCAAACTCGCTCCCAAGCCGGACGAGATGCGTGTAGGTGTGGTCACCTTTCCCACAATTCGAGACGCCGCATCGGCAGCCATGCAGGTGACCCGGAGGTCCGTACCCGTTCAGGCCATGGAAATTATGGACGAAGTACAAATGAACGTTATCAACCGTGCAGGAGGGACCGGCCGTGTCTGGAAAGAACAGCCCACTCTTTTCTTCAAGTTTTCTGGGACAACTGCCCAGGTGGCGGACAGCATCCGGGTGACCAAAGAAATCGTACAGAAGAACAAGTCAACGTCTTTTGAATTTGCCAAGAACGAGCAAGAGGGCCATGTCCTATGGTCAGCGCGCAAGGAGTCCTTATGGAGTATGATGTCTTTGCGTAAAGAGGGCTCCGAAGTTTGGTCAACAGATGTTGCGGTGCCCATTTCTCGGCTTCCTGACATTATAGGTATGGGAGACCTCCACTGTTATTTGTTTGCAATCTAATGAATGGACACAGAAAAGTCAAAGGAAGATCTAAATAACTTGAAGATATTCGCCAGTCTACTGGGACATATTGGAGATGGCAACTTCCACACCAGTATCATGTATAACCGGAAGGACCCCGAAGAAAAGGAAAAGGTTGAAACTGTTGTTTACAACATGGTTAATCGCGCTCTTGAAATGGAAGGATCCTGCACGGTGAGTTTACTCTACAATCCTTCATTATCTAAGTGTAAGCTAACATGTTGTTCCAGGGCGAGCACGGTATAGGTCTAGGAAAGAAGGAATCTCTCGTCAACGAACTGGGGCCAGATACTATCAATGTCATGCGGAGCATCAAGCGGGCACTGGACCCATACTGGCTGATGAATCCGGGCAAGATTTTTGACTATTCATCAGACAGCCAGCCTACGAAGATTGAAGATCTCGAGGCCGGTCGTTTGGCTGGCGCTGCGAAGAAGGATAACTGAGGGTGCTATTTACATCTGCTAAAAAGGTATATCTTTGCATATTAGGGAGCTTGCTATTCTTTGTTCAATACTATCAGTAAATATTAAACATATTTCAGATTTTCATCTACAATGTTGATGACACACTTCAAAAATAATAAGAACAGTCGTGACTCAGCCTGTGAGTGGGGTCAATGACTCAATCCGTCAGGCCTCGCAGCGCCCCGCAGTGCGACATCGCAGCCCTTCTTCAGGGCCCGCGGAGGTGGAAACTTTTTTGTCTCTACAAGAAACAAACTCGCTTGAACTCTGCTGTATCCTTTCGTATTCTCGTCAATCGCTGTTATATTTCCTTTTGCAGAGCCTTTTAAGTGGTAAGTCCTGTTCACTTTTTTAAGTATTCTCGTTCGTCTTTGCGATCCCAAGACAACTCCGGTCTCGGTGAGAGAACAGATGGATGAGTCTTGAGCCTTTACCACCCTGTGTTTATTGCGAATCAGTCTAATTGAGCTCTTTTCATGTTTTGGTCGACATCATAATGACTGACCAATGAATAACACAGAAAAAAAAATCTCTTTGAAGGCGAAAATTAGCACATCTCGCCATGTCACCGTCTGTGAAGAAGTGCGGTACGTGCTGCTCATCCTTCTTCCTGCCAATTCCATACTGACCGTGTGCAGGTGTGCTTGGTGCCACAGGCTCCGTGGGCCAGCGATTCATTCTTCTCCTAGCTGACCACCCCTTCCTCGTCCTACACAAAGTCGGCGCCTCGTCTCGCTCGTCTGGAAAGAAGTACAAGGATGCCGTGAAATGGAAACAATCGAGTCCCATGTCTACGAAGCTCGCCGAGCTCGTTGTTCAAGACTGCAAGGCCGAAAACTTCAGCGACTGTGATGTGGTGTTTTCGGGTTTGGACAGTGACGTTGCTGGTGAAGTCGGTACGGCTCTAGACAACTACTACATTTGATGTCATAACAACGCAGGTTGCTAACCCTTCGCTATCAGAAATGGAGTTCATCAAAGCCGAGATACCTGTCTTTTCGAACGCAAAGAACTACCGCAAGCACCCGCTTGTGCCACTGGTTGTGCCGACCGTCAACCCATCGCATTTGGCATTGATCCCCCACCAACAGAAAGAGTTTGGATTGAAAAAGGGCTTCCTTGTTTGCAACTCAAACTGCGCCGTCATTGGAATTGTGATCCCATTTGCTGCTATCCAAGCAAAATTTGGTCCCGTCGAAGAGGTCGAGGTTTTCACGGAACAGGCATTGTCTGGAGCTGGGTACCCGGGTGTCTCCTCCATGGACATTGTGGATAATGTGATTCCTTACATCAGTGGTGAGGAAGACAAGCTCGAAAATGAGGCACAGAAGTAAGTATTCTTTTCTTTCTTTTAAGACTACTCACTAACGCTGACCTCGCAGGATCCTTGGGTCCATCAATAACGAAGCCACGGCTTTTGAAGAACAGTCCGATCTCAAAGTCGGCGCCACTTGTACCCGAGTTGGAGTTACTGATGGACATATGGCATTCGTATCTCTCAGATTCAAAAACACGCCGCCTCCAAGTGCCGAGCAGGTCAAGCAGGCACTGCGAGAGTACCGGTCCGAAGCACAGGCGCTCGGTGCCCCCTCTGCCCCAAATCCACCCATCGTCGTATTCGACGAGCCCGACCGACCACAACCAAGGCTGGATCGCAACATCTCCAATGGCTACGCAGTCAGTGTTGGCCGTGTGCGAGAAGGAGCTCCAGGCGGCCACTTCCATATTCGCTTTGTAGCCCTCTCTTTAAACACCGTCATAGGTGCGGCGGGAAGTAGTACGATCAATGCGGAAATTGCAGCTATCAAGGGATTTATTTAAATTACCATCGTATATAGTTACATGAAGCAATATACGCACTTTTATGTCGAGAAACTGTCAGTATAGAGCAAGGCGGTACGTGGTGGCAGAAAAGTTCCAAATAAAGTTTAGTCTTGCCGTCCGGCGTCTCGGCGTCTTCGCGGGACCTCACGTGATGTTGCCCTAATCTCGCCGAATGCAGACTAGGCGCGCCCACACGCCTTAGCGAGGCCGCTTGTCTTTGCTATCTCGACCCGGGATTTTCAGCCTTTTCCTTCAACGCGACACTTTGACAATCCCAGGTAAAGTCGACAACACAATACCGTCAAGATGGGCCGTGGACCGTAAGTCATTACATTTTTACTCTCTTCAATGCATCAAACAACAGCAGCAAAAAAATCAGCATTGAGATCCGTACCGAATGTTCACCATGACTGACTTGACTGGCATACAGAAAGAAGCACCAGAAGCGCCTCAGCGCGCCAGCGCACTGGCTCTTGGACAAAATGTCCGGAACCTACGCTCCCCGCGCCTCTGCCGGTCCTCACAAGCTGCGTGACTGCATGCCCCTGATCGTGTTCATCCGCAACCGGTTCGTCTTTTCGATTTTAGAGATCGATTTTGGAGACAAAGAAACATACAACTGACGACTTTTTATAGTCTCAAGTACGCTCTCAACGGCCGCGAGACCAAGGCTATCGTCATGCAGCGCCTCATCAAGGTCGACAACAAGGTCCGCACCGACCCTACCTTCCCGACTGGTTTCATGGACGTCATCAGCATCGAGAAGACCGGCGAGAACTTCCGTCTCATCTACGACACCAAGGGTCGCTTCACCGTGCACCGCATCCAGGCCGAAGAGGCCGAATACAAGCTGGGCAAGGTCAAGCGCGTCCAGCTCGGCAAGGGCGGGATCCCATTCTTGGTTACGCACGATGCGCGAACGTGAGTTTTTATTACTCCTACGAAGTTCCGCGTCATTCAGTCGTTGGACCAAGCTTTGGTTGATCGGCGGAGGACGAAATGAACTCGTCTAAGAATCTTGTGAGCCGGAACATTTGTGCTAATTTTTTTTTGTTTCTGCAGCATCCGCTACCCTGACCCCTTGATCAAGGTCAACGACACTGTCAAGATTGACCTTACCACTGGCAAGATCACCGACTTTGTCCGCTTCGACACTGGTGTTATCGCCATGGTCACTGGTGGTCGTAACATGGGTCGTGTTGGTGTCATCACCCACCGTGAGCGCCACGACGGAGGTTTCAACATTGTCCACATCAAGGACGCTGTTGACAACACCTTCGCCACCCGTGAGTCCAACGTGTTCATCATTGGACAGGAGAAGCCCTGGATCTCTCTGCCCAAGGGCAAGGGTGTCAAGGTATGTCCCTTTTTTTTGTGTGTGTGTGCAAAAAACTAACCCTTTTCCAGCTCTCTATCGCTGAGGAGCGTGACCGCCGCCGTGCCTATGCTATTGCTCAGGGTCACTAAATGTGTCCTGGTAGGTTATCGTAGTTGCATGTCGAATTAAAAAGCTAGACCACTTGTCTGTCAAGAAATTCTAGGCAGAAAAAAAAATATCAAGTCGATTATGGGTTAGGAAGAAACAAAACCTCGAGTTGACGAATGAACGATACCATTCACCCCACGGAACGAATTGTTCAACGTGGGGCATGACATAATTAGGACAATTTTTATTTCTTTTCAAGATAAGATTCTGGCTGAACGTAGCTTTTCAAGTGTCCTCGTTACAACGTAGTTATTCAGGTAACAAGGCTTGCATACTTTGCCCATGGCCAGAATTTGTAGATGCCAGCCTCAGCTAAGTATTATGACATGACCCTTCTGCCAAAAGTGTAATTACGTGGATTAAGTGACAGTCTAGGTACTTTTCCGTGGCGCAAATTCAGGATGTATGTCCATCTATCTATCCCTGACTCATTCAAAACCTCCATTTCCATAAGCAATGTGCCTAGACAAGAGTCATTCCCTAGAAAAAGTAAACCGAATCAGAAAAAAGCAAAGAAGAAAAATCCCCGGCCAAAAACCCATACCAAACATCCATCCACCTACGGAATCCGTATACACATGTACCCAGCTACATACATATACATACCTAGCCTCGATCTCCAGGGAAGTTCGATCCGACCAAGTTTGACGCCAACCAAGTTCCGACACCGAAAAAATTTTCGGAAAAAAAGCTAATAAGATTAATTTCTTTATTTGCATTGCAGTAGCGCCAAACAGGTTACATACAGCAAAGTAGAATATGAGGGACGGGTGACACGCATGCAATACATGGCATATATCATATTGACGTGCGTGACAGCGGCAATTGCTGTGTGTTACCATGAACGAGGCCAGGGACATGGATGGCAATCCTGGAAATGAATGTTTAGGGTGTTGGCCGGCATGGGTTGTTGGATATATCCAGCTTGTATTATTATCCAGCTTGTATTATGCATGGCGCGTATGTCTGGCGTATTTTATGTGTGTAACCTGGTTGACGTGGAGGATCACTGGGCAACATTGAAAATAGACGGTTGGTGGTCTAGAGCACTCTAAACGCATAACACAAATGACTATCTTTTGACAAGTTAGTGGCTTTTTTTTAAAAAAAAAAAAAAAAAAAAAACAAATGATGCATTGGTGCCTGAGTGTCAACCGGCATACCATACATAAAACATTCCATAAAATGCCACCATTGATTTACAGAGAAGAAATCCAGATCAATGAATGTCTAATACGCAATTAATAACAATAATAATAAAATAATTGTAAAAAATCTGTGAAATCGAATTGCGATAGTATCCGTCATGTAGAAACTAATATATTGGATGCTAGTCCGACTAGGATGACTGATGCTACATAAATGATGAGACAAACACAAGACAAACACACAGCAAGCGCGCAAGGAAATAATCCAGCCGATGCGCTTTGGATATCACAAAAAAGAGAGAAAAAATTGATACAACGCACAAATCGGAAACACAAATCAGTCAAAATGAATGAATATCCAAAAAATCAACCAGTATTCAAGCGCCTTTATCATAGTAGCTAGTAAATGGTAAGTAAGTACTTCTTCCAAACAAACGCCAATGTTTGCCAAAACAGGTAAAAAAGATAGCAGCCAATGCGTGTTACACCCCAAAAGAGATAAATTTCACACGTCCAGTCCGCATTCCAATGTTTCCGAATACAACGCACATGAAACAAGACAACGAAAATCAACCAGCTACCAGACCCAGGTATATCCGAAAAAAATTTAATGCACAAACAGAAACAAAATGCTAAGCGGGAGTCCGGGTGAATAGCTCATCTAGAGCGACCTCACCATGTCGTCGATATTCCTCAATATGCGGGACCAAAAAGGGAATGCCAGGGGTTGTTTTCATCGCTTGTCGGTATGCTCCATAATTGTTGGAAGCGTCTGACAGATACAACAAACTGGACGGTGTAAGCGATACCATTGAAATGGATTCTTCGCCGTCTGCAGTAAGACTGGACCACGAGTAAGACATGCCCACGAGCTGTAGGCCGCGGATCAGTGCAACGGTAGAATAGTAATTGCGCTGGGAATGCAGTATCTATGATTTGATGTTAGTCTCGTTGATAATTTGGTCGTGTATCGACAACGGTTGTTGTAGCAAGTCGGATTGCTCGGAATGAGCGGGCACTCGAAAAAAGCGAGAAAACAAAGGAAAAAGGAAAATACCTCTGCACTTTGCTGAATGTAGGACACGATTTCGGGTAACGCTATACAACATTCATAAACGTTCGTTGACAAAGTAGACCACCTCTCGTGCAACGCCTCGACCGTTGGATTCTGCTCACCCATGAGCTTCTCTCGTGATAACTGGGAGAATTTTGATTCGTCCGAGCGGGTCAATGATCGAGCAAAATCAGTAGCCGAGTGAGATGCAAGCAAGCTGTTTAGCAGCGGCACTTGGGTATCCAACTTCTTGTGCCAGTCCATATGCGGCACATGGATGTACGTCTGCTGGAAGCGAGTAGACACGACAGAAAGCAGTTTCACCGTGTTATAGAGACCTAGCCGAGACGCCTTGAACAAGGCCTGAATCGGCCCCGCGATAAATTCAAAACCAGGCGCGTAGGTCCGAGACGCTTCGCCGACACTATTGGCTTGGAACTGCGACAGGCATTCAACAATTGCACGATGGGCAAATGGACTTTTTGTGCTCATCAACTGGCGATGTCAGTTCGGAAATGAAAATTTGACGAACACATCACATACCTTTCCAACTTGTTGATATTTGGGAATCTCTTGTGGGTATGTTTGGAGGTAGCCAAACAGAACGATATAGAATACAGTATGCTGAAGGAGGAACCAGTCCACCTCTGGGGCAGCATATCCCAGCGAATAGCGGACCCATGTCTCAAACGGCACGGATCTGAACTGGAGATGACTTTCCGCCTCGATTTCTTGTGCGACAGTCGCTGGATCGGTGACCAGGCGAGCCCGCGCCGGAAACCAACTCCATGAAACGTTGACTGGATCTGTCACTTGACAGCGTCGTAATATCTCTTCGACTCGCTGGGCATGGGAAAGGCTGGGAAGGTAGGGCAGCTCATACGGCTGCAAAAGCCCCTCGATAAACTTTTCGATAAAAGTAGCATCACGTTTCTGGAGGGCGGATCGTGGCTGGTTGCCGTCGTTGAATAGACCAAAGCGAATAACCAGCATGACCTGGCGGATGTCGAAACTCCACAGGACGGTGCGGGCTTCGTCTTCCCACCAGCGGTAGGGTGTATGGAAACGAGGAATCTCTTGAGAGGAGCGGAACAAGGGCTGGTAATTTAGGGTTGTTTGTGCAATCTGGGCGTCTTCGGCACTCGACGAGACTGGACCAGCAGCCTCGTGGGGGACCTGCGAAGACGAAGACACATCGCTCGTAGCAGGGGTCGTGTTTGTAGCCATGGTCGTGGTCGTGGTGATGGCATCGCCTAGGAAGTCGGAGGGGAGAGAAGTTGCAGAGTCAAAGGAGTATGCAGGAATTGTGTCGCCTGTCTGCTGCTGTGTTGCCCAGTAGTCGTAGGCCGGGCCCCACGAATCGTAGGTGAAAGCAGCCGTCATTATGTGGCCGAGCAATCACACACGACAGGAGCGGTGGGATTGCTAGCGATGGAGCAAGTCAGAGTGTTTCGGCGAAGCCAAAGGCCCATTGCGGTTGCCACCGAGTTGGCTAGGAGCCAGCCAATCTTATGGCATGGTCAGACAGGCGCATTCAAGCGAGACTGGCTGGGTGCTGGGGGCGTATGCGACAAACGACCAACGGAGAAGACGCACAGAGACAGCAAGAACAAGTCTGAAGTCCGCAGTCGAAAGTCGGTCAGAGGATGAAGTCGGTAAGTGTTATGCAGCGTCCACGGGCATGGCTGTCAGTCAAGGCAGCGGTTCCTGGCGAGGGGCTTTCCAGACTAAGGATTCTCTTATCTAGAGGGCCACTAGGCAGGGTAGCGATCAGCCCTGGATCCGGAGGGGCTCCAGCAAGGCACGGCGGGCGAAGGCATTGCGATCGCAAAGACCAAAAGTGAGGAGTGGCAGAAGTGGGCCCCGCCGAAGGCAGGAGGATCAGGCCGGCCGTGATGGATCAGTCCCGGCGCGCTGGGTCCGTACGGTATGTTACCGTATTTACCGGACTTGTTTTATTACACACGGATATTTTTTAAAAGTATGTGTCTGTCCCTGCGCTCTGTCCTCTACATACTACATACTCCGGCAGTCCTTGCTATTTCGTACAATATTTTCTTCTAGAAGTGAGGCGGTCAGCGCGCAGACCGCCACACCGCATGAGGCTTTCCGAACCACCCCGACAGTCAAGTGACGGTGAGTCGCAGAGTCTGCGAGGGAGGGTGTCGGCGCAAGTGATATCATGCGACGATCAACAAGAGGTGCAGTAGGACTCTACTCCGTATAGCCTGTACGTAGTAATAAGAATAATACATAACAAGTAATAACAAAGCAAATCACCGACTGAGCCACGTTTTTCCTTGCTGGGACGGGTCGTTTTGGGCCATTTTGGCGCTGTGGCTCTGCCCGGTATTTCGGGTTGCATCAGTCCCCACGCTATTAACTTTCTTGTGTGGTTGCAAAGGAATGTGACTGGTGTTCATATTAACTAGCATGGTGCTATTATTACGTTCTTTGTACGGATATAAGTTAGTGTGGTGGTACTTGTCAGTTCTGCTAGCAAGTGCCGAGATCAGGGAATTGGGTGAACGCCCCAGTGGACCCCCTGCTGCCTGAATGACTGGCTGGCAGCTCGCCAAAATGTCCGACATGATAATCATATTCTCTCCCACTGAAATCATGTTTTGCCTTTGGTGAGTTTGTTCGACTGATGCATCAGATCCTAGGTTAATCTCCGCCGGGAAGTGGCGTACAAACTTACAAAGACAATACAATACTACACGTCCATACCCAAACGGGAAATCAGGTCGCCTCAAGCAAAACCTGGCTAATATCCGTGATAGTAGTAGTCACATAGTTAGTAACTAATAATACTAACTACATGATTCATCTCGGACGGCCGGCCAGGAGGTGCGAGTCATGCCGATCGTGGTGTCCGTTGGGAAAACAAGACTCCTGACTCTGACTGTGCAATGGTAATACTGGTAGTTTAGTGTATGTAATAATGTGTAACTGTACCGTGGGTCACGGGATGCAGAAGAATGGGCCCGCTGTCGTTACGGAGTATCCCCGTATATCATATTCTGGTACCTTCAGGCACGGTCCGTCTTTAGGCTGCTGTAGATCAACTAGATGTGATTCTTCATGCTGCATGTAGTATTCTGTAGGATGCAATTGTACTCTAAGCCTAAGAAAAAGATAGTATAGAAAATAATACTGAATAATGCGTGCTTATCTAGCTCGTCTATAGTAGCATAACTAACCCAGCGGGTCGTAACTCGGTAAATAGCAAATACCACACAGAACGGTGGAGTCTGGGTGCATGTGAAACGTGGCCCTCTGGCTTCAGCTCGCAACTGACGCTTTTTGATACAAAACCGCAGGCAACTTTTGAGCAACAACCTATTTCCTTTTTGTGCTGACCAAAGACCCGACAGTCTGGTGGGCTAGGAACAGGCTTAGCCGGGGACTCCGTAATACGACGACATACAGTAATAATCAGTACTTTACGACAATTCTTCAACTAACATGGCCAATGACTCGTGAAGATTTCGACAGGAGGCTAGTCCGTGTAAATCCGAAGCTGCATCCACCTCATTTCTTCAACTAATCAAATACGACACAAATCCTTCCAGCATAGCCGGCTATACGCGGACCCGACGCCGCGGTTCCCAGGATCGAAAGCTCGGCCCGTGAGCGGGAGTGCGGCGCTCACGATTGGCTGCAGGCGCGCACTGGGTGCCTCACAAAATGCAAAACTGGCCCCGGAATCGCCCCACTGCGAGGATGTCGATAACTTTATCATATTAATATGAGAATATATATATTAAATCGTAGATTCAATAATATACTAACATAGTGTACATGTGTGTGGGTGTGTTATCTAATATTAATGGAGGCGGATCTTGCATCATCATCAACCCTGGCGCTGATCCAGATCGCCGGTCTAATTCCACCGCCACTGATAACGCGTTAAAGGGGTACCGATGACATGGACACGGAACGATCAGCATTCTATAACTAGGGCATTACAAGAGATACGTAATAGTTAATACATAATAGTAATACGTACGCAGTAACGCAAGTCACAAGTACGTAAAAGTCGTAAGCGCCGATCTTTGCTACCATTTGTGCCCTTGTGGTCATTTTCCGCTCCAACAGAGGCGAATTTTCAATGACAAATATTACTAATATCAAGTCATGCTACATAGGTCAGGGCTGTCAATAGTTATACACATGACGAGCTGTCATTCGCGAACGCTAATCATAAAGGAGAAGGAGAAGTACGGGATAGAAAGAAAGAAAAAGAAAAGAAATCCCACGAGTATTGAAGGTTATCGGAATTCTTCTGGAACCTGCGCGTGGTGACTCAAAATTGGTCCTTTACCGATTAACGCGACATTTCGGACAAATCCCCGCAAATCGAAGCCAACAATCACCGTGGCCGTTGGTACTATTTAATATTTGCTCCCCTATGGAGTAAGCACTCTATAGATTAGTAGATACAAACGGAATTCAAATGCCGAGATTCCGTGTCACCGGGGTGTCCAGTGTCGCGACGCGAAAACTTTACACTTGCGTACGTAAAGAAGCTCATCGAAAAACCTAAAAAGTCGCTCACGTCCGCTTCTTCCTATCTTCTTCTATCGCAGCAGCTCCAGACCCAAACAATCCCAACAGATATGCTACCCGGTTCACGAACAAGAACCCCGTAAATCCTATGTTGCCCCATGCCACCGAACTCCACGAGGCCACGTCCAAGAACGACTCCAGCCCGATCGCCGCATATGTCGCGTACAAGTGGCCGACGTCTGCAACGGCAAGCGCAAGTACTGTGTTGCGTAGCACGCGGAGCTCTGAAGAGCCGTAGATCACGCCAAATGCCAGCAAGCCCACCAGTCCGTAGATGTTGGCGAGCTGGTAGGCGAGCGCGAGTGTGCTAGGGTGGTGTGGCAGTTCTGGCGGGTTGGCGAGTGAAGCTTGGCCGGCGATGAAGTTGTCTGTGTCAAGTAGCGGTGCGAGGAAGCCGCCAACCCTGGTGTTGTTAGAACTATTCAATTCATGATGAACGGTGATGAACGTTAGTCATCACTTACATAGAGAGAGGCTCTATGATCCCGAAAAGGATGAATGGCCATGTTGGAAATAGCGTCAGCATTTTCTTTCGTATTCTGGAGACTACTATATCGTCACAGTGTAGAGACAAAAATTGATTTGCTATGAGGCTGGCTGGAAACAGTTAAAAAAGAGCAAAGAGTGAAGTCGTGGTGTTGAGCTTCAAGTGCGGAGTCAGACTTGGCGGCCCGTGCGGTGTCCCTCAGGCTGTCGTTCAACCTCGACGTTGACGGACTCGTTCACCACCATCCCCCACCATCTCTGCAGACTACGGCCTGGAATATCGCCATTTTTCTGCTCTGTCAAGCGTCCCCGCTCAGCCACCTTTCCGATGGCCGCTCTGCGTTTCTGCGACCCTGGTCCCCGCGATCTCAAATCCTAGCTAGGCCCGAACGAACATGCTCCAGTCCGCCGGTGGCTCGTCCTCATCCCCTCCTGATGAATCGATCAATCCGCCCCAGACCCGCGACATGCCGTCGAAGCTGCCGGGTCTGCGTATTGCACCGCTGCGCCAGCCCGTTACTCGCATCTTGAACTCGCCAGTGCCACAGCAATCTGAGATCACGCCGACTTCGACAAGGACAAAGGGAACATTGGCCGCAGTGTCCGGGGGAACCAGCACTCTCCCAGAGAGGCTTCCAACGCTTGAGGAGTTTTTAAACGCTGCTCGGACCACGGATACCGACCTGAACTCGCTGAATCTCGACTCGAGCACGCCGCCACCTCCGCCCAAAACGATTCTTCCTGCGTTTATCAATCTACAAGCAGTCGAGAACCTGCCATATGTGTTTGAAAATAACGGCTCACCTAAGCGTCGACGGCTCGATGTATCGGGGGACCACTTTACGAGCGACCATTTACAACTACCGGTCCCGCAGGCCCAGAATGACAAGAAACCGCGGCCCTTTGGTCCATATGCCATTCTGAATGGGCTTAACGAACCGCCCCCGAATGCGGCCTTGTTTCCGCCTATTGAGCCGGGTTCCGTGCGGCCTATACTGTCAAGCGGTAAGAGCGAGTCGAAATTAGCGCTATCGAATAGAAAGCTCGAAAAACAGCCGGACAAGAGAGAACTACGGCTGGAAGAAATTCTTGATCCCAGTGATGTGGACCAGCAAGCCGATGAAGAATCAGGCGCCAGCCAACCTACATCCACTGGAAACCAAGCTGACTCTGGCGAGTTACTGGTTGAAGAGCCTCCAAAAGCCGATCAGCCCCTGTCGCCCAAAAGCCGGGGCCGGTCACGCAAAAACCTCCGCAAATGGACGGAACAAGAAACCACCGATCTGCTCAAAGGGGTCGTCAAATGCGGCATTGGCAACTGGACGGCCATTCTTCAGCAGCCGGAACTCAACTTCAACAAACGCAGCGCCTCCAATCTCAAAGACCGGTTCCGCGTTTGCTGTCCGTGGGCTTACGGGGCAGCTGATCCTAATGAAGCCACAAGGCAGATTCAAGACACTCTGGCAAACGCCCTGATCAATGCCGAGTTCATCACTTCTGGAGCTGGTGGGAAAATCCTCCTTCCTGATCCCCGACCCAAGGACAACGCGACTGTTGATTCTGTTGAACCGTCTTCGTCCAAACCAAATGAATCCTCGCCGCCAAGGAAATCGAAACAATCGTCTTCTATCTCAAAAGCAACACCACCTCAATCACACAAATCCAAGTCAACTCTCTCGTCTCTGGGTATCCCCGCGCCGTATTTCACCAAAAAGTCCAACCGGCGTTCACGGCGTCCGTTCACGCCTGCCGAGGACGAGGCCCTGCTCAAAGGCTACGCAGTGCATGGCTTCCAATGGACGCTGATCCAACAAGACAAACATCTAAACCTCTCCCATCGAAAGGCCACCGACCTGCGCGACCGATTTCGAACAAAATTCCCAAGCGCATACCGCGAAGGTGGCAGTGTCAGCGGCAAGTCGTTACACCGTGCGTCTGCAGAGTCAAACCAGTCCAATGCAAAAGATGCCACGCAACCCTCTCTCTCCCCGCAGCAAAACACCCCAACAAGACCAACCCGCCCTCCTTCATCGGTGATGGTTCCTTCGCCACAGTCTGCAGAGAAACAAAAACCACCCGCGGCGTCTGAGTCGGTCGGACTGGCATCGATAAGCTCGCTTCTTTCGCCGGGCATGCTCGTTGATGCTAATGGATCTAGTGGAGGTGTTTTTGCGATGGATGATGCAAGCAATACTCCAGCAGGGGCTGCCACGTCTTTTGCAGAGTCCACGTCGTCAGGCAACGCAGGAAATAAAAATCTCTCGGGTGGTAGCAGCTGGGTAGACAACACTTTACCGCCGTTGAATTGGGATGATTTGACGTAGCCTATAGAAACTAATAATAAGACTTTTACCGCTAATCTTTTGGTCGACACGTAATGATACCCTTGTTTCCATTTGGCAATTCATGAATTGTGGTAACACGATCATACTTGATTGGTATTGAAACGCCCCCTAACTAAGGAGTCAATAAATCACACTGATTGCAAGTAAAACTCGCTGAATAGAACTAGAAGTATCAAAGTAAGAATAAAAATTGACAAAAAAGAGCGGCAGTAGCAGACGCAGACGCAGACGCAGACGTATTGCACACGATATCCACACCAGGCTCAAAGGTAAAGATTAAATATTGACAGTGAACGCCAGGGAACATGAATGGTTGAGAAGGAGTCAAGCGCTGTTTTTTTTTTTTGGCTTGTTTTATTGTTTTTTTGGCGCTGGAGAAGTGTGTTAATGTAAATGGCGAGGTAGAGGGTGATCTACCATGCATTCCTATCCCAGTTTGGATCTACCATAAATCAGCACGACAGTCTTTTTCCAAGCAGAGAAGAAGAAGAAATACCCTGAACAAAACTAGCAAGCACCTTACTCCCCGTCTGCAACAACGGATGCCCCGCCACAATCTGCAAAAACCGCTGCAACCCTTCCCGCCGATGCTCAATCACATCATCACTAAACCGATTCGTAAAGACCTTTCCGGGCAACGGCGGAATCGTCACGCGCGACGACTCGCGCTCGAGAATGTCGCGGAAATATTCAAAATCAGAGTAGCGGCGCCGCACGACAGAGTGTTTCAGTTTGAAGGCCGGGATGTTGGTGCGGCAGACGATCTCATAGGATGTGTACATGGATCGAGATGTTCCGTGGGTTTGGGGGTTGCGGACCTTGACTTTTTGTTAGGATTGTGTTCGTTTCGTTTCGTGTTGGGTTTAGGGAGGGTACTTCGATTTCGAGAAAGTTCTCCGGCGGACCGTAGATTTCTTCAAAAGTCTGCGAGCGAGCGTCCGGGATGGACTGCATTGTGTTCTGTGTCTTTCGCGACGGCGATAGTATTGATTTGAGGTATGAGAGGGTACGAAGCTGGCGAGTTAGATCGAAAACAGACAGGTCGTGTGCGCCGACGAGTGACCGACCAGGCAGGATTCGGGGGTGAGGGATTTAGACAAGCGGGGAAGCCGCACTTCAAAGCGAGCGAGCGAGTGGCGCTTGACTGTTATCTGTCGTAAACAGTATCTTTCTGGGTATTGCGGATCAGTGCAACGACAATTAACGTCCCGTCGTCAAGGTTGAGTCGGCAAGGTGAGACAGCGACATCCAGAGCTCTCGTCATGGCGGGGCAGCTTGATAGCCGCACGGGCCACTGTTTATCCGGAGCACATTTGATCCGTTCCGAAGTATACATTGATGTTTATTGTTTACATGTGTACCTCCATAGATTTTATATATAAAAGGAAGTGAGATAGTAGGGGAATATAGTAATAGTGTAGTTTCTGTTTCTGGTTGACTTTGTAAAAACTGGGGTAGATTGACACTTCAATGTTACATGTGTATATATATCAATATATAACCGTAGAGGAACATTACATCAATTGCATGTGATATTCAATTTTGACAATCGTTTGAAACCAATTCATCACTACATAGGTCAGTCAACAGGTAGAATCGAATCAAGGATTCTATTTTTTATCCATTTACCATCAATTGAAATGTTCCTTGATGTATCACATATGTGCCCTAACAACGCGTGATATCGGAATGCAAACGCCAAAGGCCAGTCAACTATGTAGGATGCGATGAGACTTCAGCAACATTCGACAATACGCCCGTTGACAGGATTTCGCAATGGCCTGAGTAAATTAGTTGATGTTCTACATTAATTGCACAACTAGAAAATAACAATGAAGTATTGCACTCGTATAAGTCTAAGTAAGAATCTATTCGTATGCAGGATATACATTACAATTATATTCTCAACAGGACATGAAGCTAATCAATAAACATGATCCTGGATTAAAAATAGTCAGGGTATAGAAGCAATCGCAAAGCAGTCTCGTGCCTCGTGGTTAAAACAGTTGTTGTTAAAACGCTAGTGCGGAAAGAAAGAAATATTTGACATGATTATTTCCGACGTTTAAAGGTTGGCAGCGAGGGTGTCGACGACGGTGCCGACAGAGACGCCGACGGCGGGGAGGCCGAGGCCGGAGACGAGGCCAGCGACAACAGGCGACAGAGAGACGAGCAGGAACTGAGTACCGTGCTCGACAACGATGAGGGTACCGTCAACCTTGGGGCCAAGGTCGGCGACGAGGGCACCAGCGGAGCTAGCAGTGGCAACGACGGAACCGGCGAGGGCACCGACGGGGGGGAGACCGAGACCGCTGAGAAGAGCAGCGACCTCAGGGGAGAGCTCGATGAGAAGGGTCTGAGCAGCAGGACCGGCAATGGTAAGAACACCATCGACCTGCTTGCCAACGTCGGTCAAGAGCTGGCCGGTACCCTCAGCGCGCTTGACGTGGTCACCGACAGTGGTGATAATCTGGCCAACGGGTTCAGCCAGGGGGGGGAGGAGACTGCCAACGGTGCTGGCAAGGGAGGGAGAGAGCTGGATGAGGAGAGCGCTTCCGTCCTCACCAATGGCGACGAAGGTGTTCTCGAGCTTGGAGCTCTCGTCATTGAGAAGGTCGCCAACGCTGGAGGCAGTAGCGATGACGGAGCCAAGAGGACCAGCGGCACCGACGAGACCAAGGGTGGCAGCGAGGTCAGTGACCTCAGGGGAGAGCTGGAGGAGGAGCTCCTTGGAGTCAGTGCCAATGACAGTGACAGCGTTCTTGACCTCAGGGCCAAGGTCAGACACGATCTGGCCGCTCTTGGGAGGGGCAGCCGGGAGGGCGACAGCAACGCCGGCGAGGGCGAGGGCAAGAGCGTAGGCGAACTTCATTGTGAATTAAGTATTTGGTCTGTAAAAGACTTGTTTTCTAAAGAGTGACTGGAGAGCTGGTCTCGTGGGAAGAAAAGCAATGAAATCAACGAAGGACTGATGTGGAAGAAGGTTCAAAAGAGATTTTGTTGACAGGGCGGGAGTTCTCTGTTAAATAGGCTCGCCAAATGATGTGATCATTGCTAGCCATGTCCTCAGCCTGAGCAGTCGGCCTGGATTCTCGCCTCCCAGATATTCCTAGTGCCATATTGGATCCGCTTCAGCATAACTTGCCCAATGCTCAGGGCGCTAATCTCGAAAAAATTCATACTAGATTTGAGTCATACGGGGCTGTTCTTGTCAAACTGGCGGTGTCTAGGTCCAAGAGAGCATCTCTTTGTGTCGATCCAAGCTGAATTGTCCGTTGGCGGCTGGCCTGATAGCAGCAGACTTCAGGAGATTCACTAGTTCGTGGCTGGCTGGACTGTGCTCGGTGGGCACGCCGTCGTTGGTTGGGCTGGGATTTGACTAGGCCCAAATGATCTGTTTACCATGACATCAAGCACGCAGAGAGAGGTTTTGATTCCGGCTAATAGAGCCTGGCCAAAGGAGCACAAGATCGACAAGCTTAAGTTGAAGCGTGGAAGAAGCTCGCGGTTGATGAGCCCCCAGGCCCACATGGCGTCAGGGGAACCAAGCGCCTCGCACCACATCCGATGCTCTTAGCCTGTCGATAAACAGCCGATCTTAATCTAACTGGATAAATAAGCACCAGGAACTGGGAAAGTAGCCGGCGGTCATGGCTCAGGCTCAACAAGGTATTCCACTGTGGGGGGTCCAGCATTGCCGTATTTTGCCTCATTGTCATTGCGTGGGCTCTCGGTTCCCATTCCGCTCTTCCGGCGAGTGCAACGTGCGGAGGACTATTGAAAGTCTATTGTCGCCGTTGGGAGAGTCCAAGAGACGTTGAGAGCATGGCATGCGTCATTTGCCTTGCTTCTGACCTGCTCGCGATGATCTCTGTTCAATGTTGTCGCTAGGATTCCGCTATCGCGGTACGAAACAGTCAGACCGTCAGACCGTAGACGAGGCCCCCATTATTTTGTCATGGTCAGCGAGGGCAAACATCGGATCTCTCGTACAGAGCAGATTAGACGTGGCGCCTGGTGGACAGCTGAGGTGGGCACGATAGGCACGATAATATTACGATGGAACATGCCTCTGAACAGCGAGCGTCAAGCCCCTAGGCCGGAGCCAGCCGTGTGCCTCATTGCAGGGCGGTCGGAGGTTTTCCAGATCGAGTCGCTAAGAAACGTGAGTGCAGGGACCTGGTTGGACGTGGGTGAGTGAGATGTAAGATGCCAAATTGCGACGGACGATCTCGGCGTGGTCCCGGGCCTGAGAGTGCCGCAGTACCGTAATTACAAGGCCGCGCCATAGTTTTATCGGTGGGTTATGTATTATGTATGGTATTTTTACGCCAGATGCAGGCAGTGTATTTCCGGCGCTCAGGACGTTCATTAATTGGCTATGGCTTGCTTAGATTTGCTGGATTTACGAGAGAACGTCATATCATTACTATATTATACTATATTATGAATCTTATTATTTAATATTATCCCCTTTTTATGATTCTTGTCCCAAACTCTGGAGTCTGGCGCCGGTCCAGCCGGCAATCTACCATATTTTGAAAATTCCCCTCTTTTCCCCATGTAGGGAGTAAATTCTTGGGACAAATCCACCGCAACTTTTGGAGCGACAAGCAAGATGCGTTTGCGTGGCTAATATCTCAGGAACAAGATCGATCCAGCAAAGCCAGTTCTACAAGAGGCTAGTGCAGTGTCATAGCTAGCACGCCATTCGCTTTTTACAGTATGCCCTGTTCTGGCCAGTCGCCCAAAGAGGAAGAGCTCTAGGTGATTCGCCCCCGTGCCGGTTCTCCGCATAAATAATGTGTGGATCTCTCCAGCACTGACCTATGAGGAGGAGTATTAGTTTGAACTTGGCATCTCCGTTGGAGAACTAGCTACTTACTACAGTAGGAGGAGGATATGGTTTGCCTGACGCTCAGGTCTCTTTTTGACGAGATTTTGGGATTATTTATTTGAATCATTTTGTTTGATTTTATTTTTGTGTGCTCTGTTTGTTGGCAACTATTAACTGACGGACCTCTGTGCAGTCCAAGAGTATACAGCTAGCGATATCCGTCAAGATTCATGACTGTAACCCTAGATAAATAATCGCCAATCTCAATCTCAAGCACGTCGGCGGTGCAGAACCTCGCGTCTTACGGGCTGCTCAGCATCAGTTTTATGGTTTGCCCACTGCCCAGTCCCCGACTCCCCGAGATAATAGCCCTAAGGGAATCATTCGGGTGGGCTATGCTGGATTATCAGTCATTGCCTAGCATAACCAGCATCCAGGAGGAGTGGGTGTAACCGAGCATTGCCGCCCATGCGTCCGTATTTTCGGGACTTGGGATTCAGTTTTTTGTTTTGTTTTTGTCAACGTCTTTTCATTTCTTTTTCCTGCCAATATTTCCGGCTCAGTTCTAGAAGATTCTATCTAATCATCGCTTGATAGGTGCACGAATCAACACTAGATAATACTGCCTCGAATATCCTTCACAGCAAGCCAAAAGTCCTCCGTACTCTTCAGCACCTCAGCCGGCAACGGCCCCTTTCTAATCATACCAACAGTGTCACGAAGCTGCTCGGTCCTGCTCGCCCCAAGCAACACCCCGTCTTGCTCACCTAAAGCCGAGTGATACACAATCCAGCGAATGGCAACTTCGACGGGCTTCAGGTCCTGGGCGAAGACCTCTTGGTTGAACTGCTTCAGAGCAGCCATCAGCTTTTCAGAGCCGAATAGGTTCTGCATCGCTTTGCCCAGAGGGTTGTCATTGGCGAAACGAGTGCCCGCGACCTGGTTCTCGGCAACACGACCGGTTAAGAAACCTGCAGCGAGGGCTCTATTCATGGATTAATAAGTCACATTTATGCTTATAAAAAGGATTCCCTACCGGAACGCGTTGAATGACATGCCATGAGCACGCAGGATAGGCAGCAGCCTCGTTTCCATGCCGCGCGTGGCCAGGTTGTAGTCCCCCTGGTAGCAGCTTGGCTTCTGCAGGCCCTTTTCGTCGCATATACGAAGGATTTCCTCGAGCATTTCGGGCGAAACGTTTGAAACTCCCCACTTGAAACTGTCAATTCCACGTACAAAAAAAAGGGATACCAAAATGACTCACAGCCTTGCACCGGCCGTCCTTGATCTGCTGGTTGAACGCCCTGATCTGGTCTTCCAACGGCGTAGAAGGATCCGCACGATGCGCATATAGTAAATTTACCTACAAGCCCGCATTGGAAGCGAACTTTTATTAGCTGATATAAGGGTACATTAGTATAGCTAGCTGCCTTACGCCCTCTGGTCTCTGTAGACGCTTCAAACTCGCCGTTATCGACGCCTCCACCGCGTCTTGAGTGAGATCTCCGCTGCCATCAGTCTGCGCATCGGTGTAAATCTTGGTATCGACGGTAAAGCTACTGCTATCGCTTAAAAGCGTCTTGGTGGTCTCGCCGATGAGCTCCTCCGATCTTCCCGGGTTTCGGGGCGGGTAGCGGGCTCCAGTGTCTAGACGCTGAACGCCTAGTTCTTGAGCGGTTGAGAGAATGCGTTTGACGGATTCTGGGTCTTGGAATTCGGTCATGTCCATGCCAAAGGTGGCTGTGCCGAATATGAGTTGCGGCGCCATTGTTTGTAGATAGATTCAACTCTTGTGCGGGGAACGAGCCTGGCGCGGGTGTTGTCAAGAAAGAAAATGCTCCCGACGAACCTGACAGCTGATTCGCTTTGTTTTATATAGTCTGTCAATTCCTTTGTCACCGGATACACCGGTGACTAACCAACTCTCGCCAGTATCGGTCGTATAAGAAGCGACTGACGATGTGTCGGTCGGATCTCAGTTCGTCCGGATTGACACAGTGCGCTTCCTAGTCTGGTTGTGAATTCGCCGATGGAAAAGCAATTCGTCAGCTATTTCTAATATCAGTCATCGTTGTGGGAGAAAGAACAATGAGGTGTTGCATTTCATTCGACTTCTAGAATTGATGGAAAGAATAGAGCAGTCAGCCCAATGGGTAAGTAACAGCTGGAGGCAGTACTAGTAATTGTGTAGGACTGCACCCCAGAAACTGCACACTAGACAGTCCATTGGAATCGCCATTCAAATGTGTGATGCAAGGGATGAGAATCGACAGAACTTGAATTGACCGATGCAAACGACCAGCAGCGATCGATTGATGAGCCGCAGCTGCGTCATCGCGCTGCGATCGGGAAGCCCTCGCCAGGCGCTTCAACAGTCGACCGCGATCGAGGCCAATTGTGATTTAATTTGTGTATATATCTGCATGTTTGTCTCATGCATTGAAAATAATATTCCTTTTTCTTCTTCTTTTTTTCTTTTTTTTTTTGAATTATGTCCTCTACGTGCACACACCAGCCACCTACCTGAAGTAACAAGTATCGCTAAATGCCTCCAAAAAACCCCAGCACAGTCGTGCTCTTCTGGCATCGTACTGACCTGCGTCTCCACGATTCTCCTGCCCTGCACGCTGCGCTACATCTAAAGCCTTCGGTGTTCATCCCCGTGTGGACATGGGACCCCCATTACGTCTACCATGCGCGCGTCGGGCCCAATCGCTGGAAATTCCTAATCGAATGCCAACAAGACCTCTCAAACGCATACACCAAGCTCAATGCAAAACAAAAACTCTGGGTCGTGCGTGAGGCGCCACAGTCTGTGCTGCCGAAGCTTTGGAAAGCATGGGCCGTCACGCATCTGGTATTTGAAAAGGATACCGATGCGTATGCGCGACAGCGAGATGAGCATGTCCAAAAACTCGCAGAGGACGCGGGTATCAAAGTGATTGTCAAACCGGGAAGAACGCTGTACGATTCCGATGACCTGGTACGAAAGAATGGCGGCGAGCCCACCATGTCGATTACACAGGTGCAAAAGGCTGCAGACAAGATCAATAATGGAGAGCCGGACAAACCGCTCGATGTGCCTGGGGGGATACCGGATCCATGGGGGGAAGAGAGAATGAATTTAAAGAATCTTGATCACGAAACACCACAGCCGGACCCGGACTTGAACGTGGCGTATCGCAAAACTGATGCTGATAGTCAATATAAGCAAATAATGGGACCCAAACAAAATTTTGCCGTTCCGAGCATGGAAGAATTGGGAATTGATCCATCCAGTGCAACGACACCTCACCACGGAGGGGAATCTGTGGCCTTGAAAATGCTTGCCGAGTATATCAAAGATTCGCATTACATTGGCACTTTTGAGAAGCCCAATACTTCCCCTGCAGCCTTTGAGCCACAGGCCACAACGCTTTTGTCTCCCCATCTCCATTTCGGTTCACTTTCGGTGCGCAAGTTTTGGTGGGATGTGCAATCTGTGATTGATAAAAGACGCCAGCAGAAACAAGCAGTTTCACACTCGCCCACCAATCTCCCAGGCCAGCTACTGTTTCGTGAAATGTTCTTTGGTGCTCAGGCTGCCCTCGGACATACTTTCTCCCAAACAGTTGGGAACAAAATGGCGCGGTTCATTCCGTGGCACCTGCAATCCGTCCACTCACAAGATTCGAATGGCGAGATTGTTCGAGAGAGTAGTTACAATGTTGACTCAGAAAAGGCCGAGGAGTATTTCCGTAGATGGAAAGAAGGACGAACGGGGTTCCCTTGGATTGACGCTCTGATGCGTCAACTGAAATCCGAGGGGTGGATACATCACCTGGGCCGGCATAGTGTAGCATGCTTTTTGACGCGCGGTGGCTGTTATGTGAGCTGGGAACGGGGCGCAGAGGTCTTCCAAGAGTTGCTGCTTGACCGTGTGTCTAGATAACCAAGATTCTGTGTATAAACCCAGCTAATGATCAACCCAGACGAAGAGGCGGCGAATATCGGCAACTGGATGTGGCTGTCTTGCACCGCATTCTTCGCCCAGTTCTACCGATGCTACTCCCCAATCGCATTCGGCAAGAAATGGGATCCAGAGGGTGAATTCGTGCGTCGATACTGCCCTGAGCTGAAAAAATACAACAAAAAGTTCATCTACGAGCCCTGGCGGGCTCCTATACAGGATCAAAAAGCATGGGGCTGCCGAATCACAGGCGATGGCACCGAGGACAACGGGACGACCACGTATCCGAAACCCATGTTTGATTTTGACACCCAGCGGAAAATCTGCATTGATGCTATGAAGCATGCGTATGAGGTTGGACTGTATGGTAACGACGCAGAGGTTCTGGACGGGAGCTGGCGAGAGCGCTTTCAGTTTGGTGACCAGGTTGTCTCTGTCATGGATACGACCACGGGGTTAATTGATGGGCAACCAGGGGACGGACCACCTAGTAAGCGCAGGAAGATTGCAGAGCACGAAGAGGAAAACGAGAGACATGAGGATGTAGACGAGTGATAGCCAGGTAGTCCGTAGTCATTGAGGAAGGAAGTGATGAGCGCTCGGCGACCGCCCGGAGATAAGAGGACGCACTAGCCCGTTATCGATAACGAGCACACCGACCGTCTCCGCACCGCGGCCTCCACTTAAGTATTACTACACCACTTCTCTCAACTCTCTACTCTACGTATTACTAACGACTCTCCGTTGTCGAATCTTTTCCATTATTGCATGCGCTAATGACGGGAATTCATCCCCGGACTGCCCTCTACTTCCTTTCTTACTTAGCTATAGTCATTCCGGCCCCTCATGCCTGACAGCGCTTCCCCGCCCGCCCATCAGTCGCCCATGGCTGACCGCTCAGACGACGACGACTTCCACCCCGCCAACGAGTGGCCTGATGAAGAGGAAGAAGACGATATGGATTTTGAGCCGACGTCCGAAGCTACCGATAACATAGAATTCATCGACGAAGAAGACGACGAGTCGGACGAAGAAGAGGAAGAAAGTGACGACGAGGTGGCTCAAGCGACTGGCTTGTTCCGTAGGTCTCCGGAGAGTGTGGTTAGGATTTTTTGTTGCTGATATCTCTATGATAGGCGATTCAGATGGAAATATACAGATTGAACTTACAATGGGATCGTTGGGCGACGAGGGAGAAGAAGACGGCGCCAACAGAGCCACGAGAAGTATGCCTTCATCTGTACACTTCATAAACTCGCCCTTTCTGACTTTGTTAGTGTCACCAGCACAAGTCCTCTCGCTACTTAATGCCGGAGGGCTGCGACGTATCTTGCAGACCCACGGTTTGCTCGGCGGCAGCGGCCTTTTTGCTGACGACGACGATGATGATGAGTATGGTTATGGTGGCTATAGAGTCCGCCGACGACGAGCGAACCGGGCAGCTGGCCATGCTTTTCCAAAAGTGCCAAGCGAAAACGGGAGAGCGTTGATGAACTCTGGTTCTTATGGAAACAATCTCAATTATGTGGACGAGCAGAAAAAACGCAAAAAGACGTTAGCTGCAAAGCTCATGTGGCGCGAGCTCGGAATCGGAACGCCTAGTGACCAGAAGCGAGACGTGCGAGCAGTGTTTCAGGTTAGGCATGCATTTCATCAAAGGCCATAGTGGATGCTAACAGCCAGGCAGGATTTGCTTCCGGGGACGACCGCGGACAAGATCATTCATTATGACTCACGATGCTACTCGGGCCAGTTCTCAGATGATGGAAACTTCTTCTTTTGCTGCGGTCAAGACTTTAGAGTGCGAATGTATGACACGTCAAACCCGTACGATTGGAAGTACTACAAAAGGGTCCGGTATCACGGTGTCGGGCAGTGGACGATTACCGATGCCACATTGAGCCCTGATAATAGGTATTTGGCGTATAGCTCAATTCACCATGAAGTCTCATTAGCGCCAACGGACCCCTACGACACTTCAGAACCAATGTCACTTGACTTTTCCAGCTCGAGACAGGGCCGTGGAGGCTATCGTCATTGGGGTGTATGTACCCCTTAGGTTTTGTTTATGCGTTGCTAATTAAATTGGTAGATATGGTCCTTACGATTCTCAGGCGATGGCCGAGAGATTGTTGCAGGCACTTCAGATCGTTCAGTAATTGTCTATGACATTGAGACGCGGCAAACGGTACTGCGACTTCAAAAGCATGACGACGATGTCAATGCTGTCTGTTACGGTGACACTTCGTCACCGCACATTCTCTACTCAGGCTCCGATGACACCACAATTCGGGTCTGGGATCGACGATCAATGAACGACAGCCGAGAGGCTGGTGCTTTTGTGGGGCATACAGAAGGCCTGACTTATGTCGACAGCAAAGGCGATGGTCGCTATGTTCTGTCAAACGGAAAAGACCAGACGATGAAACTATGGGACTTGCGGAAGATGGTGACGACGGAACAGCTGGATAAGATCAATATCAACCATTATACAACTGGCTTTGATTATCGATACATGGACTACTCAGACGAAGACTACGCACCGCACCCGCACGACTGCTCTGTAGTGACCTTCCGAGGCCACCGGGTGTTAAAGACATTGATTCGCTGTCACTTTTCACCGCCGTCCAGCACCAACTCACGATACGTGTATTCTGGCAGTGAGGACGGCAAGGTGTACATTTACAACATGGATGCAACACTGGCTGGTGTCGTGGATGTCGGAAGTGTAACATATCAATCACGGCCGCAGGAGCGAGATCTATTCGCAACAGAGTATGAAATGAGAAGCGGCGAATATGCTTGGAGGACATGTGTCCGCGATGCAAGCTGGCATCCGTCAGCACCTGTCATGGCTGGTAAGTGATAAGCTAGTTCATCATGTTTCACGAGTCGCTAACTGATATCTCCAGCTACTTCGTGGAACGGCTGGGGCATGGCGACCGGCACATGCACGGTGCACTCGTGGAACGACAAGGCCACAGAGGACGAAGGCACGCCAAAGCTCGGCATGAGCTTCGACGAGGAACTGCATTACAGCCGCGAATACAACGAATTCCGCGATGAAGCAATCCGCCGTGAGCGCGAGCGTAATCGCAGCAGAGACATACGCTCGGAATACGACTGATTTAGCTCTATATATATGATGATGACTGCACATTTTTACTCCAATTATACACCCGTTTATACCGATATAGTTTCTTTTTGTGAAATAAAAGGGAGAAAATAAATAGCGCCTCTCCTTGATTGATGAAAAATGGTGTTACTATACAATGGATTTGTCGATTGCTTTTCAACATAGGACAATCAACTGGTATAATTTCCCACACCGTACTCCTGATTATTCGTGAATAATGTGTGCATTGCGTGTAAACCAGATGGGGTGATCAGTCCAACTGATCGGTCCAACTGGGGTTTTGTGATTATTGTTATTTCGCCTCCTCGAAACCACCCGTGGTCGACTTCTTTCCCTCAATTGCTGACTGACTTGACTATCCGACGAGAACGTTGTTGACGGGAATGTGGACTATAAATCTGTTAGTTATGTTTTTCGAGGTTTCCCAGGATGGATAAATCTGCCGGCCACGTACTCAATTTGACAAAGTATCCAATCGCCCCCTATTACCACTGGTATTTAGTAACTCGAATCGTTTTGAAATCGCTGATCGCGTGGGAAATACACACCATGACGACGAAGCCGACACCTATTTGAAACAATTAATAAATTGCGCCAACACAACCACATATCCGGATGAAATCAACTTACCGACGGCTTGAGAGATCTTCAAGAATTCGCGCTTGTCGGCTGCAGAATAAATGTCAGAAATGGGTCGACGATATCAAAAGCGACTTTGCGATTCAGTCGCTGTTGCAAAAGGAGAGTATTGACTAACGCTTGGTGCAGCGGTTGACAAACATCATGCCGTCCCGGACAAAGTCCTAAGGGTTGAATTAGCCAGGTATTTCATTTTCAAAAGAGTTGCTTCCTTACCTTGGGGATGTCGGCGAGTTCCTGGAATGTGTCGGACATTGTGTGATTATGAGAATTAAAGAATTCTGGTTGAGGGAAGAGAAAGCAAAGGGAGCGACGAAAGACAGATGGAAGGAGTGACAACGAGGCAATTAACGCGAGCTGCGGAGGCGGAAGTCGAATTGCTCAAGCTGGCCTCATGGCGACGGGCGCGCTAGGCCAGATCGGGTACTAGTACAGTTCTGGCACGGAGAAACGTTGTGCAGCTCCGGGCCAATCGTGGCCAGTGCCAAGCCCGCGGCATCCCATGTCCGCTGCTCCTTCCCTGCGTTGCTCTCGTCACTTCGTCTGTTCGTAACAAGCACGTCTCTACTTCTCTTTCTTCGACCTCGTCTTACCTCGACCTCGACCACCAGCCCACATCGAGGCGCAATCTCTTTCGCTTTGTCGCCCAGCTTCTGCTCGTGCTTACACCATTGATTCGCCCAAAAATACCGACTAACCGTCATCTGAACTAATCTACAGCTTCTGTCAAACCGCGTGCTTGGCAGTTCTTTTTTACTTACCCACGAGGGGACACTCCTTCATTGACTTGAACAGCCCTGCCGGTCTGTGGCAGACTGCTGCATCCTGTGAAAATCGGATCATTCGTCCGATCACATTCCTGTCAGCATCTTGACTACTCTCGCACTTGCCATCAAGGGCAGTCGTGTTATTTTCCTCAACTTTTATTCCTCTGGTACCCTGTTTGTTTCCGCTCAAGGAAAAAAAAAGTTTTCTCAAGTTAGCTTCTCAGCTTGTACGTATCATTCATTCTCTTCATGTGTTATGCGACTATGTCTCTGTCACTCGATGACTTTTTCTTTTCTACCTGGCAAGTCGGGCTGGTGATGTGTGAACTTTTGCTTATACCAGGTCATGTTCTTCCTGTGCTCTATCAATACTAATTAATTTATTTGATATGACAGACATGTACTCATTTTGAAACATCGGGTGAAGAGAAAAAAAAAAGATATCTCGGGCTTGTGCATAAGGAAAAAAAGAAGAAAAAAAATATACCGTGGTCGTTTTATTATCACTCGCGCGTCAACATTCGCCCTATCTAATCTAGCACAACATGGCCGAAGACGATAACTTTGATCTTGACATCTACGGAGATGGCGGCTACAATGGGCAGGAAGAGCAAGAGCTGATTCTCGATGCCCCCGAGACCAACGGTCACGAGGGCGGCCAAGGTAATGATAGCACACAGGCAGCAAACGGTCACACCGCCACGTCGCAACAGGACGCCACCTCCACACCACAGCAACAGCAGCAACAACAAGGCCTGAAGCGCAAGGACATGAATTCATCAGCCTCGGGTGATCGCCCAGTCGACCCTGATGCTACTACTGCGCTTTTTGTGTCGGAGCTGTTCTGGTGGACGACCGATGATGAAATCCGTGGCTGGGTGCAGGAAGCTGGCGCTGAGGACGACTTGAAGGACGTCACTTTCAGCGAGCACAAGGTGAATGGAAAGAGCAAGAGGTTGGTCTTTTCTTTCTCTGCTTGGGAAACTTTGACTGACAGATAGTCAGCCAAGCTTTTGTCGAATTTACAACTCCCCAAGGCGCCACCGCAGTCAAGCACCTCATTGAGCACTACGCCAACAGTGGTCAGCCAGGCCGCAAACACAGCGCCAACTACACCAGCCCTCACCAGAACCCCTTCCGCACTCTCCCCAAAGACGCACCGGCCCGCAAAGACGACCGCAACAACCGACAGTTCAACCAAATGGGCAACCAAAACTATGGCATGAACAACAACATGGGTGGCGGCGGCAGTGGCGGAGGCTTCCGTGGACGCGGAGGATTCAACAACCGAGGCGGCATGGGCTACAACAACAATAGAGGGAACTTCTCCGGCGGCATGGGAGGTGGTGGCTTCCAGGGCGGTGGTCCTATGGGCGGAGGATTCCAGAACCCGATGGGCGGCATGAACAACTACGGCGGCTTCAACAATCGTGGAGGAAACATGATGGGTGGTGGCATGCGCGGTGGTCCTAATATGCGTGGTGGACGTGGTGGTGCTGGAAATATGGGCGGTGCTCCTAATATGATGGGCATGGGCATGGCTCCGATGGGCGGCATGGGGATGAACCCGGCCATGGCAGGAAACATGAACCCTATGATGGGCAATATGGGTATGGGTATGCAATCCGTCTCGATATAACATTCCATATCGAAGGGGTAAAGATATGCTAACCAAAAAACAGGCTTCCAAGGCGGAAACTTCAATCCCAACTTTGGCGGCGGCTTCCAGGGCAACTCACAAATGGGAGGTGGCAGCGATCAGGGAACCTGGAACCCACATGGAGCCAAGAGGACACGACAGGAGTAACTGATCATTGATTTTCTTTTTCTTATTTTCTG
The DNA here is from genome assembly GCA_037040535.1 of Talaromyces sp. P118-02. Lineage (NCBI taxonomy): Eukaryota > Fungi > Ascomycota > Eurotiomycetes > Eurotiales > Trichocomaceae > Talaromyces > Talaromyces sp. P118-02. The sequence continues at coordinate 970,929 of JAXQGY010000928.1, forward strand.
TCCCGTCTTTTCGAAATATTGGGTATCATCGCAGTTATGGCGTTTTTTTTTTTTTTTCTGTGTCTTTTTGCAATTCATTATTTTGAAACCCACAGATTAATACTATCTCAGCTTTTCAGTGTTTTTTTTCTTTTTATCTTTCTTCTTTTCATGGGTTATTGTAACATGGGTTGGGGGTTAGATTGGTCTTTTCCATTTTGAAATTTGACTTTGTCTTGTATTATCTATCGAAATGAATCTATATTTATTACTCTCATTCGTTGCATCAATTGTTAAAGAAGTTGTCGTCGTTAAGAATAACTGTGTGCATGTACCGGTCAACTGGTCAGAACGAGCCAAAGTATCTTCCCTGTTAGAGAGGACATGTGTAATCAATGTAATCAATGTAAATTTGAATATATTTATAAGAAATGCAACAAGTAATCGTCAAAAATTGCTTAAAAATGTATAGGGGGGTATCACCAAAACCTAAACCCAAACCCAAATCCAAAAGAACGCACTAGATCAATATATACAATATAAAAAGAGCAAAGACCCGGATCAAGGGTCCTGCTCCAAGGATTCACCAGATGACAAACACGCCTCAAACCAGCGTAATAACTCACGCCATGTCTGAATACCGTCTCGTTCCTTTTTGGTGAATACTGTCCTGTCCACGATGAGGCATACGTGACCTTCATTCTCACCGACGAAGAAGCGAAGATTCGAAAAGTTGGACTGTAGTGATTGATTAGACATTTCTTTATTTTGAGACCAAAAAGGGAGAACAAACCTGAACCTTATCCACAAACCCACCTATCCCAGTAAGCAAAATCTCATCCGACCCAGCCAACACCAAAAAATCTCGCACGCGGACCCCCTTCCACCACTCAGCGGGAGCCAGTGCCGGCTCCGACCACGCATCAAACGGGTTACCCCCCGTGTATGAGTTTGCCCATGCCAGTTCGGATTTTATGGAAATGCAGTCTCGGCCGCGGTTCGCGTGTTCGGATGGTCGGTCAAAGTCAAAGTCGACCCAGGGGCTGAGGCAGACGATGCCGCCGAGATACGAGTCTGTTTCGACGAGGGAGTGTGTGTTTTTGTTATCATTGTTGTTGCTGCTTTCGTCTTGGTTGAGAAGAGAGGGGTTGGGATGGTGCGAGATGTGTAATAGCACGGAGAGCGCAACGTTGGCGCCCGCAGAGTCGCCGCCTAGATAGACGTTCTCTGGCGAGTGGGATGTCTGTGTGAGGATGTAGTCGAGTGCTTCGACGCACTGTTTGAGTTGTGTTGGGTATCGGGCGTGCGGGGTGAGGGTGTAGGCGACGAAGAAGATGGCGAGGTCGAGTCCGGCGTTGCGAAGAGACTCGATCAGGTCGACGCAAAAGTCAAAGTATACTTCGTTGGCGCTGAGGGCGAATCCGCCACCTGTTCGAAATTATCAGCGATAGATTCTCGTAGGAAGCAATGGTGCTGCTGCTCACCGTGATAAAACACCATGACGTTCTTGGCCGACTTGTCGCCTATCCACAGGCCCTTGCCTCCATGCTCGACCAGGTCCACTGGATCTGGAACATGGCCATTTGCTCTGCACCAGCCCTCGTACGCTTCGTCGGTCGGTTTCAGCAAATATCTATGTTCCATTCAATTAGCCGCCAGTCAGTCATACAAGCGAACAAAAAGGCATACTGGTACTCGCGATCCGACAAAGTATCACTCAATCTCCGAATCATCGCATGCGCCAGATGCACACGAAAACTGCGCGCGCCACTCGCACCCCGAAACACGCCGCCAATGCCATGCGTGATGCACGTCGTCGAAGCGATCCTAGTCGCGGTGCCGTACAGCTTGACTTTCTCGGCGAGCGACAGCTGCGGCGGGTATTCCGTCGCCGCCGTCTTGGGCTTGGCCGAGCGGCCGAGGGACGTCATCGCGAGTAGTGTTCTCTAGCAGTGGTATTCAGGAGTTGCCTCGGGACGTGTATATTCCCATGAATTCCCACGATGTGGGAGGAGGAAGCGAGGCAGCCGTCAGAGAGAGAGAGCGGGAGAGGGGCGTTGCATCATGAGCATACGTATGCACGCGCGGAGTTAAGCTTTGTCGCCGGCGCTCCCGGGCCCACTTTTTCTCTAGGTCGATCGATGCATTCCTTTTTACTCAGTATTTAATACTCTTTTCATACAATCATTGACTCTTGACTCCATATATATAGCACTGCAATAAAATACACGAGAGGAGATGTTCCGTCACAAAGCTATGCCTTGGCTCACTTCAACTCCAGCCGCCCGCCCAGCGCGAATCCATACCACACGGTCGCGATCATGGCAATCAGGTTGAAATGGATAGACATGGCATGATTGCGCGAAAACGCCTTCTTGACCTTTTTCGTGATCGACTCTTTGTCCTCTGTGCTGGTGCTACTCGCTGCGTTTTCGGCGTTGATCTCTGCTCGGCATTAGTACTCGACTTGCTTTACTGCTTAGAAAGGGAATGAATACCTTTCAGCACAGTCGCCCGCTCAACCATTGCGTCGCTCGTGCGAGGCCCGTAGCTATACCAATTCAGCCCGGCCATCGTGCACGCCACGCCCAGCAACACATTGCTCAGGTTTGCCGCCGGCAGCCATCCGCCGGGCTTGGTGACCGCCGTAAGCAGCGCGAGCCCGAGCTGGCAGCGGAAGTACACCGGCCACAGGCGTTTGTTCAGGTTGTGGAAGGGCTGCGGCGGGAGTGATCGGTAGCAGATTTTGGTGTTGATGAAGGACTATGCAAGGTTAATGTTAGATTGGTACGTTACTTGACAGAGGTTTGGGTAGTACCTGGTACAGTTGGCTGCCGAGCAAAGTGCCATAGGCCAGCAGGTGATAAGGAATAGGGTTGAGGAGCGCCGACATGGCGGATCTTTCTATCGATGCAATAATTGACAATAAAATGCTTTGCAAATAAGCACAAACGAACGAAAAAAATGGAGAAACACCTTTATTTATCCCTTCCTGACAGCGTGGGAAAAAAAGTAAGCAATGAGCGTGAGCAGCGATCGACCGATCCAGCCAATCATATCGCTGCTAAATAAGCTGCCTAGCCATCAATCAGGAATAGTCGGCCTTGGGTGAGCAGATTATTCTAATGGGATTGTTAATAATTATTAATTGCCAGTAACTACGTAATATATCAGATTATCGTAGCATTGGCTGATGCGGGCCTCTTTCGGCTTGTTCGGACAGCGAATTGTGTGTGGCTGCCTACATAACATGACTTGCCATTACATGTAACCATGAGGAAATATCCAGATACCGTTGACTAAATAATTTCAATAAACGGAAAAGAAGTTTGAGAGCGGTCCTTTTTTTCTTGTGTTTTTTTTTTTTTTTAAAAAAAAAAATAGCAAAGAAGTACATGCTGCCAAGTTCCAACACCACGCTTTGTACCCATTCCGTATATCCGAAGAAAACCACAAGACAATTGTTCAAACAGAGGCTTTTCATGAAAAGTTCATGAGTAAATAAAAAAAAAGCACAAGAACAAAATACTTGTGAAAAAAGTTACTAAAACATTGAAAGAAATGGCAGAACTTGATTCCAAGAGAAAAACAAGAAAAGGATCAGAATACGTTCTGTACGAGAGCAGCAAACTCGTTCGCAGCATATTCTATCAAAAAGGGCTGCTGTGGATCAGAGATTTTTGTCACCAAAGTACGCAAGAAAGTGAATACTCCTGACACGTCTTCAATAACTGGGCTCTTTGCATCCTGGTTGATTATTTCTTCAAGAAGACCGGATGAGGTCCAAAAGTCTCCGTAGAAATGCTTGTGCACCAATTGGTAAAGAGAACCGAGTTCCGACAGCGGAGAAATCTTTTTGCCAATAGTTTTTAGAAGAGTTGACCGGGTATTCTCAACCAGGGGACGTTCCTCTTGTATTTCGTCGGGTACCACTTCTTTTTGAAGCACCAGCACAAAAGTCACTGCACGAAGCCGGGCCCATAACGACGACAGTCTTTTCTGACGGGCTTTCTGGCCCGTGGTATCTTCAGAAGGAGTATCCATCTCGGATCCAATAGCGTTTAGGGCGGACTGGCAACGACTGATCTGCTTAACTAGCTTCTCACTCGAACTTGGTGGGTTCTCATGGATATTTTTGAGCATTTTTTGTCCGGCCATGAGAGCGTCCACAGTTAGCTTCGGGAGGCCATCTGGATGCATCTTATTTAGCTTATTTCAAATTCACAGTTGACAAGGTACACTTACCCATTCTCATCAGTTGAGACATATAGCTCGATTCCAGCGAAAGCTGACTGATCGAAACCACCAAACAGGACATCGGGTTAAAATTGTTAACCGCGGCTGGAAAAACCTCAACCGTCATACGAGACCATGGTTGAGCACCACCGACTGTATGACTTTGGTGCCAAGGGTCTGAAAGACTGGAGAAAGATTTCTTGCTTGAAACATCTGACTTTGGTATCGTCCGCTGACAATCAAGAGATAGCTTGGATAGGCCATGGAGAAGATTTTCTAGCCGAGGGGCTTTCCCTTGGGTACGATCACACGACTGGTTCTTGTGGTCGGCATCGACGGGAGTGGTGGATGACTCTTTCGATGGAGGTAATGAAACAGCCGGGCCTTGACAAAGATGGCAGTACCCTGGGATGTATTTCTGCGGACAAGCAGGACAGCAGGAGTCATACCCATGGTTACAACGACTGCAACGCTCTTTGCCGACATCAGTGTCTTTGTCATCACGGGCACATTGGCTGATCGTCGGGTCTCGGGGCATTTGACGGCTATTCTGGTTGCAGTCTGCATCGTTGTTCAAGTCATTCGAAGTGGCAGCTTGAGTTTGCTTATCGGATCGATCAGCTAAAGTATCAATAGGATCCGCCTTTGTAGATACAGCCCTCCCATAATAAGGTCCTCCTGACCAAGCGTTCCCCATGCTCAAGTCGCCTTCAAGAAAGGGCGAACCCCCACCAGAGCCTGCTCCATGGAACGCTGAACCGTAATCAGTTGCTCCTCCGTACCCGCCTGCTCCACCGCCATCGAAGTCATGAAAGTGTTGACTGTGTGCTGGAGATGGCGGTGCTGGTGCTTGTAAGCGACAATGTGATTTTATCACCTGGAACCAGGAATCCCATGACGGGAACGGGTCAGGATGGAGGTTAAGACCCTGAAAAACACATATATTGCAAAACTGTGGAATAGGCTCCATGACTTCACATCCCCTAAGTCGCTGGTTGCTAAGCCTTCTTCCGTGGGCACGCAATAGATGATTACTTAATCTTTCTCTGCGAACATTCCTATACCTGTTACACAACGGGCAGTTGAAGTACGATTTAGCGTGATGTTGCTCATTGACGTGCCTTTTGAATGTCCCTGCCCCCATGACTGGAGATGAAGGGCAAATCAGACAAATATAGGAGTCACGGCGTGCCGAGGAAGGGCCTGGTACTGGAGGTTCGGGATTAGGAGGTCTGGCTTCGGTCCGATTAACAAGAGCAAAATTTGCTAGCATCGACGCGTATACCGGTCTGTTTGGATGTCGGATGTAATCAAGTTCTATCATTCTAAGGGTAGATCGGAAAAGAACTTCGGAGTCATTTGAAAGCAGGTTTTGATTTAGCACGTCATCGTTGAGATGCGGATTGGGACTGGGGGCGGCCGAGTGCTGGGATGGGAAAAGGCTCTGGTTATCGGCAGGGTAGCGAATATCTTCGCTTGCTGTAGCAGTGTCACCCCATTGATAGCTGCTGTTGGGGTCGGGGATGGTCGGTGCCTCCGAAAGGAACGACTCGCCCAAAGCCGATTGATGGACACTGTCGCTTGTCTGGGAGCTTGTGGTAAGCATAATGGAAGGACCAGAAAGCAGAGAGCGGCTATTCATCTATACAGCCAGGACCGTTAGTCTTTGTTCTTCAGCTAGGTTCCATACACCTACCCGTCCACCAGCCCCAGACATGGAGACCGAAGACCGACGCGAGCTATTGCCGCTATTGCCGCTATATGCGCTATCTGGACGAAGATGGGACAAGTCCCCGTGTCGAGGAGTGACAGGGCTCATTGTTGGGGTTTGCGGACTGAGGCGGGTGGTCGGATGCGTCTTATATAGTCGTTTGTATCTTCGAACACTTGAACGTATATATAGGCAGAAGTCCTAATAGAAAGGACTAAAAAGTAGCCAGTGGGCGTGTACGAGAGAGAGTAATCCAACCGGACGACGAGACGACGAGATGACGCGGGGAAGGCGGAAGCAGGCCAGACCTGTTGCACAAGGCTGGCCAAGTCGCCCGATGTAGGATGCGATGCGGACAATTCACGAGGGCTAAACGGAGGAGGGCAGAGTAAATGACATACAATGTGTAGAGGAAGAGAACGGAGGGAAAAAAAGAAGAGGGAGAAACAATTGCTTTAAGAAGCAGCAGCATGTCATCTATCAGCGGGGAAAGAGCACTGCGGAGCCGCAAGAGGCAAGTGGAGAGCGGGTCCAGCCAATGGCAGCCCCACAAGTCATCGCTGGTATACCCGGGCACACGCCCACTTAGTTGACCGCTTTTTGTTGATGAACCCCTCTGCTGTAGGTGTTTGTCAGGCATCTACGGACATTTTGAATTTTAAGTAAAAAATTACGTGGTTTATCCACTTTTTTTTTTTTTTTTTCAACGAAAAAAAGCCAATCGCCATCGAAATGACCGATGTATGCCAGCGTTGACGCACTAATGTATACAAATTACTACATGCAGCGGCCCACTCAAGCTTTGCTCAATGCTCAATGGCATTGTCTGCATAACATCATCCTGTCAGATAAAATCGCACCTGATGAGTCACTCATATAAAAGTTTATTAACTGCCGTCCTGGCGACACGGCGATGGCTGTGCCACAACGTGTCTGTACGACTGCCCAGTAAGGCTACGGCGGCACTTCCGGGCCAATCGCAGCATCGATGTGCCAACCGGTGGTCTTTGCGTATCACCCTGGCATTGGACAATTCATCCCAATGACAGCCGCGTTTCTTAAAGTTTATTTTTTACTTTTTTTAAACCCCTCTCCGTGTCAAGCTCCTGATTGTTATAAACATTGACAATTGTAGTGGGATTTCAGGACGAGCCATAGTTTGGGACGACAAGCAGCGGGCCGATCCTTCCGTTGAGCCGCACTCCGCAGCGGGGCCTCGGCAGCTTTCAATGATCAGTGGGCCGGTCGTTGACACCAAAACCTATCTCTACGTACCCAGAACCTAAGGGTAACAAACAATGCAGATCTTTTCAATTATAATTTGTCATAATTGGAGCTATACGAGCTAGCAGTAGTTAAATCTCTGCAGGGCAACCGCACTGCCACACGACGCCCTGCAATTGTGGATCCTCGTACTCAGCGTTGCCGAAATGGAAAAGGCTCGGCCATTATTTTTGCAAATAATTACTTTCAAACTGTTTCATGTGTGTGGGCTTTTCACTGCCACAACTACAGACCATGGTATCGCTGCAAGACCAGCATAGCCTCCTCGTGGTCTCATGAACCGAAAAAAATTTTCCTCTCTGCTGACCTTCGTTTTTTATTGGGTTTCGGAAGCATGCTTTCCTCCGCTGAGTTAGTGGCTTGATTAAAATTTGCACCCGGTTTGTAATACCCACTTATTGACGTCTTAGCTTGTCAGTAAATACTGAAAAGTTCGTCGCGCCAAAGCTTAACTTTTATCTACGTAATCAAATGGCCGGCCAGCTAATATCACGTGTTTTATGGCACTTTGTGTTGCCCCCATCTAATTCGCACTTACGACTTTGAATTCTGTTAACTATTATAGATAGTATTAGTTACAAAGTGGTGGATTTAGAAGGGAAAAAGGTCTATGATACCAGACTATATTGAGAGAGCGATGCGACGATATTGCAGTAATCAGAATCATGTAAAGTGGCGAGCGTTAGCAATTTAGAAGAATTTTGGCCCTTGGAAAATTTTAATAGACATAACCCTCGCTGTCAAGCTCGCGACCAGGTAGCCTCGCATGAAAGGTACCTGGTGGGTAAATCAAACACCAGGAAGACCAGCATCCACGAGACCATTCCTTTCCCCCATCAGTAACATCGGCAAGTTGGAATTTGGTTATAAAGCTACCCAAAACGTATAGACCATCAGATATTCGTTCAACTCACAAAAGAGGCTGAATGGACATCTTACATTTTTGAGTCAGATTTGAACCAGTTAAGCTTCGTAATATCGCAGTGCCAATTATCAACACCAAGTTGGAGACATTCACTGTAGCAACATCAATTGATAACAGAACGGATATAAGTGGAGGTTCGATTATACATACGTGAATGCTGCCTGAAAGGCTGCGCGAATCTCATCACGCTCGGCTCGAGCTAATCCCCAAAAATAGTCTTCAGTGAGAGGAAAGCCGGGCACTTTATCAAATGCGATATACAAAATATATCCGTCTGGGACAAAGCCAGATTGATCTTGTTTATCCTGCTTGTAGTTGATAAGCTGAGGACAAGATGTACAGCCTTGACTATGTAGAGTTTTCAGTGCCTCAAATTTTTGACTGGCACGCGGCCTCAGATGCTCAGAGGCTTGCTTCTGCCTATATTCAGTCGAAGAAAACTCTGATTCGATATGCGGAACTCTGGATAGTGCAAAAAGTAGTTAGAATACGTATAGCTAGAATTGAGGATACTGAAAGGAATGATACTCACTGCATATAGATAAGCATTAGTACACAGGTAGACTTGTCCCCTAACAAGGTACATTCAAAGAAACCTTCTGTATCCGAAACAAGCTTCTCCTCTTCATATTCCTCGGGAAAGAATTGACTGCACTTTTCATACAGCTTCTTGGTGATTTTGAAAGAGCAGGAGTCATACACCCTAGATCCAATTTGGAATCGAGGGAAATTGACAATCTTTCCCGCCCAGTCCCGGTTGAAAAACACATTGCCGCCGGCCATTATATTTGTGAATTGAAGCTAAATATTGGGCCGTAGCAGCACAGTGGGAGCGAAGTGACCAGAGGACAGAGGAAAAGAAGAAGGCCAAAAATCTGGCGCGCCACGAACACGAACAAACCAATAGCAAGCAAAAATTTTTGTTTTATTTGTTGGCGGCACCGGTGTCTAGGCAGCCTTCTCGAATGATCTAATATTCTGGCAATATCAAATTGTGATGTCGTTGACATGATGACATTAGCAGCTGCTGCATAGTAGGATCGATGATAGGCTTGGTTGGCAAATAGAACGGTATCCCAGAAACTAACTATTAATATTTTGAATTCTTTCCTAATAACTACCAAGAATTTATACAAGAATGACATGGGAGAATTGTCTACTTTGCTCTGAAATTTGATTTGGGAGATGAAATAAATTAAGAGGCGACTAGACCACAAAAATGTAATCTTTTTTTTACAACAGAAGTTTTTTTTTTTTTAATAAAAAAAAAGACCCCAAATTCAAAATCAAACAGCACCATGCGTTATCTGCAGGATTCTGAGATGGCTTGTAGTGAGGACAAGGGCAGACAACGGCTCGAAGAAGACAGATGAAAATGCAAGTAATTAAATTGGAGAAAAATGGATATACCAGCTACATGCATGAGCCAAGTGATTGTTCCTTAGATGATACTGCTCCTACCCTCTCTTTAGCTTTATAACTAAGGTGTCTGTCTCAATGTCCATTCATCCTACAGTATGAAAAGTTTGCTGCCGCCACTCAGGTAAGGAATTGGCCTCACTGGTATTAATAATCAAGTCTTTGTATAAAATCCATATAAGTCACTGACACCCTTTTGAAATGCTATTCAGCCCTATTAAGTATAGTCCAGGGTTCAGCAAATCCTTTTGACAGGCTCAATCCTTGTTCGGAGACATGCCGAACATATGGATAAACCGTTGTCAGGATGAGACAAATATGGACCCTAATCCAAACTTTAAATGATTATCTAAACCACGAGCAAATTTCTTTATTGAGCGCTTATGTGGGTGGGGTCCAGCTGAATTGCTTGAATCGGGCCAAAAAGCCGTGCGTGGCTGAAACTCTTGAAACGGAACGGATAACTTAGCAAATTCGGACCTCATGTGAACTTGTCTTGACGCCCCAAATATTAATATTTGTCGTCGTCATAACTATAAAATCGTAGCGAGGAGTTTAATGAATAAGTAGGGGAAAGGCCTATAGGTAGTTTGTGAACAGCATGCATCACTAACCGGACATCCATCGGATGCAACGTGGGACTTTTGTAAACACCAGAGCTGTGGAGCATAGATCTAGAACTGTGATTCGCCCGGGGATGAGTTTATTTAAAACGCGGTTAATCCATTGGCTCCGGACTTCAGATTGACTTCAGCCACGACCCACTATCCAGTCATGCTGTGGAGACTCCTTCATCACGTGTGTGCTTTATTTCGCTTGGTATATGAATGCTGTGTCCCGGGCTGTCCGACAATATGCCGACTTATATGCTACCTATATACCATTCACGCAGCAGCGCGGATAGTTAGTTGATAATTCTCAGCCATGTCGCATTCAATGGCGACTTTTCTATCGAAAGGTGTATACATCAATTGCGGGTCTTGTCTCGGGTCTGTTTCGGAGACATTTCCGGGACATAGCATATTTGCCCTTGGAGTCGGTGATAGTGTTGCGTCATATGAATTGATGCTGATTTAATACTGCTTCCATAATGCAAAAAACATTACTCCGTGGACTATTACCAGGTATAAAGTATATTAAGTTATGGAGAGGCTCAAGGATTCCAGAATGTATGAGCGATGATATTAAACGAATTTTGTCCAACGATCGGCACTTGTGGTATCCTGCAAGAGTCCAAGCTAAAGCTGACCGCGCTAAAGGCCACAGTTCGTGTCAGCCATTTTCAGAGTCCACTGCAAATGCTGATCTTTTACTAAATAGAGGCTAGTTTCCCAGGCTAACATTCTACACGGCCGTTTCATTGGGTTGTAGCCAGCCGGGACAATTTCATGTAAACCTAGTTAATCCATATCGCCCCTGGATGAATAAATGCTGCGGCTGTGGATATCTGACTGGTGTGAGTATTTTTGACTGTACTGCGCAGTCACTGTTCATTAAAGCTCTCGAAATTGTCAGTCACTAATTCTGTTCTAAGAATTGTTTCGAGCTCGAACGTCTATTGCTTTGATATAGAATTTACAAGTTTATCTTCCAACAAAGCCCTAAGAAGCTACTCAAAACCTAAAAATGACCTTTCCCTAGAAGGTATCACTCGGCGCCACCCCCAAATTCTAAGCCCACTCACTATTTTACATCTACGTATCAAGTTCAAGACCTTAATGACTAGTGGATGCTAAGCTGAAGCCAAGTTTCTTATCCATCGCGTCGCTTGTTGAGGAAACTGGTAAGCTGCCATAAACTCCGATGGAATGCTCCTCTCTGATTAGTGGAGGCTGAGCCAGTGTAACATCACCTAACAAATGAGACATTAGCTCGCCATAGTACGTAGCTAGCTGACCGAGGATTTGCCATGCGTCAGAAGCCCACAACCTAAACGGTTGACTGCGAAAGCAGATCTGGTGGGATAAATATTTAAGGAAAGCAGGGGGCCATCTGCAAATCCTTTCCTTGACAGCATCTCTATACACAAAATTTTGCCATACAGTCTCTCCCTTTCCTTTTCGTTCCTTTTTCTATAAGACACCATGCGTCGTGGAATTTTGGCCGCTTTTGTTGTGGCAGGAGCATCTGCTGCTCCTGTCCGAGTACTGGATACCGACTTCCCTGATCCCAGCGTTGTCTATACAGGCAGCGAGTACTATGCTTTCGGCACTACTGGCAACGGAGTTAACGCGCAGGTCGCCTCCTCGCCAGACTTCAACACCTGGACTCTTCTGGATGGCACGGATGCGCTGCCAGGCCCTTTCCCCTCGTGGGTAGATAGCTCGCCAGGAATCTGGGCGCCGGATGTTCTCCAATTGGTAAGTTCCATTCACAGCACAAAGATATTTTCATTTGCTAACGTGGTATTGTTTTTCTAGGCTGATGGCTCCTACACGATGTACTTCTCCGCCACCTCCGCCACCGACAACACTAAGCACTGCGTTGGTGCTGCTACCGGTTCTTCGGCCCAGGGCCCCTACACGCCTGTCGATGGTGACGCTCTCGCCTGCCCACTCGACGAAGGTGGTGCCATTGACCCCGATGGCTTTATTGACAGCGACGGCACAATCTATGTTGTGTATAAGATTGATGGAAACAGTCTGGACGGTGACGGCACCACCCACTCCACTCCTATCATGCTTCAGCAGATGGAATCCGACGGTGTCACACCCACCGGTGATGCTACTCAACTGCTCGACCGATCCGACCTGGACGGCCCTCTTATCGAGGCTCCTAGCCTGGCACTGGTCGACGGAATCTACTACCTGTCTTTCTCTTCCAACTACTACAACACCGAGAACTACGACACATCCTACGCCTATGCCACCTCTATCACTGGCCCATACACTAAGCAGTCGGCACCCAATGCTCCTCTTCTGACGACTGGCGTTTCGACCACAAATGCCGGCGACTTGAGCGCGCCTGGTGGCTCTGATTTCTCCGCCGACGGTACCAAGATCGTTTTCCACGCCAATGAGAATGGTCAAAGCATTGACAACGGGCGAGCCATGTTTGTGGATACCATTAGCGTGAGTGACAACATTATCACTCTTGGATAGTTAATCAACTATTTCTGTATATATTTGCCGATCCTTTCTTCCTTTATAGCGATTTATTGCCATGTACATACCCTCAATTAAGAATACATATGGAGATACATTGAAACAAGGACTTTTGAAGAAACCGGTATTGCCAGTTTATCGGTTTATTTATCAGATCATGCTAGTAGGAGCAATCGGATCCCATTGGTAAACATGAAATCAGTAGTATCTGATATTGTTCCCAGCTTAAACAGCAACAATGTCGCGGTCTAGAATATTCAACCTAGCTTCTGCCAGCGAAACCGTGTGTTTATCCATGTCGAACAAAATATAAGCACCCTTGATGAACGCATCACCGAGAACCTCGAATCCATCCGGGCCGAGACTCAGTCCGAACGAGCAAGCCTCCTCTCCGTTAATCGTAGGCTTAGTAGTTCCCGTATATGGCGACACAAGAATACCGAGTGGGACTTTGATCAGAGGTCCATCCGGGTCGCTTCCACCGAGTTTGACGTCGATTGTTGTTTCGAGGTTGTCGCGGGCAGAGCATGGGATTAAGCTGGTGGTAAGGTTGTAGTTGTATTGTCCTCCGGCGGCGATAATGGCGTTCATCGCACTATCAGCGGGCAGGAACATCTTTGGGCTGCCGCAGTCGATGAAGGCGAGTCCGGCAATGCTATCATTTCCGTACCACGATGTGATTTGCGAGCCATTGTTGGCGATTGTAGACGTACCGAGGGAGGTGATATTCACATACCATTGCTAAAAATTAGTCAAAATTAGCATATCGTCTCAAAGGCATGAGATAGAGGAAAGGAGAAACGAACTACGTAGTCATCCTGATCGACGACGTCCATCGTTTGCAATTCTCCAGAGTATTTGGCCTTGTCGTATCCTCCAAACAAGATGTTTCCTTGGCTATCATCGTCGTTCAAATACAAAGAAAAGGCAGCTGAGTTGATGAGGCCTTGTTTGCTCATCTTCTGGACTATCGTATCAAATGACGACATATTCAAGTTCGTGATAAATTCCCCGGCGGGGAAACCGAGACCCATGAGACCGTAAATAGGTTGATCTCTAGCAGTCTGTGTTAGATTATGCTACTGTTTTGAAAGGAACAACTTACCCAGTATCCGAGTGCGCAACTCCAAATCTAGCATTCTTTATCGTTTTGCCGCCAATATGAACATCGTCGAGGACATAGTCCCCATCGCCGCTGTCACCACTGCCGTAGCTGTAATGAAGCTTGCCCGGCAAGTCATTCACCAGGGTGCTGCTAGCGTTCTCGTTGAACGTGCCTCCCAAACATCCCCACGTGTTGTTGCATGTGTTCTATGAATACATAGTTAAGCATACCAATTGGGTGCGCAGACAAAGGCTCCTGGACACATTATACTTACACGTGAAGAAAAAATCCAAAGATCGGATGACCCAGTGTCAATCTGCACAGTCACTGGTTGCGGAGGGTTGCCGATAGAGATATTGACCAGGTATTGAGGACCCTCGTTGTTAGCGCCATAAACTAGATCTAAAGGCAGTTCAATTGTTCCGGGCACATCCAGCGGTTTCTTGGGAGAGGCAGCATCGCTGGCCGAAGACAAGGCGAAAAGGCCCAAAAGAGTGGCCACAACAGTGGGACGAACCATGTTGCAATATGCTAATGTGGCATGAAAATATACAAATAATATATACCAGAAGAAGAAAAATTGATTGAACTGAAGGAACTATATGGCTGAGGTACTTGGCCACTTTTTAAGCAATAAGCTCATGTCACCACCATGCTGTCAACGTGATTGGACCCCACGTTACGTACGAGGAGCTGACACTTAAGAGCCAACGGGATAAGATTAAAGTTGGCCGCTCAAACAGCGATTTAAGTAGTTCTATAGCCATATTTAACGAATCAAAGATGTCAAGCTCTCACCAACATTTACTTTATTGGTTGACCATAGCTTCTCCGCAAAAAGAAGACAATTGATTTTGATTACCGGCCCGTTGCCGGTCCGATCTCATGAGGCCCCTGCAATTTTAAGGGCATACTTTATTCTGGCACTAGAACAATCCTTCGGTGGATAAGCTTTTCCTTTTTCGGAGAATAAGGCTCCCAATCACACCGGAAAATATGGCGAACCATAAAAGTGAGTGGGTAAAATCGCTGCTGCCTAGTTTTGGGTGATGGTGTCGGGGGTGCAGTAGTGTTATTACTGCTCAAATCTGTCGGTTGCAAAATTCATGAGACTCTTGGCGCAGTTTTTCGCAAAAATCGTCGACACCCACTTTTTTTAAAATGCGCGTTTTTTCGCGTTTAATCGCGAATAACTTATTCACTTTTTATTATTTTATATTAAAAATAAAAAGACTATAATAAGCTAGATTTAGATTTTATTATTTCTTAATTATAACTAATAATATTAACTTTTTTTAAAATCTTTGAATTTACGCGTCAAATTTTAATAGAATAAAGAATAATAATAGCTTATTCTTCACTTTTAATTTTAATATAAAATAATAAAAATTGAGGTAGATATTAGTATTTAAAATATGAAAAAACGTCTAATAAAAAAAGTGGGTGTCGACATTTTTTGTCAAAAAACTGCGCCAAGAGTCTCATGAATTTTGCAACCGACAGATTTATTGCCGGCAAATTCGGCGCGACAAATCGCGCTACATCGCGTTGCACACAAAATACTATACAAACCTATGCAAATATATTTTCTATATAAACTATGCCTCCTCAACGTCGTACTACGCGCAAAGAATTAGACCCTTGTATGAGAGCTTGGATATGTGAGCTTCATACAAGTGCATATTGGGGTTATAAACGGATCCATAAAGCACACCCTGAGATTTCCCTATCTACTATTCGCTATACAATTAAAAAAGAACAAGATCTGGTTAATCAATGCTCACTACCTCGCTCCGGGCAGCCTAGGAAGCTTTCTTCTGAGGATGAAGAGAATCTTGTTCAACTTACAAAAGAGAATCCTCATATTAAACTATATGAGCTTCAAGAATCTCTAGATATGCATACTATTTGTCGAGTATTCCGCTAGCTTTATATGAGGAAGTAGCTATAGCGAAAACGTCTGGAGATTCTCTCTAATAATGCTAAAAAGAGGCTCGATTGGGCTTAGAGGTATGTTTATTATACATCTATAGATTGGCAACGTGTTATATGGAGTGATGAATCTATAGTGGAACGAGGCAAAGGAGGCTAATTGGTTTATATATGGAATAGCCTAACTGAACAACTGATTGAGTATGACGTATATGAGATACGTACTGGAAAAAGCATTAAGAAGATGTTTTGGGCTGCATTCCGGCATGATAAGTATATGGAATTGATTTTATTAACTTCGGATAGATTATCTCAAGGAGGAGGTATTACTGTAATAGTTATAAGAGAAATTTATATGAATCAGCTTCTAGAGCTACTTTGGATTAGAAATATCTTTATGCATGATAATGCGCCTGTTTACACAGCTTATATCATAAAGAATTTACTGTAAGAATTGAAGGTTGAGGTTATGATTTGGCCGCCATATTTACTGGATTTGAATCTAATCGAGAATCTATGGTTGATTTTGAAAATTATTATTCGCCATGATCATTCTGAGCTGAATAATGCACTAGATAATGATTAGACTATATGCGAATTAATAAAAGCTGTTATAGAGGTATGGGAATTGATTAATAGGTATGTTTTTAAGAATCTAAGCGACACTATGCCTCATAGAGTGCAGGCTATATTAGCTGCGGATGGTTGGTATACTAAATATTAGGGGTTTTGGGAGGTTCGGATGTATCCATTGAACGGGTACTAATAATCAATCGGGGGGTGTTAACACTACTGCACCCCTACTGTATTGCCATCGAGTCTCGACAGAGATGGAATTGGAAGAGCGTGACGCGTTGTGGAGTAGCAAATTCTTCAAGGCCGCATCATTCAGTGTCATTCAGTTCTTAAAGTCATTTAAAATCCAAGAATCTAGGCGCCCTTTAACACGGTTCAATTTGAGGGACCAAGGACATGTGCACGTGGTCCTGGGCATGTTTTCCTCGAATCTTTCATCCATACCCTATTTATTGGCCACAAGATTGAAATTAAAAAAAAAAAAAAAAACAAAAACTCAGGAAGAAAACTATACATTGGAACCAACCCTTTGTTAGGAAAGGTAGTCGCGCAAATGACGAACAGGGTTTGTGTACACCACGTGACCCTCTTTCCTACTTGGGTAACTTCCTCAAAGGGGTTGAGCTTTGACATACGTCGTACATCTATCTGTATGAAATTTAAATGGTTATTATTTTTAAAAACAGCAGTTTAAGGGCGGTTCTTTCTGGTTACTTTGTTGATATTTACAGCGCAACGTTATATCATCTTAGAGCTTCACACCAACAGTGGGATGATTTTGGTACGATCTAGACTCATGTCTAGTGTGTTCGTCTGAGGTTTATACTAACTAGAGTAATCCATTTTACGATTTCCTCTCAGGGGTTCCAAGGCGATTAAGAGTATACTCTCTGGATCAGACCAACAATTCCTGTTGGATGAAGACAAGAACTCAAAAAAGCATCACTTCCACCACAAGACGTCTATTCCTGTCTGTTTCCCCAATTGTATATAATATCAAGCCCAAATAAATTACTTTTCATAGATTAGTAAGCATGCATATGAATCGATATACAAGGCTGAACGGTGGGGTTTAATCGAGACTCACAATACTCATATTTTTGCTCAATAGCAACCAAAATTAAAACGTGGCAATAGTTAATAACTTTCCAATATCCTCTTTAGATAAGAATTCGTTTTATTCCATGTCAACATTTCTCACAGATAGGGGCTAAGGTTGAAAGTTCTCAGACTGTGTCTCCAATGAGACCTTTTGCTGCTCTTCCTTTATTCGGGAAATGCTCTTGGCCCCATTTATTCTTTTTTTTTAGATTAATAATACCAATCTATAGGTCCCTACATTATTCCTCTCTTATGATGTGGCGCATAAGTCGGTCAGGCATCAAGGTTCACAAAAATAATAACGATCCCTGTAGATTAGAAATCTGAGAACATGTCGATCATCTTAATAATAGCAATAATAAAAATTAGTATGTCAGCCTAGCCAAGAAGCGGTGAGCTCGCACTATTTTCCATAATAGGGAGACTTGTGGTACAGGAACAAGGCTGAAACAATAGATCATACAGGCATGCAGGCATGCAATTATCCGCAGTATTAGGTGGCTTGGTTACATTCAAAATTGAATACTACGTATGATGACATGACCTCAATATTGGGACTAAATGCATAAAGTAACGGGCGCATATCTCAGCAACGAGTATTTTAAACTGGTCCAAACGATGGACGCCAGGTTGTCTATTTTTGAGGTCGACTGTAACATCGAATAATTCAACAAACGCGAGAAAATGTTTTCCCGAGTCCATCATATATATTAAAACAACATTGAAATATTCATTCTTAAATAATTCAAGTCCTACATGTAGCCAGTTTAGAATTTGCCGCTCGCAGTAGCTGCGACGCGCGTTGGCAAATGTGTCGCTGGCACATCGAATAGCATGTAATGATTTGCTGTGCCTGACATTTGGAGGCTCTTACCAGCAGTAAAGAAAGATATTACTGGCTTGACAAACATTGAAAATATCTGACGTGGACACGTAGCCGAGCAGCACGTACATGAACCAGGGATGATTGCCTAATTAGGGAAAAGAAGCCCAAGTCCTCGTAATACGGCTATTTATGTCTCCTGCCAATTTCCGATCGCTCTTTCTTGCAGGCTGAAAAAAAAGGAGTCATCATGTGAATCAATGATAAATTTTATGAAAGTTTGTTGATGAGGATACAAAAGTGTAATGGATTGAGTAATAATAAATACACGGGCACGCAACACCAGTGACAATGCGCGCATATTGAAAATAATCAGCCGCGGTATAATAATATCAAGAAAAAAAACCCCCAGGTCATCGCTTATAATGCTTGTTTGCCAATTAGAAAAATCTCCATGCAGCATGGCAAGTCAAAGTAAAAAGAGCGAGTCAATCCGCGGTTATATCAAACCGTGTAACAACCAACAAGAACAAAGGAAAAGCCCCCAAAATAAAGCTCCAGTATTACCGTAATATGCTGAAAAGATCCTGGCATGATTTGTTTCTCAAATGCCTTTAAAACAATTCTAGTCGTGTCTGGTCAGTCAGTGTGGGGTCAATGGCAGGACTGCAACGTACGCTCCGTCATGCGCCAATTCAGCTCCTACGCTAAGATAACACCAGAAATTGAACGCGCCTATTGTCGAGAGTTCAAAGCCGTCCAAGGGTCGTCCTTGTCCTTTTGCCACATGTAGGCAGTGCTGTGGTTGCTGGTCATCGGGGTCTGTTCTTTCTTCGGCGGTATTTTGTTGTTGGCGCTGGGATTAATTGCGTAGTGGTGGCTCTCTTGACTGACGCCAGGGTTTTGTCGTCGATCTCCTGTATTCCGGCCCAAGATGTCATCGTCGTCGGGTGGGCAGTGTTTGATTGTATGCCGGCTACCTATCCCGCGAAAGTCCTCGGGGTCACTCTTCTCGGAGCGGTCATGCCTAAAATCGAAGGTAGAAACGATGAGCCATGCGGGCGCTAAATTTTGAGGGCTAGTAGGAGAACGCATCACATGGAAATCAGGCTGAACGTGCTAACCATGGGGGGAGTTGGGGTTGGGGTTGGGCCACAAGGAAAGCTACTGCGCCAACCATAACTTTCTTAACGCCGCTTGGATGAAATGGTATACGTACTGGTTCCACTCGTAAGTGCTCATCACGCACAAGTTTGCAGTAGAGCGGTGTGCTCCGTCAGGATAATCTTGTAGTAGGGGAGTGCAAAGCGGTATGCTAGAAAGAGCATCGGTCTGTAGGGGGCCAGATGGAAGTATTTTCAGAGAGAAGATGGTGCCAAATCGTGACCTGGAAAATGGCAATGCCATCCAGGATTGAGAGAGGACATTGGGCCTTTAAATATACATGAGTCGCGGGTTGAGGCTCACGGCGAAGTAAATCTCACCGACTCCATTTCTGACCCGAGGGTGCCGAATAGTAACAAAATGGTGGCGACTATCCTTGGTATTTGCCAGCGAACCGTCATCATTATTGCAAATAGTGGTGCAAGGCTAGACAATCCGTATCAATTAATCCGGTGGCCCCTGGGCTTCCACAGCTGGCACGCTTAGCGCACCGACTATCCTCTTCCGGTAACCCAGGACACTGGTACTCGCGTCTGAACATTGATATACTCACCTGTCATTCATCCGGAAATCAAGTCCTCTGCACAGAATGAAACAACATTCGCCGGCCCTTTTGCAGGATCAAGACAACGCCAGAGGATTCCACGTAGCTCCGCCAACTCCGTCCAAGCCGTTAAGTCGTATTGGGCTGTTGTTGTGCTTCTCCCCTCGCAGTATTCACGGAGCAGGCGTGTGGGGAATAGTCGCAGATAAACATAGGCTGTTGCATAATGCGACGATGGCCGCCCCAGCCCAATAGATCCAATCTTGGCTCGTCACACCGAGCAAGAGCTAGTCGCCTTGCACTGGCTTGCAGCGCGAACCGGCGACTAGGATTAATCGTATGCAGCATGAGCCGAACAAGCCACTCCAGCCCCGGGAAGGCAAGCAAACAAGCAAGGCAATCCAGGGCACCACATGGCACAATAACTTGACTAATGCACGCCTTGGGCTTCAGCCGTGTCGGTATGCAGTTTCGAAAAGGTGCCACGTGAGGTTACCTGCCGCGAACAGGGGGATTTTAATTCGAGTATGGGCGAAACGGTGATCGGCGCTCCTTATAGTCCGGCCTGTGTTACCCCAGAGAGATGAACTCGGGGATCGCCGGCAGCCTCCGGTGCCGGACTAGCTCTTTTAAGGCGCTCATGGAATTTTGGAGGGCAGGGTTCTGAAGGAGAAACTCGTTTATTTTGTCCTAAAAAGGTAGTTGTCAGAATCTCTTTGTAGGACGAAGCACAGCCCTCTTAAGCGCACCGTGAGGCATTTCATCAATTGATGTGAGTTGACGGTCCCGGCATAGCCGAGGCAATCCTATGAATGTATCATCCTGGTATGATATTAATCGAAATATGACACGCACTTCTCAACTGTGAGGACTAAATTTCTCAAGGAGAACAACTCAGAGAGCAGAAAACCGTCGGCAACTAGCATATAAAAAAATAATTCAATTAGCCTTTGGGCTACGTTAGATTAGCATTGGGCTGACAACAAGCATACGCAGGCTAAATAAATCACCTAGTTATGGTCCTGTGGAGTGCTGTTAGCCATAGGTTTATGGGGTCGTGCGACTAATTCACCAATGACGGAGCTCAAACAAATTTCAGGTCTTTCCTGTCAACGGCTGTGCCCATTCTCTATATCCAATTGGACGGCACCACGATGCCCAACATTATACTTTGACTTTTCCGTATTTCAAGGTGACGACGTGCCTTAATGTTAGTTTAGGCGTCTATCTCGCTTATCAAATCCCACAAATACCAATAACATTTGAATTCGTTGGCCACTCGCAGCCCATGTGAGGTACTAGAGTATAGTATCCACCCAGAACTAACTAGCCTAAACCACATTAGAACGTAGATATGAGTAAGTCGGAATAAACCTTCTTACGCAAGTACCTCATGTGTCTCCTCTCTGCCAAGGCTATCAGCTCCGGTCGACTGTTTCAAGAAGCGCCGGGTGCGAATCACTCTCATGGCCCATGATACGCTGAACTTCTCGGGACACAGAAGTTCACATGGCCATCTAAATCCACTCATATTTCCAATTATGATACAGGATACCTATGTGGACCTCCTAATTTTAAAAGTTCGAAGCGTCTTCCAACCGGGAATCGTGTGAATTTGGACCTTATATGTTCTAGCATGCGCGCGTGCTGCTCGTAGCGTCCAACGGCAATCCAGCTGAACAAATACGATCGTAACCGTGCCCATAAATTCCACTCCTTGGGCACATGAAAATTCTGCATAGAGGCGTACTCGAAGTATATTGGGTAAAAGCCGGCAAACTCCCAATCTAGGAGCCACAGATCACCCGAGGGTGCAAGAAGGATATTCCGAGGAGCAAGATCGTGATGTGTAAACACAAATGTATCCGATTCTGATCGGGGTTTTTCTTTGGAGTCCACCACTCTGCCCTGGTTTGCAGCCTGTATCGCATTGCGCATGCCCGTGAAATTGTCACAGAATCGAAGGAAGCATGCAACGTCTTCGGATTTAGAATTTGCTGGAATGCCAAAGCGATCGTCTAGCCAGAATGACCGGCACTCGCCAGATACCAGTGACCCAGCGGTGGGTGATGTTACTGATCGAAGATGTGTGATCATGTAACGAAGCTGCAAGCTGTTGAGCGAATTCCATGGCCTGGACTGCATCTTCCACCTGGCTCGGCTCTTGATGTTTGACAATAAGGTCTGCGGAAAGCAATGTCACTCTGGAACCATGCCACAATGAAGGGAGTTCGATGATATGTTGCGTTAATTTAGCGTCAGAGTAGCACTGAAGCAACTCGTCACTTGACACTGAATCCATGACTTGATCGCTGAGCTCGTCGAGTAGTTATCGGTTCAAGGTAGAGGAAAGAAAAAGCCGTCCTCATAAATTCCTATCATGCTCATGGATAAGTTTAACCAGCTGAACAGTCTTGTATTTCGGGAGTGCTAAGGGCGGAGAGAAAAATGAGGACATCTGGAAGTTACAAAACTGTTACCGATACATGTTATGAGTCCTGAGGATAAAAGTTTTACCGATGACTCCGACAAACTGGATTCGAGGTTTATTTTTATGTTTGTTTTTTTGTTTCTCCTTTTAATCTTTTGTTAATCTGAAAATTTGGGCTATGTTTTTTTGGTCTTGTTTTAGAATTAATTTACAGAGGGAAATTCGACTGTATCAAAGCAAAATCAAAGTAGTATTGTATTTCATACAAAAAAGTATTCCCTACAGCAAGTTGAATAACGCATCCCCAGTAGGAATGCAACGTGTACCTCGACTTTCCCAACTCTCGCTTTCGATCTTGACTTCCAGTATTGATGAGGCTCCAAAAAGGATTTCCGACGCAGAGCGCACGGACATCATTCACTTCTTGCCGCTACCTCCGTTGCCTCCGCTTGGGGGAGTATAGACCGATGAACCCTGACCAGCGTTGTAATAGGTGCTGCCGTTGGGGTTGCTGTAGTAGTAAGAGCCGTCTCTAGATCGACACCGGAGTTAGTACAGCCTCCGTCTCTGTTCCCAATATCTAGTGTAACCCGTAACAAGATATGGAAACCATGAGAGCTAGAGGATAGATAACGAACGCGTTGGAGTAGTGATACGAGTTAGTATTGGCTGCACCACTGCCGTAGTCACGAGCACAATAATGATTTCCCTGCAAGACAGAATATGAGCGTTACATCCATGGAGAGAGAGATGGAAGCGCGATTCACCTGGCTGTTGGTGCCGGAGCTCTTGTACGTGAAGCTGTCAGGCATGTTGGCGATTTGCAAGATATTCAGGTGATTCTAGCTGGAATGGATGGAGAAGAGACAGCTGGAGGACGATCGAAAGTGAGTTGAAGCTGGAGAATGAAGCTGGGAAGTGAAGAAGTGAGTTGTAAGGGAGAGGAAAGAGCGGAGGGCGGTCAGGGTCGCTCATCAATAAGGTTAGCGTCATCGACCCCGCTTGGAGTTACTTAATGCAATCATTGACCCTCCGGACCTATTTCATTGTTGTTCATTGTCTTGACTTTCTTTCCTATCGAAAGCATCACCCCAAGTGTGCAACTAGCTTTGTGGGCGTCGGCTAATACTATCTAGTACATGGCTGACCCTTCAACAGAGTGCTTTTCAAGCAGGTGGTGGTTCATGTGACCAAATACCAATTCTTGAAGCCAGGAGCCAGTTGCCCTTAGCAGGCACTATGCCTCGATACATCGAAACCAGCCCCTCAGCTTGAAGCCAGAAGGAGAGCAAAGGACTCATGAAGCGCAAAGACAATCTAAGGATCACACTGATTTCGTGAAGAACCAATACATCGCCGCATACTCAACCGACAAGGTACCTCCTTTCTGTCCCTCACAGGTCGCCGGCGCATTCCCGCCAGCGGTATGCGTCCGGTAAACACTGGTCACATCCGACGTCGATTCCGCACTAGGCAACAGGTACAGCCATGCCACCGCTCCATTCGCACTCGGAGACTGGCCAACTGGGGACTGGTTGGGTGCATTCATTGAACCAGCCTTGTGAGCAATCACCTGACCGTATTCGTGGTTGGCGGTGTTGAGATCAAACACCGCAGTGGTCGAGTTTCCGAAGCGGTGGTGGCCCAACACGTTCGGCGAATCCGAGGCCAAGATCTCGTCCTTTGTGCTGTTGACTGAGAACTGGAGCAAAAGGTCGGGAATTTTGTCGACCATGTGCTCGTAGTTTTGTACAAGGCAGTTGGCGTTATACAAGGCAGCTATAGCACCGATAGCGGCAGGGGTTGCGGCAGGGGATGCGGCAGAAGTAGTGGAGTCACATGTATAATTCTTTTGATAAAAGTCAGCATCTTTCCTACTTGTCTGGGCCCTGCCGGTCCGAATACCAACTTCCCCGCTTGCGAACTAGGTATAAGGCGCTACTCACTTGAATGCCGCGGCCGACGGCCACATACTGCAGTCTTTGTCCAGTGGGGGTCGGAAGGCTGGACGAAAATTTTGTCAAAGATGGGACACTAGACATGTTCATCGAGCATTTCCCAGTCAATGAACCGAAAAAATTCGAGCCATCCCGGTGGTGCGGTGTCCATCGGGTAGAGGGCACGGGAGAGCCCACGGCCATGGCTATAAAAGCGAAAAATAGAAAGGATGCCAGCATCGTGAAGTTGGTAAATAATAAATAAAGAGAATAAAATAATAGAATAGTTTTTATTCACAGGTTCAAGCCAGGAACCGTTGTCACTATTCGAAGAGAGAAAGTATTTTGTGTATTAATATAGTCGGATGTGTTAGCAACCGGGATGTCAGTTGATATAAATAAAGGCGAATATACCAAGAAAGCGCTAGTTTAGAAGAGTCGGGATACTCGGCACTTGGTCAATAATCGCTAACTAGCTAATAAGCTATAGCCCAACGGAGCAGGTGGTACATGTGCACAAGTACCCTTGCCATGCACGCAAATGGAGACGGAATGCCAAGAACAGGATATCGACACCTCGTGTCCAACCATAGGCAGTGGGTCACTACATTAGTATAAAATTGTTCCTAAAAAAGAACCTATTGCTGGCAGATGCCTAGTGTCTTCAGCAGCTGCACGCGAACGATTGTATTCTTCAAGGACGCAGATGAGTGTCTGTGATTGGAAACATTCTATAAAAAGGACTCCGATATAAACAAATCTTGCATTGCGAGAGGTGCCAACAGCGTAGTATCCGTTTCACTTGACGCTCGACTGCGTTTCAACGCGACTGGGTTGTCGAGTATACAAATGTTGACGGGCGGCTGGTGATTGGGCAAACTGGGATCTGGAATGCCGCTGAAGAAAGACCCACTGTGACATTTTTAGAAACACTCTAACCACTTGTGGTGTGTAATAGTGGAGTATCTTGCATATTGACCAATTAAGGATAATACGTTTATTTACTGCTAACTTAATAAGGAATAAGCAACAATGACCCACTTATTCGCTAGCAAAACGCCTCGGCGCGGATTGACAGCATCGGATTGGCCGTTCAAGAATAGCATCAGCCTAATATAGATGCAAGAGCGCGAGGAGAAGTCGGTCAGAGCAGTCTAGACGAGAAATCGGGCATGCATATTAGCTGTAATCTTTTCAATATATAGAATCAAATATATACCTCATGAGATAGGGCGAGTACAGTAACTAGCACCTAAAAGGATAGGGTATCGTCCCTAGTGACAAAACATATTCAAATGTTCTGTAATTTGGATTCATTTTTGGCTTAATTAGAAGACTACAAGGTAAAGAGCCCCCAAAACAGCTTTACCCTGCAAAGCATGACTCGAGTTGTTCATCAATTGATTGTCAATGCTAGCCAAGTGCTCCGAAGCGAAGTATACGCAAAAAAGACGCTGCTGAGAAGCTATTTTGGTAGAATTGTTCCCTTCGAAGCTTAGAAAACCTGTCGTCGACCAATTGAGTGCACTCATTCAATGATCTGACATCATTGACGAAACGCCAAAGGTTTCCAATTTTTGTGTATTATGCTTTGTATCCGACGGATTCGTCCGACGAGTGTCCGGATTCACCAACCACCTGACAATCTGACCAGGAACGTCAATTGACTCATCAGGTCAATTGAACATCGACTTGCCTACTGGTCACTGGTACGAATGCACTGTCAAATGACTTATTTGTATTGCTCGACGATCACAATAAACCCTAAGTGACTAAAAGTTTCGTATCTATTAATATATCTCCATCTAAAAATAAGTCTTCACACCCACACCACATCCTGTCGAAAACGCCTGAAGAATTTTGATTATCTTACACACCACACGGACCTGAAAAATAGTCCGGACCAATGTCTGCAACACAACCCACACCAGAATAGCGCCAGCAATATGCAGATAAGACCTATCCCGGCACAAGAGGCACGAGGACGGAAAAATAAGAAGAAAATGAGGAGATGGTAGTATAATACAGTTGTAATGGGGGAGAGTGTCACCCGCCAAGAATATTAAGAGGTGGTGCCGAAAAGACGAAGAATGACCTCGTACCTAGGCGAAAATTAGTCTTTATCACAAGAGAGGTGACGGACGACACTTACATTCCGAACATGATAGCGGCAGACGGAACAACACGCAAGAGATGCGGAGTCAGTCCGCCGTAAAGTCCCGCCATGCCTTCTTCCCTGGCGACAACCTTGAAGCATTGAATTAAACCAGTGTACTTCACGTGAACCTTGCCGCCACCGACGGGCACAACGGGTGCTTGTCTAAGTCGTGTGCGCACAACTTCGTGGGGGTATGTGGCTACCGCAGCAATCAACTTGGCCGCACCAGCAGCAGTAATACGGCCGCCCCAGAGCTCCACGTCATCCCAGGTAGTATGCACATGGTTTGGGTCTGCCAATTTGGCGGCTTCGCGTCTCGCTAGAAACATCTTCATCTGCTCGTACAGAACCCATTGCGAGGCACTCTCGACAACGCCGAGATACGAGGCAGACAGCCCCTTGTATAATCCTCGAATCCCCTCGTGCCGAACTGTTTGTTTGACGCAGTCCCAACTGTTCTTGTATTGTCGACCGCCCTTTCCACTCTCGGCATTGTTTTTATCGAGTTGTAGACGAGTCTTGATCAGCCAAATAGGATTCGTAGCTGTGCCGGTGGCCATGCCTGCAATAGCTGCAGCACCCAAATGAATGCCCCATGGTGTTCTCGTTGAGTCATGGTAGCCCAGGTAATTGCTCAGAACTCGCTTTCCATTACCATAGACATAGAAGTTGATCGCACGAGCAGGGACAACACCGATCAGATTAGGGCCAAGACCTTTGAACAGTGCACGAGGACCTTCGTGTTTGTATATTGAGTGAAGAATTTGGAATGTTTCGTTGAAATGCAAGAGGGCGCTGCGCGGAAGGGCGATGATGGCAGGAGCTGGCCGCACATGGTGTGCACTGCGCAGCTCTTGCAGTTGGGTCTGATAAAAGTCTGACTGAAGCCTTGTTTTCAATACATCCAAAGGACTCGTCAAGGTAGCTGCTGTCATTCCGCCGACTCTAAAACACGATTCTCGTTAGCATGGACAACTTGGCTTTCGTCGGCAAATTCTTCCTGCTTACCCTCCTGCAACAAAATGCGCGAGTGGCTTTGCTTTTGGCGGCTCATCTCGCTTTGGCATAATTTCGCCGGTTTCTCTGGATTCAATCACCGTGCCCTCTGAGGTAAGCTTCTTTGGCAGTTGCGCCTGCGCAGGGCTGCTATGTGAGACCGTCGAGAAGGTCATGCTGGATTGTGGATAATATGGGGGTGGAGTAAAATCGAATAAAGAGGGACTTTGGTCCGTAGAATATCGCGTTAATCTTCCGTCATTAGTAAACGATAAAAATTGTACATGAAATGAAGAAAGGAATGGGAAGAGTAAGTTAAGGAGTCGAAGTCTCTCCCGAGAACTTTTTTTGCGGAGTTATCGGGAGTCGCCAACAGCCCCGGCCAATCACACGCCCGCCATGGCTCAGCTTTGAATCCGCCACAAAACAGTTTAACACAGGTCGAGTGACGCATGCGAATTCTTATACATAAAGCTGTGAGTTTGTATGTAAGGTTTTGTCTAATAAAACTGCGGACGCTACCCAACGTGCGTCTATGTTAATGACCACAGTATTTTCGTTGGGTGTCTCCAGTATATAACAACACAACCCGGCTGGCTCTTATCTACATCTGATGAGACTGATTGAAGTTGGAAAATTTTTTGGTTTATTGTTTTCTCATTGGGAGGTTCTATGCACAAAACATAAGGTTTCCCGAACCATTTTGCTCATCATGCGACCCACGAGCTGCAAAGACATACACACAAAACACCCAATCCCAGATTTTTTCCGATAGAAACCATTTAAATGTGAGTGTCGTAAGGGATAGGGGTGATCGTCTCGGGGAAGTTGTTGTTCGAGTCAACAACGCGGGATTCACGGGGTTGGACGGCTTGTCTCTTCAAGTGAAGGTGAGTGCCGCTCTCCTTGGCCTGGCGCTTCTTGATGGCGTTCTCCTTGACACGGTTGATGAACTCCTCACGGGAGCGGGAGTGGTGGACGTGCTCGACGCGGACGTTGATGCGCTTCTCCATGTAACGGTTGCCGACACGCTTGTAGATGATGACACCGACGGAGGACTTGGTCACGTTGTAGACAACACCGGTCTTGCCGTGGTACAACTTGTAGGGCAAACTGTAGAAAGAAAAACCGTCTCAGCATATGAACAACATTTTTCCAGTAAATTCGTTTTCCGTAGCAGGTTGAATGCCTTCGCAAGGCGAAGATGGAAGATTGACTAACCCCTTCTGAACAGCACCATTGCAGCGGATGTCGACAATATCTCCGACCCTATACTCCGTCAGAATAAAATCCTTCTCAAAAAGATCTCGTTGGAAATTCGCGCATACCGGTATTCCTTCAGGTAGGTGGAGAGGGCAATCATGCCCTTCTTCTTGAAGTCGCGAGAAAAGGCATACTATTCGCAGTCGTTAGTTCGTTCGTTCGGCCGACACAATCGCTCAATTCGCATGATATAATGTTCGTAAACATACCCGAGTGCCGGCGCGCAGACCGTGTGAGTGACCCATCTCTGCGGTGTTGTCGTGATGCTGGTGGTCGTAAAGCTGTCGACTTACAAAGTGGTGTGCCTCTGTCCGCAAAGTTGGTGATGGCTCGGGCGGTTAGTGCGCGGGCTAATCCGTATCAGGCATGATATTAGGGCTGGCCCTACAGCAGCCAATTACCGCCGCTTCGCTTCGCTTAGTGGGTCCTGCGGATGCCCTCCACTTCGAATCTCATGAGAACTTCGAACAAATTCAAGTGATCGTTCCGACCGACCTCATCACGACAACTGGGAGAGTACCACCGCAGCCATGGCCCCGTGAGTAAAACCACAGATGCGCAGTCGACAATGAAGTATCTAATTGATTTTCTCGTTTTCCAGCATTTCCTACTCCAAGACCTACAAGACTCCTCGTCGACGTGAGTACCCTACAATCACTTGAACAATTTCGATCATCGCGATACTAACATTTTGCTAGCATACGAGTCGGCCCGTCTGTCAGTACTCCCCGGCCACTAAGTGGAAGCGTGCTTCTGCTTATGTCGTGTTGTCCATTCCTAACCCCTCGATAGTGACTCCGAATTGAAGATCGTCGGCGAGTTCGGTCTTCGCAACAAGCGTGAGGTGTGGCGTGTCCAGCTCACCCTCTCCAAGATTCGTCGTGCTGCTCGGTATGGATACCACATTTGCCATTGAATTGTTGAGGCGGGTGACCTGACTGGTGTTCTTTTTAGTGAGCTTCTTACTCTCGACGAGAAGGACCCCAAGCGTCTCTTCGAAGGTAATGCCTTGATTCGTCGTCTGGTTCGTGTCGGTGTGCTCGATGAGTCCCGCATGAAGCTCGATTACGTCTTGGCCTTGAAGATTGAGGATTTCTTGGAGCGCCGTCTCCAGACCTGTGTCTACAAGCTCGGTCTTGCCAAGTCGATCCACCACGCCCGTGTCCTGATCCGCCAGCGCCACATCCGGTATGTTCTGGTTTCTGTTTAGCTGGGAAGTACATCGTACTAACAATTCGATAGTGTCGGAAAGCAGATCGTCAACGTTCCTTCCTACATGGTCCGCCTTGACTCCCAGAAGCACATTGACTTCGCTCTCACCTCGCCCTTCGGTGGTGGCCGCCCTGGTCGTGTCCGCCGCAAGAAGTCCAAGGCCGCTGAGGGCGGTGATGACGAGGAAGAGGAAGAGGAGGAATAGATTAAAAATTGATACCAAAAAGTCTTTATGGACAGGGTCTCTGAGGAGTTTTCTGCTGCAGCATAGGATAATAGCATGTTGTATGGTTACGAGTCAATATGAACTAGCTACACAGGTGGCTTTATTTTCAGAGGTTCAACATTAGATTGAAAAAAAAAAAAGTATGTAGATGGTATATGAATGTAATATGAGCACATTAACGCCGTGACCCTGGTATCATCAATTCATCAAGCAACTCCGAAACATAACCCTAATTTTCCACATCAACCAACTTTTTCAAAGTAGCTTCAGCGCCGCGATACCATCTGCCCATCTCCTCCAACCCATCGCTCTCACCCTCAAGCTTCTTCCTCTGTGCCTCACGCGCTTGGCCGAGAGTCTCCGTCTTTCTCCGCTCCAAAACGCTGAGTTCTCTTTCCATTGCTTCTGCTTCTCGTGTTTTGCGAGGAAGGGTGGTTTGCATTGACGTTAATTGGCGATCAATTCCGGCCAGTTCTGCTTCGCGTTCTGCAAGTAGCGACAAAGTTGCGGGTAGCGACAAATTTTGAGAAGATGCCGGATTGCTAGGATCTGCGGCGAGTGCGTGCTGGGCCTGTGATGCCCGTAGTGTGGCAATTGTGTTTTCTAAATTGGCAATCTCCTTGGGAAGGGTCGCAAGTTGTGTTGTTTGAAGTTGCACATTTTTGTATCCTATTTATAAACATCAATAAGCGGCTCGTCTAGGAAAGGTCGTGTACCAAAGGAACAAGAACTTACGTGTAGCCAATTCTCTACCAACCTTTTCCATATCCTCTACCATGAGCCGTACTTCCTCTTTCCGGTTCTTGAGTTCTTGTTTGACTTCTGCCAATTGTGTCTCCAACTCCACATTCTCATTATGCCCTACCACGAGCGGCGGATCTCCAACAATGGCACGTAGAAACTTTTCTTTTGTGACCTGTTCTAGGTATGAAAAGCGTAGTTTTGAGAATAGTTCCTATTCCCACGAGAAGGAATCTATCAGCCAAGAACAAAAAAGTTTTTGTATGTCTGGTTATCGCCCACCTTGTAATGCGTCAAATCCGCCTCCAACGACGCGGGGGTAGGGTTCTCTGATGGATTTATTGACGCATCCGAAGCGCGTTTGGATACTGATCGCGAAAATTCTGCGACATCTAACGACGACGTGATCGGTTCGCTAATCCGTAAAATCGCGAGTTCGGTATTGGGGTCATTGTTTTGACCTTGTTGGATATGTTGGATTTTGGCGTAGGCTTTGGCGGGGGATAATGGTGCTGCCATTGTTATGGCGTGCGAGCCAGACAATTGGGATGCGTTCAATATGCGAGATCACAGCGAGGATTTCGTTGATAGTCAGAATATTATTCCAGGATAGTAAGATTCAATCAGAGGTCCGGCAATGGTGAATAAAGACTATGTTCGACTCCGTCGCGACTGCGGCGCGATATAAACAAGGCCGGCTGCCTATCGCGGTATGTTTGTTCTGTTTGCTCGGAGCGGCGCCGACGTTTAATCCAAGGCGACAAGAAATCCTGAGGGCAACGACGACGCACAGCGTTGAGATGCATTGCTATTTCACTATTTGCCTTTCTTACAGAGGTTAGGTATATCCGCAAATATTGGATTCCTCCAACATCATCCCAAGCTCTCTTGCGATGCCGCTCGGAGAGGCGATCGACGACCCCACCGCAAATGACGATTATGTCGCCCAGCTGCTTGCCTCTGAAGCCAAAGACAAATCCTTGAAGTATTCCACTCTTGGACTTCAGGCTTATTTACCTCGCCGGTAAGACTTTTCCGTGTGCATTGCGTGCACCCCTGGATCATCTTAAAGCTAAAGGCTTCTTTCTGCAGACCAACAGAACGGGCACCTAAACCCAACACACGCTTTCTCAAAAACATCCTTCGAGACACAGATAGCCACAATGCTGCACTCAAACAAAAGGAAGAACAGGAGGCGAGGGAGCGCATGCGCCAGCTTCGTGGCGAGAAATCGCCGTCTTCCCGGCGATCGCATCATGCCGAGCGTTCCAGAGACAAAGATAGAGACTACCGAGACAGATCGCCTCGACACCTGAGGGAAGAACGCACATCATCTAGGCGGTCTAAATCTGATTCGTATCGTGATAGAGACGACGAACGGCGTAGACGGCACCGTCATCGAGATGAAAGTAACAGCGATTCGGATCGTGAAAAGCCTTCGAGGTCTCACCGACGACATCGTGATGACGATAAGAGGTCGAGAAGAACACGAGACTACTCGAATTCTCCGCATAGATCTTCACGACACAGAAGGTATGAAGAAGATGACCACCATGGCCGGCGCAGGCGCTCTGACCGGTCACGTTCGAGATCGCCCAGGCCCTCCTCCGCAAGGCACTCCAAAGAAGATCCGCGCACTCACCGCAAAGCTGAGAAATCAACTTCTGGAAGCTCCTCCCGAAAAGATCCTGAACTAGAAAGAACACCTAAAGACCATGACTTGGATGACGACTCAGATCCTCTGGAGGATCTAGTTGGTCCTTTACCGGCGTCTTCACGCAGGAAAGACATTGTTGCGTCACGCGGTAGAGGCTCCTACCGCGAGAATACAAGCACAATTGACTCTCACTTTGCACATGACTACGACCCCAAACTTGACGTGCATCTTTCTGATGATGAAGGCTCTACACAAAAACCCACGCGCAGACCCGTGGCTGGCCTGATGACGGGAGAGGACGACTGGGACATGGCCCTCGAAGCGCTCCGTGACCGAGCCGAATGGAAAAAGAAAGGCGAGGAACGGCTGCGCGTTGCGGGCTTTGATGGCGATGTTGTCGACAGATGGAAATCCCATCCGGCTTTTTCATTGGGGGCTACCACC
Source organism: Talaromyces sp. P118-02 (assembly GCA_037040535.1). Lineage (NCBI taxonomy): Eukaryota > Fungi > Ascomycota > Eurotiomycetes > Eurotiales > Trichocomaceae > Talaromyces > Talaromyces sp. P118-02. The sequence goes on from JAXQGY010000928.1 coordinate 1,003,897, forward strand.
AGCAGTCACGATACCGAAGGAAATATCGAGGATGTTCGGTGGGCAAAGAAAGGTGAAGGACGGGAGTGGGATCGAGGCAAGGTGATGAATGAAGATGGCGTTTACGATATAAAAGCGCAGTGGTAGTGATCTATAAAATGATCAATTGATCCAGAGTAGACTCCTCTATACAGGTTGGAAATAATAAGTCATGGTTTTGGTTAGCAGCATATAAATCTAAACCAAATACCCCTAGCTATCATGAAAGGTGCGTCGACCATAGCATTTCAATGTTACCATGTTTGGCAATATCGGCGGTCTATATGCATATTGTATGAAAACTTCGGCTGTTTTCTTCTCTTGGTATCAATGATCAATCAATTTATGCGTATATATGTTGTAAAGTAGACAGCTCTGCCGGGTTATCAAAATTCATCGCCTTTCCCTGGTGTACCTTTGGGATAACCTCGCCGGCCGCATCAAGATCGTGAAGCTCCGGTCTTGTCTCCAGTGGTAATGCTATTTTCTATGGACCGCTGCCGATTTCGAAGTCGCAACCAAAAGATACACCCAACAGCGGCAAAAAAATACACAATGAGGGAGATAATGATGGCTGATACAATGACAGACACCGGGGGCCCAGAAGCACTTCCAGATGGTCCTTCTGTTGGTATGGAGGATACCTCTGCTTCTAGGGTTGAAATGGAGACAATCAATCCAGACTCCTGGGCAAGCACCGATGCAACTGTTGGGTTGATGCTTTGTGTCTGTGTTGCAGAAGTTGAATTTATTCTCTCGCAATACTCAAGAGTCTGTTGTATTTCAACCAAGATACTAGTATTTGAGCCGCTTGACGGTATGTTTGCCGTCTGGGACTCGATGCATGAAACACAAGCCCTGTAGTAATCTATGGCCAGACTATCCGCACAAGTTGCGAGGGTCGTTTTTGTTTCATTGACAGCAAGCCAAGCAGCATCTTGAAGGCAAGAAAACCAATATTAGCTACCTCTCAATAGTTCTTCATGGATCTGCACCAGGATGATAGCAGGAAAGGATGAACATACTGCATACATCGAAGCACTCGGCCGGAGGGGAATCTCTAGACAACTGCCGTCGAACATGTTGTGTAACAATAGACCAGATATTTCTCAGTCCAAACATAGTCAAGCAGTAACCCTAAGATGGATATTTTGGCAGTAATACGTTTGCTGCTTTTCGCTTCTGACAAGAAGATGACAAGAACCACAAATAAAGATAACAGCAAGAAAACAAGAGAAAAGGGAAAAGAAGACGAGGCTGGGGTTTTCACTCAGCTCTCCTTCATTATTCAAAGTGATCGCAGCAAACGGATCGAAGATCTTGTCCAACCTTCCTATTTCGGCAAGACTAGGCATCTCGGGCCAATCTCATGCAATCGTTACTTTAGCGCTATGCGTTGTGCTCTGGGGATATGCATTTCGGGAAGTGTGATTGATCAGAAGAAGACAAAGAAAATGAAAAAAGAAAAGAGAAGGAACTAATTCGAAAGGACTTGTCTGCCAAAATTGGACATATTCCTCGGGGATATCACGGAGAAAATTTGCAATGGTATATGTATCTTTTACTTGCAGAATTTCCTGGTAAAACAAGAAAAGTACAACATTTGAAGTATAATTTAACTGGGGTATTTGCGAATTTAACGATGGATGTTATGAAGACTTTATGTGTTTTGACTATCCATGCTGGACAGACTGTATACACGAGTTAGAATATATCTGATGTTTGACTTGATGTACATATGTACTCGCTAATCACCAACCGTCAACTGTTGACCTGTGCATGGAGTATTTCGCTGCGACACTTTTTTGTGTATTTTTCATGAGAGCGCCAGCGTAGTTTCTCGGCTGTTATCAGAAAGAGTATCACAGCTTGTCGATAAAGTTCAGACTACATAGGTAAGTGGAGCATTGAGTATGAGCGTGTATATATATGTCATAACGCTTCTAATTTTATAGATAGGACGTCGGAACATCGACTGGATATCTGAAATCGAATCCTCGATCGTTAAAAAGTTATATAAAAAGTCTAGTTAAACCTCAAAATAAAGATTTTGCAAATCGCTGACATGTGATCATCGAGATCCGCGATTGCATCATCCAAATGCTACGCCTGACTGCGTGGTAGCATGACAAAAACCCCTGACGGAATCGCATTATCAGGTAGCGATGCACGCGCGGGGATTTACCAAAACGATGAACAAGTGGAAGTTACTTACAGGGACGCGCAATAATGCGCATGCTTTTCTGTTGGGGACCACTTCGTAGTCAAATTTGCATGTAACCATTTCGGCCTTGCCGGGTGATCCGTTCCTTGTCAGTCGACTTTTTTTTCCACGACGATCGGTTAGCGTTATCGATTATTTGTCCGATATGCATTAAACCACATCAAAGATGGTGCCCCAGAAAAATTGTTTCAGCGATTGGATGGGTTCGTTATGCCATTCCTTGATTGGAATTTGACGCTGATGATCGACAGGGCCAACCCCCACCAGTCTGTTGGCCACAATAACATGGGGCTGGATTGTCTTGACGATGTGACTGCAACCTGGTGCCAGACTTAGGTTAGAGCAATCGTGCCATGGCCCATGGGACAATGGAAAACCTTAGGATCGCATGACAGATGAACGGTATTTAAATCGGAAGGGTACGTAGCTCGGCTTCCTGGTGTTCCCCTCTCAGCCATCCCTTGCAAGAGAAACAACAGCCACCTCGGGACAATAAACAAGATGAAGTCGGTTCTACCTCTCGTCTTCGCTGCAGGCAGCAGTGCTGCTGCTTCCTTGCCCGACTATGTGCTCACCTATGGTATGGACCTGATCACCACTTCCGTCACCATGAGCAACTGCATTCTAACCAAGGACTTCTCGTGTAGCACCGGTGGTCTGGCTCGATGTCAACGAGACCTATTTCCCTAGCGACATGACCGCTCAGTTGGACAACTCGTATCCGGCCGTGAACGCCACTCGCATCCCCAGTTCCAGCTATACGGCCCCGTTGACCCTCGACAACTTGGACCAGCTCAACGACTTGGGCAACACCACCGTGTACATAACCTCCAACCAAGGTATCGCGGCCGACCCATCCTGGTTCGGGGGTGTCCAACCCGATTCCGACGGAAAAACCAACGATGCGACTAGCTGCGCGATCGTCACGTTTGACCACGGAAACAACACCCTCGACGCTTTCTACTTCTACTTCTATGCGTGAGTGTCCAGTCATCATGAAAAGAGGAAGTATACTTACAATTTGGCAGTTACAACAAGGGCGACAAGGTCGTGGGTATGTGGTTCGGTGACCACGTTGGCGACTGGTAATAACCACACATTCTGTAACATCTGAAAGTCCAAGGCTAATTCGTTGGTAGGGAGCACAACATGATCCGATTCCAGGACGGTGTGCCACAGGCTTTGTGGTACAGCCAGCACGCCAGTGGCGAGGCCTTCACCTACAACGCAACCCTCAAGATCAAGGGCCGTCCAGTTGCATACTCTGGCCGGGGCACCCACGCCAACTATGCCATTCCAGGGTCCGTTTGCACTCCTATCCAGAATCCGTTTTGTTGCGTTAGTTTTGTTGTATTGACTAGGCGTTTAGTGACCACGACCACACCATCCCCGGACACAATCTGCCAGATGGCTTTGTTGTCGACTACACCAGCAACGGCACGCTGTGGGATCCCACCGGCAACTACTATGCGTACAGCTATGACAACTCGACCACCAAGTTCACACCATACGACTCGAGCTATCCCGTCAACTGGCTGTACTTTAATGGCCAATGGGGTGATATCCAGGTTGCCAACCAGACTGGAATTTTCGGCGAGTACAAATACACCAGCGGTCCCAACGGTCCGAAATTCAAGGGCCTCGTTCGCGACAACGTGTGCCCCAACGGTGATGACTGCGATGTCAAGGACTATCTCATCTGGTAAACGGTTTCCGCGATAAGGAAATGCTTTTGTTTCGGCCAGTTTTGATGCACATATCTGCACATGTATATACGGTGAGCCGAGTCGTCAATATTGCGCATTAATGATTTGAGAAGCGAAACGATGATTTGTTATTGTTATATAGACTGGTAGACATCATTATTGTTGATGAATAAGATGCACAAATATCCCTCTGGTTCTTGTTCCGACCGTTTTTTAAGACGAGCACGAGGACCGTGCATTGGTATTCTGTGTTCTAGGCTTTGTGACTGATAAGTTATTTAGCAGGAAAAAGACCCCTGAGCGAGGCTGTGGCCAGACTCGGTTGTACTTTCAGGTACCCGAGCTGCCAACCATAGTGGAGATATACTTGCAGGTACCCAGGCTGCTGGTCATTGGCTCACCACGGGGTGCGGTCCCACCCGCCTGCAATTAAATTTGAGAACGTGCGATCGGCAGAGAAGCTTGGGGCTTCGCGACTCGAAATTAGCACCCCACCAAAGCTCATCGACGGAACGGAGTAGGAAGCGTTGGTCCCAGCTGGCGTCGGCGTTGCGGACAATGCTCGGTCGGACAAGCCATATAGCCTGAGATTTGATCGGAATGGGAGCGACAAAAGGCAGTACGTACAGTACGTATCTGGCATCTGCACATGACGGCTCATGCACCCCTGAATTAACTCGGCACTATTCACCAGTTTGTGTAATTCGTCGGAGCCGGAGCACGGCAAAGCTTGAGCTTTTCCACTTCAAGAGGATGACGAGTGCGGCCAGAGAGCCGGACAAACCTTAGTGGCCAGCCGGCGCCGTCTATCAGCCAACGGTTGTCTCCAATCGCGCAAGTGGGGGAAGTGAAGCAGCCCCTGAATGATGGGAGATGGCCTGGGCATTTGCCGGGCGTAAAAACTGCTCTTCCAGTTGGAAGGACTGCGCAGGCACGTCTAGTCCGGAAGCATTGTTAGTAAGTGGAGGGGAACCTTTATGGGGAATAGACTCAGACTAGGGAAAAGTCGCGACTCGCACAGCACCGGTAGCTAGCTACACAGGCAAACGTCTGGGAAGAAAAAAGTATACTCTTCTTGTCACCTGTTCTCCATCCCGCTGTCGTTCGTTTCTTCTGTTCGTGGTGTCGCTGTCGTCTTCTTGTCGAGGCGCAGTGACAGATTGATTACTTGCTTTCACTTTTCATACGAGAGCCGGACCATTCTCTCTCCTTCTTTTCATCTTGCTTCGCTAGCCCCTGGGCAGAGAACAGAGGAACTGATCTTGAGTCATCTCTCGGTCGACTAGGCAATCGCTCGCTGGACTTGTGAATGTCACTGACTGACTGATTGATTGATTGATTGAAGACTGCTGCACTCACTCTCGTTATCACGAAACTGCAGCATTGTTTCGTGTTAGAACCGCCCCTTGCGCTCGACGTTTCGACTTGTCAGGCCGCGACGAGGACTGGTCGTAGCATCATTCGTTCGTTCGTATAGCCACAGGTACAGCCCTAGCTACAGCTACAGCTACAGCCACCTGCCAGCGCACGTGTGAGTCCATTCCCCGCGCAGCAGTCGAGGCAGACAAGAGGTGTTGTGTTTTTGAAGGAAGTACTGATAGGTAGTATCAGGAAGACCAAGCAAACGCTCGCTGCTCTCTGTTTCAGGCCGCCCCTCCCGCTGCCCGATTAGGAAGCCGCCGCCATGGCCACCAGACCGCGCACGCCTGGCAACAGCCAACCGCCGCCGCCGCCCACCGACGCTCTTCCTGCCATCACGGAGAACGGCAACCGCGCGAGCCTCAACGTCAACAACACCTCCAACGCGGACGCTGCCTCGCGCCGCTCGTCCCTGGGCTTCTTGCGCCGCTCCAAATCCACTGAACCGCTCTCGGAGCGCAAAGGCAGTGGCAGCAACAAAATCTCCAAGAGGATGAAGGAACAGATGAAGGAGGAGGAGCAGCGGCGCCGCGAGTCCATTCCCCAGCAGGCCCCCCGTCTACCTGATCTCGCTCCAACCCCAAGAATGCAGACGTTCGGAGGTGAAGAGCGTCCTGCCAGTCTCGCAGTGCCCAACAGTGCTGCGGAAAGCCGTGCCAGCTCGTCGCACCACAGCTTGCCCCCCTCTGGATTCGCCCCGCCAGTCGTCGACCCCTATGCCAGGACTGAGAGCATGACCCATCGTGGCCGCTATAGCTATGCCAGCAGTGCAGTCAGCACCATCAACAACCCTCGCAGATTGCGCCGGCGCAAAGACCCCACCCCCTACAAGTGAGTCACCTTGTCCTACAGCTCACAAGTTTGCCATTGACTAATCCGACTAATCCGCTGGACAGTCTCCTCGTTGTCGGCGCCAAGAACAGTGGAAAGACCTCTTTCCTCAATTTCTTGCGCAAGTCTCTCGCCCTGCCTCCTAACAAGCACCCAATCCGCTCACAGGAAGAAATCATGGAAGAGATCAATTCCACGTCCAACTCCAACTTCAAGTCTCACTATCTGGAGACGGAGATCGAAGGCGAGCGAGTCGGCCTTACTCTCTGGGACTCGGAGGGATTGGAAAAGAATGTGGCTGATCTACAATTGAGAGAGATCACTGCCTTCTTGGAAAGCAAATTCGAGGACACCTTGGCCGAAGAAATGAAAGTGATTCGCTCTCCTGGCGCTCGTGACACCCATATTCACTGCGTCTTTTTGATTCTCGACCCCGTCCGTCTGGATGCCAATCTGGCGGCTGCCAACAAGGCGGCTGAGAAGGCCAATGGCAATTTCTCGGTCCCTCGCGTGACTAGTATTCTGGATGAAGACCTGGATCTGCAGGTTCTCCGCGTAATGCAGGGCAAGACTGCTGTGGTACCCGTTATCAGCAAAGCTGACACCATTACCACCGGCCACATGGCCTACTTGAAGAAAGCGGTATGGGACGGCTTGAAACAAGCCAGGATTGATCCATTGGAGGTACTCATTCTCGAAGAAACGGAGGACGACGAATCAGAGCCCTCTTTGCTCGAAAAGGATGAGGATGAGGCTACTGAGCAAGTAGAGGATGGTGAAGCTGAGGCTGAAACTGATGCTGATGCTGAGCCAGCCGACGCGCCAGCTACAACTCCTCTTCCTCGATCCCCTCCTCGGCCCCAACACAGGGCAAATAACTCGATCTCGATTACCTCAACCGCCGAAGTGCCCTTCATTCCGCTTTCCATCCTATCGCCCGATCCTCACTCCCTCGAATCGTCAGACCTCCCTGTTGGGCGTCATTTCCCATGGGGATTTGCTGATCCGTATAACCCCGAGCATTGCGACTTTGTGAAGTTGAAAGAGTCGGTCTTCAAGGAATGGCGCGCCGAACTTCGGGAGACCAGTCGTGAGCTGTGTTACGAGCGTTGGCGGACTAGCCGTCTGAACATCAACAGCGCCACGCCTAAGAAACAATTCACCAATTCGGGACGCTTTGGACCGCCACCAATGTCGAGCGGCCGCGTGACACGATAAATGGTGAGCACGACTAAACTGCTTTGATGGATGTGATGATCCCTCTGCCTCTGGAGGACTGTTCCAAGACAACTATCCGGGTCTTGTCGACTTGACGCTGTGGAGCCAGCTTCATGCTTCGTTTTCATTCTTTCAAATCATTTCCTATTCCTGTGTGGATTTCTTATCTCTTTTCTCCCTGGAGTTGAATGGTCGCTTGTTCGTCTGATCGTCCTTCTGTCCTTTGACCCTTTTCTCGATTCAACAAAGGAGCCCGCCTTCTATCGTCGTATATCCGTGATACTCTATGACACCGGTTACGTCTTGCAGGGGAAGCATGCATCTCTGTTCTTGCTCTACGCCTCGGTATGAATCCCGGCCGCGCAGATTGGCCTTCCAAAACCAAAGAACACAGCTTTTGTATTATTAGCATTGTTCCCCAACTCTTTTTTTCCCATGCCCAGCCTGATTCCCAATATGTTCTGCTCTTTTGTATGTTACTCCGCAGCTAGTCTGCATATTTCATTGTATCAAAAAGCATCTGACCTGTCAAGTGTTCGATTGCCAGTCCTCAAGAGGGCTTTGTCTTTAGTGATTTCAAATTGTTGATTTTTCTTCTTCATTGACTGGCCCAGTAAGAGATAAATAGATCGCCAGACCTAAAGCGATTCGAGAGCATTATTAGGAGTAAACGGTCTGCTGGCCAATGAGCGATGGCATCATTCGGAAAACCCCGTTACGTATATGCCCTAGAGACCCACCGGCGATCCTAAGCGTTGAGATGGTTTGCATGAAACTATTGGCAAATGTGATCACCGTTTATACGTCAGTCACAACTCTATATGCACTACCGTCGTACGTCAATGAGGGAATGTATATGGCCAATATAACATTTGAATGATTAGGGCTTTCGGTCTTTCCTTATCGGGAACCTCAATTGGACCCACTACCACGCGGGCATAAAAGTTTATTTTCTTTCTTGGGGAATTTGTTTATCAAGTATAGAGTTATTTTAGACATTTATTATCTGCTGGAAATCTTTTTTTACGGCCAAATCTTTGACGCAATTGTACATATAGCCAGGCGAGCTATTTGCTTTATCGAGCATAAGAGGAATGCAAGTCAATCGTGTATTCAAAAACCTGCTACAAAGTCTCTATTTGAAAGATGAACATTGGAACAGTAGAAGATGTCGTTATTTTGTCGAAAACAAGTCTTCAATATGATACTTTATTAACTAATACAAGACTCTTCCCCAAGTAGCCCCATTTTGGCAAGGTGGTGAAACGATACAGGAAAGTATTTCTGGCCAGTACAGTATCTAGTAAAATTGCGCCCCCACTGCACCATATTATTAGTATGTAATGCAGTGGACAGGCGAAGTCATTGAGGGTTGCATCAAAGACACAAATTAAATATACGACCGACATGTAGAAAGTCGAAAAGATTATCTCGCATTAATACAAAAATCTCGTGGGTTCATATGTTCAGTATTCTCTTGCTGACCTTAATCCGAGTCATTAGTATCTGTATCTAAGTTGCCGCGTTCCTGTAAATCTTAGGGCCAGCTTTAAACCCTTTCCTCATGCCGTTAAAACATGCATAATTTTTGGTTTCCTGACACTGAAAATCGTAAGCTCTAGCGCCATCTGGTTTAGTGTCATAGATCTGGACCCTAGGAGACAAAAAGGCCGCAGCGCTACTTTCAGGCAAGCCACCGCATTTTCCCAAAATGGAAATTGCTAGTACGTAGGCCCTACGCCCTAGGGTACAAATTAATCCATCAGCGTTGGAATTTAGGGATGCCAATACGCTATAGAACGCTGATGTTAATTCTTAGTAGTGTTTTTTCTCGTTCCAATCGTAGTATGGTACTGTGTTAATCGCAAAGATAAAAGCCACGATGACCGCCGCCGATCATTCGTGATATCTCTATACAAATTACTCGCCACAAAACACTTCCTCGAAAGCACCTGGTTAACCATCACCATGCGGTCAGACTCTAGCCTCCTGTCCATCTCTTTGCTGGCTCTTCCATGCCTCGCAAAGGGTTACTCCCTGGCAAACGACTACACCGGAAATAACTATGCCGACTTTTTCGGCAAGTTCACTTTCTGGACTGACGCAGATCCGACCAATGGATATGTTGACTACGTTAGCCAGGATGATGCTTGGAGTGATGGCTTGATAGGAAATGGTGGCAACATCTACCTCGGCGTCGACACGACCAATGTTGCCAGCGGTAGCGGCCGCAAGAGTGTTCGTTTGACCTCAACTGACACTTATAACCCTGGCACGCTTTTTGTGGCTGATATTGCTCATATGGTACGAGGTTTATTTTAACTTGACAAAACCAGCACGCTGACCTGTGATTAGCCTGAAGCCTGCGGTACATGGCCGGCATGGTGGATGACATCTTCATCCTCCAACTGGCCCCAAGAAGGCGAAATCGACGTTGTCGAAAACGCCAACAATGCACAGAACAATCAAATGTCTCTGCATGTGAGCAGCGCTCAGGGCCAATGCCAGGTCAGCCAGAATGCGAATATGACGGCCACCCCAGACCGATGGGGAGACTGCAACGAGGAAGACACAGAAGGATGTGATGCAAACGACTCTCGCTCCAATTCCTTTGGAAGCGGCTTCAACGACAACAACGGTGGTGTTTATGCCATGGAATGGACTGCAGACCATGTCCACATCTGGTTTTTCCCGCGTGATTCCATCCCCGATGGCTCTGATGGGCCATTGGGCGACTCTCCGGATCCAACGACATGGAGCACCCCAACCACGGCATTCGATAGCCACGATGGCACGGGATGTGATATGTCTGAGCATATCAAGAATCAGCGGATTGTGATTGATACCACATTCTGCGGCACCTGGGCATCGGGAACTTGGGAAAGTTCCGGATGTGCATCCTCAACTGGTTACGGCTCCTGCGAGGACTATGTCCAGAACAAACCAGGCGATTTCTCTTCGGCGTTCTGGACGTTCAATTCCATGAGGACCTTTACTTGATTAATCACTACCGAGTTCTTGTACATAGCCATTATTCTTGACTTGTTCGGCATAAAACATGAACGCTAACGACGAATTTGAAGGTATTGACATCTATGTAGTTTTTAAGCAAAACACTCTAGATTCATAATCATATATAGGATGGCACAAAGAAGATCTATAGCTTCTGGATAAATGATAAAAAGTGCGACCGGAACGCCTCGGCATTGACACTAACAGCGACTCGACAGTTAGGAACCGGGGGTGAAGGAGTTTCTAATCGGTCTGTAATCATGACACCGCGTGCTTCGCCGTCTCCTGTGATGACAGATACAGCCATGTCCCTATACTCGCATAATTCCGGCTTTGAAACGACCGCCACCGCCAGCGGATCGTGCATTGGAACAGAGTCTGTTTTCGGCCTGCCCGGAAATCGAACGGCTTGATAATCAATGTAGGTGACCGTGGCATCTCCTGCAAAGGCAGCAAAACTTGACGGAGACTTCTTGAGCTCTTCGGCGTCTTTCATGGTCAGTCGTACTTGCAGCGTGCAATCAAGGCCAATCCAGCGTTGCGGGAGACCAGAGCGCAGCACCACTCGAGCTGCTTCTGGGTCTGAGAAAACGTTGAATTCTCCTGGTTTGGCTCGCGAATACATCGTTCCGAGGAAGATACCGCCCATAATGACGAGCTCTTTGATGGCGGACTTGATTCGGGGATCGAGGAGCAGTGCGAGAGCCACGTTTGTCAAAGGTCCGATAGCAACGAGCGTGATTTGGCCCGGATTCGCGAGAATGTGTTCCACGATCGCAAGGGGAGCATATCCTGGTGTTGGTTTTCGAGCCGTTTCTCGCAATGCAGCTACATGCGGGGCTGGTGTGCGCTTCTGATCAGGATGGATCATAGGCGTGGCCGAACCGCGGTAAAGAGGCGTGTCGCGAATATCCAGACGGTCGAGAAGAACGCCGGTCAATATTGTCGCGCTCTCGACGTCGGTGTTGCCATTGACGGTCGTGACCATGTCCAGTTGGATGTCCGGATCGGCATGGGCGAGGGCAAGAGCAAAGCCATCGTCGACGTCTGCGCCCGCCCCCATGGACAGGTCAGTGTCGAGTATAATGCGTGTGGGAGCCATCTTGAGGAATAGGAAAGAAGAATACGGAGCGAGAATGTCAAATATTGATTTTTTGAGTCTCGGTTGACCTATATTGTACGGGACAGCTTTGGGGACAAAACCCGGACAGGTCTCCGAGGCTTTGTCGGCGAGTCATATTCCCCAACAATACTCTAGAAATTCCTAAATGAACTTGGAAAACGGATAGCATTTTCGTAAATACAATTTCTATTTAATTTACTACCTGCCCCAGGTGTTCGTAGCCTTCCTCCACCCTAAAACCTACCGTCTCATCACATCATGAAACCCGCCAGTGATCAAGATCACCTCGAAAATGTCGAGCTGCCTCGAGCCATCGACAAGGCACTCGCTTCGGGCAGTGCGGTCCAAATGCGATCTGAGTTGGACGACCTGCCTATCCTCAAAGCACTCCGTATCTACTGGCGTATTTCTCTTATTTGTATGCTAGGTGCATTCAGTGCAGCGCTTGATGGCTACCGTGAGTTCTCTTCTCCCAATCATGATTAGTATTTCTGGGATGTATATTAACGGCCAAGTATAGAGGTTTCTATCGCAAGCTCTATCGTCTCCAACAAGGGCTTCATTCGGCAAATGTCTGGAGGTGGTACGGAGCTCAACCCTACCCATGTCGCTGTTTGGGGAGGCATGCTGTCTACTGGTCAGCTTGTTGGAGTGGGTTTTCTTCAAATGGCTACGGATGCCTTGGGGCGGAAAGTCGCGATGCACATTACCTGGGTGACGCTCTGTGTTGTAGGTTGGCTCAAAATTCGTCCTTTCGTTCTTACGCTCTATGGATGCCTCGCTGACACCACGTCCAGTCGGTGGCGCTAGAGTCCGCAGCGTCTAACTGGCTTTACTGGCTCTTTGCCAAACTCATTGGGGGTGCAGGTCTGGGCATGATGCAGGCGACTTATCCCCTCTACATCTCGGAACAATCACCAACTCAAATCAGGGGGCTTCTTACCACGTCGTACATGTTGTGAGTAGTTACAACATTCTTAAATATACAGTTGCTAATTTGCTGTAGCTGGTATGTGACCGCACAGATATTTGCGCCGCTAGCTTTACGGCAGCTTGCCATGACCGACCCATATGATTTCAAGATTCCCATCTATACGCAGTGGGGCATGCTGGGTGTTTTGCTCCTCATCAATATTTCGATTCCAGAGAGTCCTTGTGAGTATAGCAAGTCACATCGTCTTGTCTCATGCTAAGGAAACCAGGGTGGCTTGCCCAGAAGGACAGACACGACGAGGCGGAAGTTGTATTGCGGTGTACTCATGAAGGCGTGCCTGGTTACGATTCGAGGAATGAAGTTGTATGGTCAAGAACCATTTCCCAATCTTGAATAATATGCTTAGATAACCTCTGCTAGGCAATTATCATCGCTACAATCGAGCAAGAGCGACTTCTCGCAGCAAGCGAGACACAACCCCAACTTCTGCAGATATTCAAAGGCACTAACCTCTGGAGACTCTTTATCGCATTCTGGCCTAAGGCAATGCAGCAGCTCGCTGGACAGAGTGTGACGAATAACTACGGGACGTATTTTTGTAAGTTCAAAACGCTATATAGCGATTGAGTGTTGTATATCAACGCTAACTGGGCCAGTCCAATTGGCCGGAAACGCTTCACCTTTCACTGTCACGATCATCCTCGCCGTCTGTCAGCTCGCAGGAGTCCTGATCAGCTCGCTCGTCTCCGATAAATTTGGCCGCCGATGTCTTACTCTGGGGTTGTTTGGGTCCGGGACTATAGCTATTCTAGCTATCGGTATTCTGGGCTCTTTTGACTACCAGAGCGAACAGCTTGGTAGCGTCTTGGTAAATTTTGTGGTTTCTGTATCAAAACACAACTAAACTTTACGTCAGGTGTTCTTTGCATGTGTGTCCAATTTTGGAGTGATCGGTGGAGCCGGAGTCGCATACTCCTATGTTGTCGAAATCCCCAATCAACGACTTCGAGCACGAACTACGGCGGTGGCGCTCATGGGGTCCTTTTGTCTAGGCTTGATTTTCAACTACACGGTACCACTCATGCTCAAAGTGTGGAGTGTACAGACCGGATATTTGTAAGTTTATGCCCCATCTCCAATATAGCAAACTAAATTACTGACCTCATCAGCTTTGGAGCAACAGGTATCATTTCGTGCGTAATCGGGTACTTTGTGCTCCCGGAGATTGCTTGTCGAGCGCCGGCCGAGATTGATGAGATGTTTGAAACAAAGATTGCGCCTCGGAAATTCCGGGGGCATGTCACGCAAGTCCAGACTTTTCTTGAGGAAAGTCGAAACATTGAGCTAGAAGAAAAGCACGATACATAGATGAATGCCCGGGATATTGCCTACTGATCAGCTTAGGTTTTATCTTGGATTAAGAAGTCTTTTAAGATTGGAGTGGACTATATAAGCCGAGTATTCTTTCACCAATATTATATGTAGATAGTAAAGTTAGTCAGGGCTCATCTTCTGTTGCCAAGCATACCTAATCACACGTAATACAGAGGCAAGCGACATTTAAAGAATGTAAAGTCTCTGGTCACTGTAAAACTAATCTTTAAATATCAATTGATATAATTTGATATGAGGGGAGCTTCAAATGTTCAATATTCAATATCAACTTTTATCAAATGATGTTTACTGGCGCATGTGTATATATTCGGGACTATACATGGTAAATGCAACTTTAAACAACACATAGAACAAATATTGAATAGAAATAGAATTTAATAATTGTTCTCAAATTCTAAGAGTGCCAAAATATAGCTTATGTATTATTCTACTAGTATCCCTTAGGGCTCTTTGCTAAATGTCTTAATAAATGGTTTCCCATCACGGCTTTGAATGTTACCAAATGAGAACTATTCCTGACAAATGCTCAACATTTTGATAAGCCAATGTAAGCAAAATAGCCCTATGTTTCTGGTCGATTGGAGTAGTTGGTTATCTCGTATCGTTTACAGTGCTGTAAGCAAGAAACCGATAAGGTCGTCGGATCGAGCCCGGCATCGATCATAACTTTTTTTGCATTGAGTAGCTACATACTGTTTTTTTTTCTTGGCTTCAAAGGTATATTTTTGGCTTTAATTAAAAATAATTGCCGACAAAATGCTTATCAAGATGGTTCAAATGTTAGTTAGACGCTTTGCATAGTCTGAGTAGAAGTAATGACGTAGTGGCGCAGTTAACATTGAAGTATACACTGCGCTCAACAGACGCGAGTTGTTCCTGAATCATTAATGCATATCCCGTCTCAGGGGCATCGCTTGTTGCCTTGTAGCGACCGTCTCGAGGGTGACAGATGCGGAAAAGATGGGACCGGCTCGTGGCAGACTGCCAATAAGAAAATCCGGGGGAAACGCCGACAGCTATGCTCCCCAGTTTTTCTGACGTACCCGGTCCCCATGGGGTACGAGCAACTGGTACCGTGTGCCGGCACCTGCAGCGACAGGAGAAAATGATATTATTTATATACGACCTCGTTACCCACTGCTATGCATGTGGTCATCGCGCTTGGGAGTCTCTTTCGTGTCCAGTCTCTTCGAAGGCCTCCTCCCTTGCTCGCTGCAGCTTTCCATGCCTTCACGTCTCATTCCCCTCAATATAATCCATCTATCTTCGTGCAATAATGTCACTATTTAGGCCGAAGCAGCCCTACTTTGGCCTTCGAGGAGGATGGCTCCTCTTTTGGATCACCGTGACCTGCGGAGTGGAAATGACACTGTATGGTTATGATCAGGTAAGACCAGAGGGCACACGCATTCAACAAATTAACTGACCCCAAAAAGGGAGTATTCAGCGGTGTAAATGTCTCGACTGATTACCTGGTAACACATAACCTCGTGGGCCCATCCAAAACTACTCTGCTCGGCACAGTCACTGCCATCTACGACATTGGCTGTTTCCTAGGCTGTATACTCGCCTTCTGGATCGGCGAAAAGCTAGGCCGCAAGAAGACCATTCTTCTGGGCACTGCGGTCATGTTGGTGGGTGCCGTTCTTCAGACGTCGTCGTACAGTGTCGGCCAGATGATGGCTGCTCGAGTTATCTCTGGTATTGGAAATGGCCTGAATAGTTCGACTGTGCCTGTCTGGCAGACCGAGACTTCCACGTCGGCTTTGAGAGGGAAGCTGGTAATTTTTGAGAATGCCCTTTTGCTTGTCGGCTTTTCGCTGGCGAATTGGTTCAACTACGGGTTCTCGTTTGTGTCTGGACCGCTTTCCTGGCGATTCCCGATTGCGGTTCAGTTGATATTCATTATTACTCTTTTCTTCCTCGTTCCCTGGCTTCCCGAGTCGCCCAGGTTAGTTTCACCTATTTTTACCTTTTGTTTTTCTTCCCTGGAATGCATACTGATTTTGATGATAGATGGCTTGTCATCGTGAACCGCCACGAAGAAGCCATGACGATTCTTGGCGACCTTGAAGGCAAAGAACTCGACGACCCTACTCTCCTAGTCCAAATGCAACACATCAAAAACACCGTCGAATACGAGCGCGTCAACGCCGTCAGCTGGCGCGACATTCTCACTGGTCGCTCCAGCGAAAAAGCTGGCACCAAGTCTCTCCGCCGCTTGATTCTCGGCATGGGCACACAGGCCATGCAGCAGTTTTCCGGTATCAATGTTACCTCGTACTACCTGCCCACTGTCCTGACGCAATCCGTCGGACTTTCGGACAAGCTGTCTCGGCTTCTTGCGGCTTGTAACAGTGTGCAGTATCTCTGCTGGGCCTTCCTCAGTGTCTTGCAGATTGATCGATGGGGTCGGCGCAAGATGCTGATATTTGGTGCGGCGGGGCAGTGTTTTTGTTATATTATTATCACTGTTTTGCTGAGATATAATGAGATGCCTGGCTATTTGCACCGAGATAGTGTGGCCTCGGCATCGGTTGCGTTTTTCTTTTTGTACTATGTCTTTTTTGGCATTGGCATGCAGGGTGTGCCATGGTGTACGCGCTCCCAAAATACTTACATTTTTTTAAAGTGTATGAACTAACGTGGTGCAGTGTACCCAACCGAAATCAACTCTCTCACAATGCGAACCAAGGGTGCCGCTATCGGCGCCGCAACAAACTGGATTCTCAATTTCATGGTCGTCGAAATCACACCCATCGGCATCCAAAACCTCAAGTGGCGCTTCTACGTCATCTGGATTGTGCTGAATGCTGCCATGGTGCCGGCTGTATACCTGTTCTATCCGGAAACTGCGGGGCGTACACTCGAAGACATTGACGAGTATTACCGCACAAACCCGCCTCTATTTGTTTTCCGTGACAAAGAGGCGATATCGACTAAGCGGCCCGACAGGCTTCGGATGATTGAGGAGGAAGATATTTTGAAGGATGTTGTCATCAAGGCGGAGGCTCTACATGAGGAGAAGGAGCGCCAGACAAGTCATCTTGAGGAGGCGCCGTAGTGATCTGTGGTCTGTTTTCAAATTCTACATATGTAGTCTTGTGGATCGGGACTACTTTGAAGAAATTTAAAGATCGATCTTGCATATCCGTGGCTAAGATGTAGCAGACATGTCAAACTTTGAGATAGATATAACAAACAGGAATTTGAGTTGCTTTCTCTATGCTTCATCGTTTTCAACATGGTCAAACGGACACTTCCGATATCAAGTATCTATCGGAACGAGATATTGTTACCAACGCCAGCCAATAGACAGCAAAGCAGCCTCGGACGGAACGCCGTGCCGGGACAATTTATAACCCACGACGCGGGTAATGCTTTCTATATAGAAAATTGAATATACCCTGACATTTACATTTACCCGACTCAATCTATGTTTATATGAGTTGTGATACATGACTAGACAACTGAAAATCTGCAGTATTGCAATTTGAGGGTTAGACTTAAACTTCACACATACTCTTTTAGTTGTGGTTAATTTCTCTCTTCATTGTTGAAGGATAATAATACTTAAATGAGATCCAAATCTGTGAAAGATCATCAGATAAAAACAGGCAACAAAATAGTAGCCGAGGCTTTGACGATTTGAGGTCAGCCGCGTTGATCAGAAATGAAGGTAATTTAATTTGTAAGTTTCTTATTCTTGTTTTCTCGTAACCAAGATCATAGAGTATACGTATAGAGTTGTTGAATGAATAGGGGCTTTAGATAATGTAATAACAATAGCAATACGAGAACACGTGACCGGGGACTATTAAGGTTTCGGAATAGGCAGGTCGCACAGCAGCGGCGAGTTTTGATTGGCTGCTGGCTGCGGTTCCTGGATCGGGCGAGCCACCTTCCTGATCAGGCAGGCGGGGCCTGAGGCTGTTCCTTCCGTGTTCTTGTTCTTTGTTCTTTGTTCTGGAAGCCTTCTTTCTTTGTGCCTGTCTTTCTTTCTTCCGTGGGAAAGGAGACAACGAAGCCATGGATAGCTTCGCCCAGCTTCGTCCTTACTGTTTCCATCACAACAATATGGATTATTCATCTCTTTAGGTTCCAACTTGCTTATCAGGGGCTCGGCGAGGCAGCCTGAATCCGCTACAACCCCGCGATGTTACGCCAAGCCAACGCAGTCCCTGGGTCATTGGTGCACCGCCTGGAGCTTGCCATCGCAGCTAATTGAGCTGCGAGGATCACGCGATTATAAGGCGTCCTTACCAGGCGCCCGCCGTTAGGCTTGAAGGAAATTTGTGGAGCGGTGGAACGCTGCACGCGATCCTCAATCCTATGGGCCCATGGGGCGCACCGGATGATTCTGGCGGCATTGCGTCGTATTAATAAATCATTATATAGGGAGGACGATCGCCGCCTGCTTTTTTTCTGACGTGTGTGTTTACGACCTCAACAACAAACATGCACTCTGTTCTGTCGCTCGCGGCCGTCTGCGCCTCCTGGGCCTCGGTTGCTGCTGCTCTGCACCGGATTCCCCAGCCTCCAGCTGCTGCACTCGCCGACGGTGTTTCTTCGGGCAGTGGCACTTTCCAGCAGTTGATCGACCATGACCACCCCGAGCTAGGAACTTTTTCCCAGCGATACTGGTGGAGTGACCAGTTCTGGAAGGGACCTGGATCTCCGGTGAGTTTTTTTCTTCTCGTTTTGTAAAGAATGACGGCTAATTCAGTTCCAATGTAGATCGTCCTCTTCCAGCCTGGCGAGACTAGTGCCGATGGGTTCCAGGGATACCTTGGCAACGGTACTCTTACCGGTGTTTATGCGCAGGAGCTTGGTGGCGCTGGCTTGATTCTCGAGCGTGAGTGTGTTTTCATTTTCGAGGGAGCCTAGACTAACTAACTTGTAGACCGCTACTATGGCGAATCCTCCCCCGTGGACGAATTGACCCCCAAAACGATGCAGCACCTCACCTTCAAGAACGCGCTGGCCGACGCCGTTCACTTTGCCAAGAACGTCAAGCTGCCTTTTGACAACTCGACCAAGAGCTCCCCAGACAATGCCGTATATACCCCCCTGTCATAGTGAAGTGAGTGCGCAGCTAACGACGAAAGGCTTGGATTCTGGCTGGTGGTTCATACAGCGGTGCTCAGGCTGGCTGGACTGCGGCGACCCTGCCCGGTACCTTCTGGGCTTACCACGCCTCGAGCGCGCCTGTCGAAGCAATCTGGAACTACGTATGTGGAATTTGCTTTTTGTGGAAGGGTATGCTGACTCTGGTAGTGGCAATACTTTGTTCCTATCCACGAGCGTCTGCCCCAGAACTGTAGCACTGATTTGGTCAACGTGATCGACCACATTGACAGCATCCTGACCGGATCGGACGAGAACGCCAAGCAGACCCTGAAGGGCAAGTTCAAGCTTGGAGACCTGCATGACGACGATTTTGCCGAGTATGTGGAGTTATTATCTATTTGTGTGTTTCTGTCTAATACTTTTCAGGGCTCTTGCCAATGGACCCTACCTTGGCCAGACCACCTCTGCGACGGATTCGTACGGTCTGTACGATTTCTGCAACTACATCGAGGTGAGTGAAGAATATTCTAAGAAAGCTCTCTTCTGACCGTCCAGAACGTGTATGCCGACCCCCCTGCCAGCCCTGATGGCAATGGCGTCGGTGTGGCCAAGGCCCTTGAGGGATACGCCCAATGGTGGGGCGCCGAATACACTGGATGTGAGTTTCTTGTCTGTTATTAGACTAATATCAGTACTGACGGTTGACAGACTGCGGTCAGTGGGAATACTGGGCCAACGACAATACCTCGACCGAATGCTTTGATTCGTACAACTCGAGCAACCCGCTTTACGCCGACACCTCCGTCGGCAACCTTGCCAACAAGCAGTGGGAGTGGTTGTGCTGCAACGAGCCTTTTGGCGCTTGGCAGGAGTATGTTCCCCCGCGCGGTTTCTACGAGATTAGAGAACTAATTGAATAGTGGTGCTCCTAACGGAACCAAGTCGATTGTCTCTCGCCTGCTGACTGACGACTACTTCCTGCGCTCTTGCGGCACATACTTCCAGCCCGACGATGGATACACATTTGCCGGTGCGCAGGGCAAGCGCTCGAGCGCCGTGAACGCCTGGACGCAGGGCTGGAAGGGAACCACGGAGCGAGTGATCTGGGCTCAGGGGTGAGTTCCTTTATCAAAGGCGAGAAAATAAGCTAATAAGAACAGACAATACGACCCATGGCGCGAGGAGACCGTCTCATCCGACTTCCGCCCTGGTGGCCCCCTGGGCTCGTCCGACTCGAACCCGATCTTCATCATGAAGGACGCCAGCCACTGCTACGACCTGCTCACTCAAAACGCCGATTTGAACGAGAGCGTGAAGGAGACAGTCGAGGCCGAGGTCAAGCAGATGAAGGCCTGGGTCGCCGAGTTCCAGCCCAAGAAAAGAGGCAAGTCCATTCGCCGGCTGCATAACTAGGCAGGTCCGCCAGTGATTAAAATGTAGATGTTTAGTGATTAGACCATCTAACCAGTCATCTACAATGTATAACATTCATTAAATAAGTCATTCTTCTAAATCTCTTTTATCAATCGCCTTCAACATATCCAAATCCAGCGGCACCCGCTCACCCATCCACGTCGCGCGCTGCGAATGATTCCGCGCCTCCTCCCCTTTGTTGACCGTGTTTGGATGCACCAACGCACTCAACGGCCCCCGATTTATCACCAGCCACGGAAGAAACGCACCAAACTCCGTCGGCGTCAGCAGATTTACTTCGAACATGGCGATCGGATGCGGGCCGACGGGCCTGTCCCAGAAACGGTAGATGCGTAGTTCGGGGACTTCCCTCTTATTAGCTCCAGTACACACACACATTTCTTTTTTGGGGGGAGGGGTACACACATTCGCGACGAATCCGCTCGTGCAGTTCCCGCGCAAACGTCGTTTGACTGGCGTTGTTGAGCATGTAGTAAATATGCACATCGAACCCGCCGCGCCGGCTGTTGTCGAGCGGCGCGGGGAACGATGTGTATGCGGAGGATTTGGCGGTGGACGGGGGGTTGAGCAGGGATTTTCCGTCGGGGGCTCGTTCTCTACATAACAATTAGCATGCTTCAATTGAATGGGATGGTATGGAGTACTCGGTTAGCGGGGCGAGGTTCTCGTAGCCCGCGAGGGGAGAGGGGAATGTGTAGTCGGCCATGATGGAAGGTGAGTACGTATCTGAGGGGAAATTATCTTATCAATCAGGGACTACGTACGTAGTATTTAAATGTGTATTTCGTGAGGGGCACGAGACATGGTATTCCGCAGTATTATTAATAATACACGTAATACGATGGCAACACACGGCGGCTCAATTGCTAATTCTTGACTAAGAAACTGTAATTGCCACACTTTAACCAACTCATTTGATTTGTGATACTATACTTGCTTTGTGATACTACTATACGAAAAAATGAAGAAGAAAAAAAAAAAAAAAAAAACTAGCGCAACTGACTCAACTTTTTCGAGCTCCGCACCAACTCAATGCAAAACTCGCCCATATCACTTTTTCCGTCGGACTCCATGATTTCCTTTGCGATTGCTTCCTCGACAATCTCCCTGTATCGGTGCCGGTACTCTTCCTTGACAAGCTCAAGATGCCGTGGCTCCCAGTGCAGTCGCACAAGTCGTGAGATGAGCAGTTCTGTGCGCTCTTTGCCTGGTCGCGATTCGTGGATGGCTTGATGCAAAAGCAGGGCGTCGCGCATGGGCCGGTTGATGGCGCCGTTGAGGACGTGCACGAGTGTTTCGCCCTGGATAAGTTAGACATGATTGTGAAAAAAAAAGAGGTTGAGGAACGTACCACCAGGTTAGGCGACTTTTTAATCACCTCCTTCGCAAAATTGCGCTTGAATTGCGCATCATACACGCGCATAATCTCGCGCAGATGGCTATCACTACGCAACAACAAAATATTTATCATCGCCGTCTCGCCACCCTCCCTCGCCACCAACGCGCGGTGCAAGTCTGACAGATCGCGCTGCACCAAATGCAAATCCATCTGTGGTGACTCGTGCTGGCGGCGCTCGGACAGCGCGAGCAGAATCGCGGTGCGGAACTTGTCCGCCTTGAGTTCGGCCTTCATGCATTTTTCCAAATCGTCGGAATACCGCGCGTCCTTGAAGCAGTTTTTGATCTCGCGAATGTCAGAGTTGCTCCGGCCGATGAGCGATTCAATCAGCAGTTCGCGCCGGGATGTGCCCGCTTGGTAGTAGCAATTCGCCCAGTAGGCTTCGGATTCCCACCGCCCCAAGGCTGTGGCGTAGCAGACTTTGCCAAAGGATGTGCTGCCGAGGCGCATTTTGATGTGTTTGGCGATGTTGATGCCCTTGCCTTGTACCTTGGCGTGGGTTTTGTATTCCTGGCGCAGCGTCAGGATTTCGTCGCTGGTCAGGCTAGGTAAAATCTCGAGTAAGGGACGTGTGTCCAGGCTGGTGCGGTGCGAGAGCGACTCTTTTAGGGCGAGGGCGTCCGGAACAGGGTCGTAGAACATGACCTTTTTGCGACTGGACGGTGCGATCAGGATGACTTCCTCGTTGCCGCTGCGGCTGGAGTGGCGGGAATGTTTTTTGCGTTCCTTTTCGATAAGCTCCTTGTCGCGGCCTTTTTCTCGCTTGTCGCGCTCGTCGCGGGATTTGCTGTGTTTGTGTTTGCTGCTGCGCCGCCGGTCAGATCCAGAGCCTAGACCCTCGAGATCGGAGATGTCGTCGTCGTGAGCTAGGCCTACAGGGTTCACGATGGGGGAGGGCATGGGCGAGATGGACTGGTAGGTTCCTTTGTATGCTTCTAGCAGCGGACTCGCGGGGGGACGTCCACCTGCGGACAAATTGCTGGATACAGACAGACTGTGAGGACGGCCCTGGCGGCCGACGCTGTCGCCGCGAGACCGTCCTGGCGCAATTTCCAGAAACTGTGGCTCGGAGCTGGCGATATATGGCTGCTGTTTGCCAAACTGGGTTTCGGCGCTTTGCGTGTATGAGGGTCGGTCGTTCTTGGTGCCGTATTTGATAGTGTGGTCTGGGGTTGCGTATTGGTATTGTGGTGGGTTTGCGTATGACGATGTAGACGTATAGCCCGGTGCTTGCGAGTATGCGCTCGCCGTGTTCGCTGCAGTAGCGGGATAACCACCAGGAAATGCACCTGGAATTGAGTGTGTGCTTGCCGGATGGGTGCTGGGAGGCACATACCCAGGCATCTCAGTTGCAGGAATAGGAGCCCAGTCCGGCGGCAACACTGGAGGCACAGTCCCAGGCGGCGCATGTCTTGGGTCTGAGTATTGGCCTACAGCTGGCTGCTGATACGCAAACTGCTCTGTTTTGGCATAGCTAGGATGAGCGCCCGGCCTGCTGCGATCATCATCGAGCCGATACGTCGCGCTCTGCCTGTGCGACGATTTTGAGACTGACTCGCGCGACGACCGCGGGTCTTGCGAGGAGTACTGGCGACGATGCGAACTATCGCCATACGCGAGTGCGCTTAGGTCAGAGTCGCTGTCAGTCTCCGAGGCGCTGCCATAGCGACGGCTGCTCTTGCTGCTGCCAGCGGACCGACGATACTTTTTCTCGTCTTCGTCTTTGTATTTGGCTGCTGACCGACTACTGGACGATTTCGATTTTTCGTAATACCGTCGTTTTTCATCCTCATCGTCGTGGTCAGAATCGTCTTCCGAGTCGGAATGGTAATACCGATCTTTTGCGCGCTCGCGCTCCTTGGCGCGATACCGGTCTTCTTCGTCTGATGAGTCGGCGGCGTCGTATTTCTTGCTGCTGCTGTATTTCTTCGAGCCAGACGACTCTTTATAGTCGTCACGACCGCCAGACGAGTACTTTGCCTCGCGCCGTCTTTCGCGCCGCTTCTCCTCCTCGGCCGACGAAACGTCGTCATCATCATCATCATCGTAGTATTTCTTCTTCACCTCGACTGCAGGCGACGGCGCGCGAATGTCGCGCGATCGGGAGCGCGAGCGTCCGCTGGGAGACTTTGAGCGGCCGCGCGAGCGCGGGTCGCTGACGAGCAGGGACGACATGATGTGAGAGGAAGAAGTTGAGGTGAGGTTGGGGTTTGTGCGACAGCTGAGTGCGGGGTTGATCAGAAGACGAGTAGAGTCAACAAACACACACTCACTCACTCAGCTACGTCGCTCGCTCGCCTAGTCTAGCAGTGCCAACGCAAACATCCACTCAACAGTATTTAGCAGTGAATTCAAGAAATGCACGATATCTGAGAAAAGGCGGTGGCAGGAAGAGAAAAACACAAACACGAGGCTGAAACGCAGCTCGGATCTCCGCTGCGCTGCAGTAGTCGCGCTGCTAGGCCTGCTCTAGCCTCTCGTATTGTAACACAAGAAGAAACTAATAGTAGTTAGTAATTGGGGTTCGTCATGCTAATGGCTAATAATAGCAGCGATAAACAGCTGCCTGCTACGTACATGACTGCCGAGGCACATGTCGCTACACCAAGACTTCTCTATACTAATACTTACGGAGTACTCCGTACTCTGGAACCATGTTTTGATCATAAACAGGGCCGGGTAATATTACTAATTAATTAGACTTTTAAAGTTGTTGGATCGCACAAGGATACGATACGGCTTACGTCACTCGCCGCACTTTTTCACAACTCCATCTCATCTGTAGTACTCAGTACTACTCACTCACTACACCCACACACGAATGAGTACAATGTAAAAATGCACCCCCAACCCTTCCAAACCCCTCACTCGCGCTGGCTCGCCCTCACCCACCGCACCCCCTCGTCACACTCCTCTTTCCTCTACGGCGTCAAATCCACCAAAATCTACTGCCGCCCAACATGCGCTGCCCGGCTGGCCCGTCGCGCCAACGTCGTCTTCTATGATTCCGCCGACCAAGCCCGCCGCGACGGGTTTCGGCCGTGTAAGCGCTGCAAACCGGACGACTCGACATTTGCGGGGGAGGGCGAGGAGCTTGTCGCGAGAGTGCTGGCGCTGTTGCGTGTGGAAGAAGAGAAAGGTGGTGCGGTCGCGATGAAGCGCAGTTTGAAGCAGATTGCGGCAGAAGTGGGTGTTTCGCCGAGTTATCTGTGCCGTGTGTTTAAGAAGGTTATGGGCGTGACGGTGGGGGTGTATATGGTGGAATTCGAGAGGGAGAATAATAATGATATTATAGGGGCAACGCCGGTTGAGAGTCAGCCAGATGCAAACATGGACTGTGGCTTTGATCTGGACGACTGGTTCTGCACGGAGGAATTCTTGCGTGACAGTTTACTATAGCATCTAGCCATTGATTTTGATGTACATATGCATATAGCTTTACATGGGGATCACCACTTGGTCAAATTCCACCCCTTCACTCGAACCCTAACCCATGCAAAACACAGCAGCGCACCCACATAGCTGAGCCCAGCAAAAAGAGCAATCCCCCAATACTTCTCTCTCCCTGTCGCCTCCACTGTATCCAGCAGACTGCCCGCAATGGGAATACTCACCAGCACCCCAAAAGCGACAACAGTATAGCAACTGGCATAATACCGGCCATAGTCATGAGTCTCGCACAGCTGACCCAAACAGATTGGCGTGAGACTAACATTCGAACCGCTGAAGAAGCCAAACACCAGAATAAAAATTATCAGCAGCGCATCGCTTTGCAGCGCCGGCACGAGCATGTCTGCGAGCCAGAAACACAGAACGGATACCGTGCACAGCAGCAGCGACACAATAATCGTATTGTACCGACCAAACCGATCAGCCAGATCGCCAGCTACGTACCGCCCAACACACGACGCAGCGTTGAGAATAGCCAAAAGCTGATACGCAAACGCTGCGGACCCAGTCAGAACCGCCTGATGCGATAGGTTCTGGCGATCAATATAGTAGCTCGGCGTGTAGGTAATGGGTATAAAATACGCCAAATCCATCAACAGCGCTCCCAAACTCGTAACCGCCATAGCACCCGTTCCATCCATGAAGATTTTGGGGTTTGGCAGCGTATCTCGCCAGGTAGTCTGCGCGCCTTTACGTGGTGGGATTCTGCTGCGGCAAAATGTCACGCTGGTGGTGCAGAGAATGAGCAGGACAAATGCCATGATTCGAATGGACCAGCCCCAGCCGATTTGAGGTAATAGGCTTTGTACCATCAAGGGAAACACGACGCCGCCGAACCCGGCTCCGATAAAGGCGATGCCGCTGGCGAGCCCGCGGCGTTTCAGGAACCAGTGTGCTACGCAGCCCATGGAGGGAGTGCAGAGGAGGGACGAGCCGATGCCGGTGAGGATGGAGAAGGAGAGGAAGATTTGATAATACTCTGTTTGCTTTCTTAGCAATGTGAACGGGAACGGTGTATGAGTTTCCTACCTGTACAAACACTCAACGCAAAAACGCCAACAAGCGTGCACACCGTGCCTGCAACGATCAACGCCCGTGGCCCCATGGCATCAAACGTCGGCCCGACTTGCACGCCAAAGAGCCAGGTGACAAACGCATAGATGGAGAAGATCCAGCCAATGTTTGACGGAGACTCGTCTGGTAGCAACACCTTGGAGACGATGACTTGTAGTACGCCGGCTGTGTTGTAGATTCCTATTGATGCGGTCAGGCCGCACCAGGCACCGAGGACAACGAGCCAGGCGTCACGGCCGCCTTCGGGGTAGGTTTCTGTTTCGGGGAGTTCTATTCCAGAGGTTTCCGGGTCGGTTGAGGGAGGGCATTGTGATGGAATGTTGGAATGACGCTCCATTTTCTCATTTGAGTGGGAAACATCCATTTTTAAGTGATTATAAGAAAGACAGAAAATATTTAAAAAGTACGATGCAAAATAAACGAAAAGCAAAATAATCAGTTGATATATGTATATACTAATAATGTTTCTGCTATCACGACATGGTGAACTCGTTGTGACCAATCAGGGCCGCGCTGGCTGTGTACTCGAAATGGCCAATCATGCAGCTGTAATCAACATATACCATGCACATATATTATTAATGGGATTTTATTTTATAAATGGCGATGGCTATTAAGGACAAGAATCTGTAGTATCCATTAATGCGCGTGTTACACACGCTGTACTGATGTACTACTGAAGTAACACAACCCTAACCCTAACCTATAGCCCTAATCCAACCACCACGACGTACTACTACGACCGATCGTCGTCCTCATAGAACTGCGTCCAAGAAGTCCGCAAATGATACGTCGCACCTACATCCGAAATCTCCTTGATCTCCTCCTCCGTCAGCGTCACCCCCAAGGCCAGCGCATACTCATCTAGCCTCTCAACCCTGGTCGTCGTCGTCACAGCCACAATATCCGTCTGCATCATCCACGCCAGCAACACCGCCGCCGGCGATACATCTCTGCCATTAGCCTTGGCCATTTTCCCCAGCGGTTCGTGCAGCGGGCCCTCTAGACAGCGAACAGCCGGAGTCAGGCCTTTGTAGGACGCTACTTGGATACCGTTTTGCTGCATCCACGTAACAAACCCGTTGGCGCGTTGTAAGTATGGATGGTACTCCAGTTGATTTACAACAGGCGGATCCACGGCGGTTCTGAGCGTGGCTTCGATGTGTGAACGCAGGTAATTGCTCACCCCGATTGAGCGCGCTTTGCCGGATTTTTTGATTTGTTCCATTTCTTTCCAGGCGTGTTGCAGATCGGTGTCTGATTCGGCGAAATGAGGGCTGTGAATGAGGTATCTGAAATCGTCAATACATAAGTATAGATCAGAAAGAAAGGGGCTGTTTACATACAGGTCGAAATAATCCAGCTGCATCTTCTTCAACCCCATCTCAACCGCCCCGCGAATATCGCGGATGCCATTCGACACTTTATTCGTCACAAACAGCTTCTCGCGAGGCACGCCAGCCTCCCTAATCGCAATGCCTACTTCTTCATCGGTGCCGTACATTTCGGCGCAGTCTAGATGGTGAAACCCCCGTTGGATGGCGGCTTTGGTGGTTTGGATGAGTTGAGTGTCGAGGTTTGTATTGTTGCTGGGTTTGAACCATGTTGTGCCGGTGCCAAAGGCGAGCTGTATATATGTAGTAAGTATCTTGTTAGAGTGAAGGTGGATAAGAAGGGGGTTTTGGTCGTACTTGTGGAATTGTCTTGCCGTCGCGGAGTTTCAGTGATGGGACGTTCATGGTGAGTAGTATACCAGCTGGCTTCAATGTTGGGCAGTATTGCTACCGGATCTAAGTATTTTGGTTAAGAAATTTCAACTGGTGGTGGTTTTAATGTTGAAGTATTTCTGAGTCATATTGTATCGCCAACCTCCCCGCTCGAGTCGGGCCTTGCGCCGATCCCGATCTGGCTTATCGTAACCAGGGGGACACACCACATCATTCCTTGATACATCATCGAGATCGCGATTTCATAACCATCACTTGGTTACAGAATTAATCCCCCCTAAAACGTGTACCCAGGCGATCATGTCGCATGCTCATAATCGTCGCAGTCACATCGATCATGCGGTTCCCCAGGACCCGAAAACAAAGCGCGTCACGTCTATAATAGACTGGCAATCAACAAAAGTCTTTCCCATAGCTCTCCAGCGCAAATTCCCGCAGTTTTTAGAGCCTCTGAATGAGTTGACCCCGTCCCCGGACGATCTTTTAACACACTACTATCGCTTAGTCAAACAGAGAGACCCTCTACGGAAGGCTATTATCGATGATCGATACAATTCAATCAAGACGAAACCGATACATCTTGTCCCCGGATGCTGGAATAGAGAGGATCTCTTTTCCTTGCAAAACGCTTTAGTATCTATCATCGCATACTGGAAAGACCTTGGGCTCGATTCAGGACCATGCCCTATAACATTTACCGGAGAAGAATTAGAGTCCCATCAACACGAGATGGACCTTATCGAAGGGATTTCATCAATCATGCACCAGCTGCAGGATGATGCCATGATCTCGCTTGGCGGTATGGTGCGACCGCATGAGTACGAACAATTGCGCGAGTTTAACAACCAAGCTATGAAAGACTTTGTCGAGTTAGGAGAAGATGCTGCGCAAAAGGCGCAGCATGCAAAAGTTTGGCCTTATGCAGATATGCAGCGATGATCTCATTATGGATTCGTCGGCTAAGCAACCAGCCGAAATTCTGGGGGATAAATGTAATATTCTAATACAGTGACGTATAGGACCGTGCCTATTTTAATGATTACGCAGTTAGCACAACATGTAGGTCAAAGGTTGGTTGGCTTGGTGCTGACTTATTGCGAATGTGTGCGTACATGCGCAAGTATGCGCAAGTATGCGCAACCGGACCGGAACCTGCTTTATAACAATCCTTTCGATATGCTTGTCCTATTTTTAGCCACTATTAGGTTCAATTGATGGTGGCTGTAACCTGTGTAAATACGTAGTGTTACGCATTTACAGGTCCGCGCAAGGCATCACAATTATTGAATTTGTTTTAAGATACATATCAATTGTAACATTCGAAGCCTATATGTACAGAAGTATTTATAGACGTAGATTAAATCGATTAAGCATATACGTATTAAGAAACTTGATGTAAAGACTAGATTAAAAATGGTATAGCAGGTTGTGCGCTGTCGACTGACTCGCCTCAGCCTCAGGAACGCCTTAGAACTTCCTATTATTACAACCCGGGCTTGCCGGATGAGTAGGTACTACTAGTCCGTATATAACGCCGATCTGGTTTCCCAACACGGTTTAAGAATACGTATAATGTCTGCCTAGCATTTTTGTCTTTGATTTTGCCAATAAAATAACAGAAAACAATGGTCTGTGCAGGAAATGTTGGTGCATTCAGACTTAACACAGCCAGAGCTTCATTTCTTATTGGTTCCTAGGAGACTCTAGAAAAGCCTATGATTCATTAAAGCCAGAATACGCAGTAAATTACGTATTTATCCCCATTAAACAACATTATTTAAATGGCCTGGGGGGAAACTGACTCGCACCTTAAATTAGACCGTGTCGAAGCTATATAAGGAGACGCAATTCCTACGAGCTACTTCTTGATATTCATCATTCATCTCAACATCTATTTATTTTCCTGATCTGACAGATCTGAGGATATACAAAATGACCAAGTTGAGCCTGTCACTCGTGGCTCTGGCGTCTATTTACTTTGCGCCCTGCCACGCTTCTTCAAATGTGCTGACACTCCGACGACGGCCTAACCATGGTGCCGTAGTAAATGTGACCGGGGCAGATCTATACAATCTATTCGACACCGAGATTATTATCGGTAACCAAACATTCACCGTGCAAGTGGACACCGGCAGCAGCGACCTCTGGGTGCTGCAGGATGGCTGGAAGTGCCTTAACGGCACAACCGACTCGGAGATCCCACAGGCTGACTGCACGTTTGGTAACGCCACATACAAGCCTTCGTCTACGTTGGAGATAATCGAGGATGAGTACTTTGGCGTTGTTTACGGCGTGGGCAATGCCCTCGGCGCACTGGCGTACGAGGACGTCACGCTCGGCGGCATCACCATTCACAAACAAATCATCGGACTAGTCAACAGAACTTTCGACACAGGCAGCGGTATCGACGAGGGTGTCATGGGATTTGGCTATCCGTCTTTAACAACGGCGCACTCTGGCTCAAAAATCGCAGACAATGACTCGGAGACGTTATTACTTAACCGAACCACATACGAACCATTCTTCACACGCATGTGGAAGCAAGGGCTAGTAGAGCCCTGGTTCAGTATCGCTCTTGAGCGACCGTCTTCAGACGATGAGATAAACGGCCCCGGAGGTTACCTAGGTCTGGGAGAGCTGGCCCCAGTGCCTCACGACGCCGACTCGTGGGCTGCAAAGCCGGTCGAGATCACGAATAACATTCCCGCAGCCTTCACCAACAACACGCAAGAGATTACCGAATGGACCCTGACTGTTGACGGCGTCTTGTGGGCGCCACCGGACAATTCAAGCAACAGCTCCATCGCCAATTCATTCACCCCTGGCTTCGCGTCCAACAAGACCGCCTTCCAAGCCGTTGTCGACAGCGGCCAGCCACTCAACTTGCTGCCCCCTGAGGTCCTTGACGAGATCCACGCACTCTTCGACCCCCCAGTGCAGTATGATGAGACCAGCAAAGTATATGTTGTCTCATGCGACAGCAAGCCGGCGCGCGTGGGCATCCAGCTCGCGGACCGCGTGTTCTGGCATAAGCCGGAGGATCTCATTATGCCTATCGGGGACGGGACGTGTATGTCGACGCTGTACCCAACAGCAGCCTCTCCCTTTGGCGTCAGTTTCAACTTTCTGGGCGATGCATTCTTAAGAAATGTCCTAGCTGTTTTCGATTTTGGCAAGGATGAAATGCGGTTTGCGGCAAGAAGGGACGGTGGTGGTGTTAGTAAACCAGAAGCCTTGTGTCGGGCGGTCTAATCACTGCAGGGGGCATATTTAGTAGAAATAGAATTGAATAATTACTCGATACGAGGTACGACGAATAATATCGGCATGGATATCTTCAAATAAAGACTTTAATAATATTAAAATGCTTATCAAATAGATCAATTACTCGTGGAATATGTAATTTAAAATTATAAACTATCCAGACTCATATCGTTGTGGGTAGCAACATAGAGATCAAAATACCGTTCAGAAACATTACAGCAATGTTGTACAGTTTTATAACATTATAAGAAATCTACACATATTTGTCGTTGCAAAAGTTACTATGTAGATATATTTATGAGCGTAGTTATTTCTCTTGACGTATTACATGTAGTAATGTTGTAATGTTGTAGATTGTCAATAAGATTAATTAGAAATTCCTGCATGTAAACTCACGTATATTCCTTACCGCGCATGGTAGCCTTGCCTCCACGTGGTAGAGACCATCATATAGACGGGTCTTTGTTAGAGGGCATTGCGCTGGTGGCCTTGAAAAGGGCAGCTAGATCTGGCTATAATTAGAGCAGATAATACTTCAAGGATGTTTAAGAGTTCTGGAATATTCTGTATAGATTCTTTTCCAAATATAAATATATCTAAAATTAGCTTTCAAATAGGGTGTTTGTGAACGTTGAATGCCTTACACCCATACATCTCTCATAACCGCTGTCTATATTATTAGACCTGGGGGCTGGATTGATTTGAAGCTCATCGTCCAATCTATCTATCATTTGATTCCACTCAGCGCTTACTCTATGCAGGCTTTTCTTTTGCTATTTGTCTTCAATACATGATGTTTCAACTGTTGTTTCGAAATACCGCCCAGTTTCCTAATTTGGTAATTATTCTTGGTATACCCCGAGCGCAGCCAATGATCTTGCGAGAATAGCGCTGACTAAGTATGACCAGCAAAGTTTGCTATACGGCCACTGATATCCCTCTACCACTTAACGTTTCATATCCTAAATCGTGATCTTGCGCTTTGACCAAGCAGTTTGACTTTAGGCTTATATAGAGAGGGAGAATCCCCCTCTCCAGCTCCTTGTTCCAATCTTCTTCTCCGTAAACATACGTGAATCGATCTTTTGATTACTTTTTTAATTGCAACACATTTATATCTAGCCAATATGGCAATCTCCGAAAGTTGGTAATCTCTGTCTACATATGTATTTTACAACATGAAGAAAATGACCTGTATAATGCATGTGGTGAACTACTCCAACATTTGAAGCCGGGAGAGGCCCCCGATTTTCAATATATCTACATCAATTTATTTGCTACAAGGAAACTATATACGGAGAAAGAGACCATTTCCGAGAGAACTGATTAGGGGATCTTTGGGTTGAAAGTTAAATTACGATATATGTAAGTGAACTCTATCTTATATACAAATCAAATCTTTTACGACTTGCCGGATCTTACGATCCAAGAATGGGTACCTATTTAATAGGTACTTTTCGTGTCGTAGCAGTAGTCATCCCTAGCGTTCAACGTTAGCCCAAAAGAAATGAAATAGTCAGAGAGAAAGAAAAAACTTACTCAGATGGACCCTCCCATCCAACACACTTCCAGCAGTCAAAGAAATGCGTAGGATCATACTTGTTCTTGGCCGCAAGCAGACTAACATAGTTCGTGCCGAAAAATGTCTCTTGCCATTCAGGCTCCAAGTAGTGGCCCTCATTCACATAGCAGCCTCCACCAGGCGTCAATTCCTTCAGCGGCTCGACGGTGTCCAGCCATCCTTCGACTATTGCTGACGTATTCGAGGGGGGATAGTTTTCAGACCATCCACTTGTCATGATAGTATGCCACAGAGCCGAGCGCCAGACAGGGTTGACACTTGTCTCGGCACCATTTTGGTGGTTGATAGGGGTGGTCATGATGATTTGGATGAGAGTTGTCTCCCCGGGGATTATAGTCTCGCCGATTTCGATTCCTTTGACGACGGCGCCCACCAAGTCGGTTACCGAGCTCTTGGTTTCAAATAGTGATTCTGGGACAAGTCGGCTTGCCATGATCTCGAACAATCCGCCCGGTGATAGCTTAGAAGCGATGGCGCTGGTAAGCTCCAGATAGCCGGTGTATGTATCATAGGTGGTGTAGTTGCTCTCGCCGACTTCGATTTCCGGATGGTTCGTCACAAAGGAGGCGAATTCCTTGGTTAGATCTTTCAAAGCCGATACGTTGTTCGAAGGCAGAACAAAGTAAAGGGCGCATTCGTTAGGCCAGTAGTAAACATGACCTGAGACGTTATTGGCCGACCACTCTGGTTGGTAGGTTGCGTGTTTGGTGAGAAGCTGCTTCAACACAGGCCAGTTGGCAGTGCTGTTGCCGTCTGGCTTGAACGAGGCCAAGAACGAGTACACATTGATTTTCACTGCTTCGTGCAGTTGGAAGCGATAGTTGATCAGAACGGCAAAGGTGCCGCCACCACCACCTCGCATGGCCCAGAAGAGGTCTGGTTCATTGCACTGGTTGATTGTTCGGAATTTGCCGTCGGCAGTCACGACGTCAAACTCGACTGCATTGTCTGCCATCAGACCGTACATAGGACCGAACACACCGTGGCCACCTCCTTGACCAAAGCCGCCAGCAAGGCCAACGGATCCTTCGTTGCCACCAGTCACATCCATACCAAAGCTTTGGAAATAGGTGTATGCGTCCACCGCCTGTGTACCGGCTCCCATCTCTCCGATATGCTCGCCGTTTGCGGCAGCGCAATTGGACGCGGTGAATTCTTTGTGATATTTCATAGTGTTCATGTTGTGAGTCCAGATTGCGAGAGTGTTCGGGCTGGTAGAGCGGCCATAGTAGTCGTGTCCTGTGTTCTTGATGCTGACTCGGATATTATGCTCTCGGGCGAATTTGATGGCGGTGGAAACGTGACTGGCGTCAGTAGCATCGACGTACAATGACGACAGTCGACCAAGATAACACTGATCTGAAAGAACCTGCGATGTGTTGGAAGGGTTCAGGGCACAGGTGTTGGACAGACACGATTCCCAGTTCAGCCCTGATGCTGCACCGTATACGTCTGTTCGAGGCTGGTTTTCTGTGTAGTTTGCGGCAACGACAGCACAGGCCGAAGGGTCGTAATTCGGATCGCTGTAATAGCAGCTTGCTGCGTAGGGAATTGTGCGGTGTAGGTTTCCGGAGAGAGTGCTGTTGAGCTTCTCCCATTCTTTGTTAGACGGCCAACAGGCCTGTCCAGGGCGACAGTTGTATCCCGGGCTCGATGTCGCGGATGCCGTGGCGACAAGGCCAAGGGCCATTGTGCCCTTCACCAGGGAGGCACTCGATATTTGCACCATGGTAAAAAACTTGTGGTGTTTTGAAGTGTGCCCAGGTATGTAGGTTAGGGAAGGGATTCTCGCAATCGCATGAGAGGGGCCTAACGTCGTCTTCAAGTATTATTTATACCCCAACTCTCCTGAGCTGAAGGTGTTGGTTACCCACTGTTGACGTGGAACCCAGCTTCTAAGTTACCACTGATGGCTAGTGGGCAATACTATTTACTTCCCTAAATAGTAACCAATTTAGCATGTTCTCCGCGTGTATCTGCGGATTCTTCCGCGTACGGATAAAAAGCACGAATCAGGCATGGATCGCGATTGGCCAAAATCGCGGAAATAGGCGTTAGAATTTTTATTAAGATCCATAAAAGACTATTGATTGGTCTGTTGGCGCAGTGTGGAGTGGGCTGTAGAGACCGATATAAGGGGCTGCTTGTTGCCCGGACCTCGCTATTTCTAATGTTAGGCTAAACACGGAAATCGAGATTCCAAGCCCGTACTTCATACGGACTCTTACGGAGTAGCTTTCCTTTAATTTACGCCTTTCCGATCCATCCTGAAGTCATCATGAACAAGGACTTGGGGGTAATAGAAACGTTGGAATCAAGCCGACATTCGAGCTGGGACCCTAGGACCCTGAACCTTCAACCAGAGTCTAAAAGTTGGGGGCGAAGACCTAATATCGCCCAGAATCGAGAATTCCTGAGAGAAAGCAAATAACCAATGAGTTACGTACTAAAAAAAGCTCTCTTGGCCCGCAAAAGTATTTTAAACTAGGTTTAAGCTTCGCCAAGGCTACATGGCGCTAGAAAGCTTCTGGAATAGCCAGATCCACCGAGCTAGCCCTTTTAGGAAATGAAGATGTTCGGCCAATCAACGCGTGAACCAACATTCCAAGCCAACAGAGGTACACACTACACACTACGCAGTAATAATAATAATTAATATTAAATCTCGACTCATGTGTACTCCGTACATACGTACGCACCCCGACACATCTCTTATCTGTGATGCTATTAACAAGGTAAAAAGAAGAAAGAAAAGAGATGGAAGTTAGAGAGGCGACTCTAATGTTATGCAAGGCTGCACTAATCCGATTATGGTAACATCATGCCGCCCTAAATTTGAAACTGGCTTCCGATGTTCCATGGATAGAGAACTGCTCTTGTCCCTGAGAAACCATCCCAATTAGGAATCATGTTATGATTAGTGCCGTTCAAATCTGAAATTGTTTATCAAATTCTCAAGCCCCATTAATTATTTCGCTAGTTAAGTTCTAAGATTAATTGACCCTGATTAAGAAGTTCTCCCAGAAGTTCTCTTTGGGGGCCGTTTGCTAAAAGACTCTGAAAGTGCGAGTACTGTTTTATTCTTGATTCGTTAAACCCTGACTTGCAACACTATTTCTGGAACGATTAACATTCTTTATGAAGTATGTACAAATTCGATGCATTAATTGTGATACCGATTTTTGCAGGAACGCGGATACCGTTTAGCAACACTACGGCAACGTCAAAGGGCCTAATCGCCGAACGTGGTGTAGCGAGTATTAGTACGAGTCGCTTTTCAAAAAACAAGAAGAAGAAGAAGCTTAGTAATGTATCATCAGGGAGGTTCCCATAAATCCCTCTTCCGTGTTAAGGTGCCAAGAATATTGTTATAATCTGGCTTTGCTAGGTCTTCTTTTAAGTTCTTTAATCTGGTTAAATTATTAGCCTTGTAGATCACAAGCTTCTAAGCTCCTAAGCTTTTTCATACGCTGTCAACCTTTTCCTGTTTCCGTTCCGGAAAAGGACTCTCAATTAGATAGACAGAAATCTAGACTCAAATGGTGATTGAAAATCAAATGGAATTGGGAAATGATGTTGGAATGGAGACACCAGTCTGGTTAAGCTCCAGCGCTAGACCCATATAGGTAGGCATTCAATTACCATGATATTGGAATTCTTTCCAAAAAAGAAGAAGTGATAATAATAAATAAACCAGTGTATAATATAGCCTCGGTTAGACGAATCGTTATGTGTCAGTGGCCTACATATGTAGTGGTCCAGGGCGATATCCTGCCAAACTTCATATCAAGTAGACTATGAATAAACACCACATGTGCAGAGGAACTAGGTGCATATGTACGTGAAGAATAAATTGATATATACATATATAAATTTATACATGCACAAAGAATGGCTAAGCCTTGTAAACCTCTCCATCCTTCATCAGCCCCTGCGCAATCAACCCCCGACCAGGCCGCCCATCCACCGGCAACTCATTCACAAAATGCCAGTGGCTCTGCTGCGCCCAGCTCTTGGCTTTCCAATCATTCATCTGACCGTGCGGAAACAACTCGGCGACTTCTCTCAGCGCCGGATCATGCGCAATCGCCACAAACACGTTTTCATTAGCGTCAAACTCCTTGAGCGCTTCGACGGACCGCAATGCCCCTGCCGGATCATCGTACCAGGACGATGCATCCTGCGACGGTTCATAAAATGTAGACGAGCGGGCTTCTTCCTCGTTGCTCCCTGTAGGGTTTTTCGGATGGCAGGCCGTGAACAGCGAGCATGGACACGGCACCGGCAGTCTCGGCGTGTCCAGTTTGGTCTCGACGGGCAGCGTCAACGGCATAGGCACGTATTTGGTCGGCCGATACATGCCCGGAAAATGCGAAATATCTCCACCCAGAAACACAAACGTGTCGGGCGTGGTCCGGACAAGGCCCGAGATGTGGCCAACTGTGTGTCCGGGGGTGTTGAGCAGGTAGAAACTGCCGTCTCCAAAGTAGTCGTGCGCATCAAACTGGCCGATCTTCAGGCCAGACGAAAAATCAATCTCGACGAGCTCACGCCCACCTTCAAAGTCAGACTGATGCAGAGGCGAGTCCTGTCGAACGGGATAGCCGGGCAGAAACTCGCTGGTGAATCCGGGACCGACAATGATCTTTGTCGAAGAAGGGAAGCGCTGGATATTGCCCGTGTGGTCGTAGTGGAAATGGCTCCAAACGACAGCATCGACTTGTTCGGCATTGACGGTTTTGTGTTCAGAGTCGTTCAGGATATCAAACACGTCGTTCTTGACGTCCAGCCCGAGGATGCCCTTGCTCGTCACGCCGTGCAGGACCGCAGGTGGCAGGTTCCACCAGTCCTTGCGCGAGCCATTGTCGAATAGGACGCGCTTGTCTAGGCGCGAGTTGTAGATGTAGAAGACAAACGTAGGCAGGTTGAGTTTCTCGTGGCCCTTGATCTCGGGCTGCATCAGGTTGGTGGTCGACACGACGATCTCGCAGGTTGCGTCGACTGCCCAGAGCTGGCACACGGCGGGCGAGGGGGGGATGTTGAGGGAGGGAACAGCCATTTTGTGTATGTGCTAATATTATAGAACAGGTGAAGTTGAGGTGTTGTTGACGGCGATGATTCTTAGGCAGTCCCCACCAGCCCCGCAGATTGCATTTCCCCAAATCCCCAAGAAGCCCGAACCCTCCCGAAATTTGAAGCTGTATCAATTGCCTGGTAAGAAAATAAAACAGTGTATGCAGTCAATTGAAATTGTTCAATGTGTCCTTCAATAATTTCATCGCATGAGTCATCTTCTCCCAGCCCATGACTCAACGACCTTCCTATTCCAGCCATGTCGCCATCTGCCGATCTGCGATAAGATACGGTGAGCGGAGACAAGACCGTGAGGGGTCGACGGTTTTCTTTTCTTCTCTCCTCTCCTCCCAATTTCTTCTTTCTCCCTCCCTGTCACTTTCTTGACATCCGCAAACTAGCACACCATGCGGATCGCTGCCCTGCTGCCCATCACAGGCGCTGCGGCGCTCTGGCTCCCTTATCAGCTCTCAGGCCAAACACAAACACCGCTGGTCGAGGAGGCCCCAGGAAGCCATGTCTGCCCGCTGCCAGCCAAGGTGACACCGCCAGCCGATGGCTTCCACTCGTCGCACAACTTTGTGCAGGACAAGGCTGTTCTCAAGAGACAGGTCGATCGTCTGTCGCGCGCAGTCCAAGTGCCCAGCACGTCGACCGAGCTGGAGGACGACCCGTGGAGTGATTATTATGCCCCGTTTCTCGAGCTGCACGATGTGTTTGCGGACTTGTTTCCTCTGGTGTATGTCTCTATTTACTCCTTACTATCTTTGTTGGAACGAAGCTAACAAAACAGACACTCGTATGCCAAAGTCGAGAAAATCAACCGCTTCGGCCTGGCATACACCTTCAATGGCAGCGACACATCGCTCAAACCGTTGCTCCTGATGGCCCATCAAGACGTCGTCCCCATTGACGACGCCAATGACTGGACCTATCCTCCCTTTGAAGGCTACTACGACGGCCAATGGCTCTGGGGCCGCGGGTCCAGCGACTGCAAAAACACACTGATCGGTATCCTGTCCGCAGTCGAAGACCTGCTCTCCCAAGGCTGGTCCCCAACACGCACCTTGCTCCTATCCTTTGGCTACGACGAAGAATCCAAGGGCTACAAGGGCGCCGGCGAGCTCGCCAAACACTGGGAACAGCGCTACGGGCCCGACAGCCTCGAATTCATCCTGGATGAAGGCGGCATGGGCCTGCAAACCATCGGCGACAAGATCTACGCACGCCCCGGCGTCGGCGAAAAGGGCGCCATTGACCTGCACTTCGCGCTGGCTGTTGATGGCGGCCACTCGTCCATCCCGCCGCACCACACGGGCATAGGCATCATCGCCGAGATCATCTACCACCTCGAACGCGAGCAGCTCTTCACGCCGCGCCTGGACCTCGCACATCCTGCGCGTCAGGGTCTCGAGTGTCAGGCGCGCCACTCTCCTGAGCATGTCGAGCCTTGGCTGTGGTCGTCCCTGCAATCGTCAGACTACGTCGGGCTCGCCGAAGCGCTGAGCGCCTCGCGCGGCGAACGCACACGTTTCACTTACCAGACATCTCAGGCAGCCGACCTGATCGGCGGCGGCGTCAAGATCAACGCTCTGCCCGAGAAAATCAACGTGACTGTAAACTACCGTGTTGCGCTGCACGAAACCACAGACGACATCAAAAAGCGCGCCGTCGAGATTGTCGCGCCCATTGTCAAGAAACACAACCTCAGCTTCTCGGCTTTCATCAACGATGACGCTGGCTGGGCTGTTGAAAGCATCAACAAGAATGAAGATGGCAAAAACCACCTCGACATCTCCGTCTTCTCGCCTCTCCTCGAACCAGCACCAATCAGCCCGACATCCCCAAGCAACGCCGTCTGGACGCGGTTCTCTGGCGTAACTCGGCAATTATTCGAATCTTTGCCATTTGAATCTGACATTGACACCGAAGAACAAGAAGAGAAACAGGTGATTGTCACCGGAGACGTCATGACAGGCAACACAGACACACGGTTCTACTGGAATTTGACGCGCAATATTTACCGTTTCAATCCGATTCGTGAAGGCCACACGCTGAATATTCATACGGTGGATGAGCGGATTGATATGGGTGTGCATTTAGAGGGGATGGCTTTGTATTATGGTGAGTTTTTCTTTTCTTTACTTTTATATATGTGCTAACCGTGGCAGAATTGATCCGAGCTTTTGATACGTGGGAGGAATAATTGACAGTCATATCTTGCACTGAAATGTAAAAGTCTTATCAATGATTAAATCAGTTAACATTCTTGGTATCATTTAACTGCACCAATAACCAGTAAAGGAGCGTCGGTTGTATTTACAAATACAGTGGTAATAAACAGTGAAAAAATGCAGCAGCAAAAATCGACATAGCGTTTACATGTACAATTTCATAGCATGTTCTGTCCCTTCAAGAGACGATGAAAAACCAGCCAGCGTGCGATTAGATTTTCAAAACAAAAAAGGCGCTTCTCCCAACTTAGCTTAAAAAGTTGATAATTTACAGCAAGAAAGCGGGCAGAAGAGCCATGACGACGGCAGAGCCGAGGCGGGCATCGACGGCAACGGCAGCACCGGTGTGGATGGCAGTGGTGGTGGGAGACGAAGTGCCAGAGGCGGTAGGGCTGCCGGGGACGACAGTGGTCTGGAAGACAGTCGACTGAGGAACGACAGTGGTGTGAGTTCCAGAGACAATGGTCGACGAGATGACACTGGCGCTGGTGACCGTGTTGGACACGGAAACGGGGGGCACGACACTGCCGCTGGGGGTGCCAGTGACCGAGGTGGTGGTACCGGAGTTGGTGGGAGTGCTAAAACAATGTCAGCAATGTTCATTTAATTCAGTGATGCCAGGAAACTTACCCAACAGGGGTGGTGGTGGTGGTGCCAGTGGCAGTGCCGGTGCTGGTAGGAGAAGCAGTGCCAGTAGTGGTAGTGGTAGTGCCAGGGGCGGTGGTGGTGGTGGTGGTCTCGCCACCACCGCTGCCAACGGTGAATTCACCAGACTGGGGCAGTCCGGTACCAGGAGTGCCGTCGTTGCGAGGGTCGAGGATGACACTGTAGGTGCCATCAGCGATATCCGTGGGCTTGACGGTGTATGTGTAGGTCGCGGTCTGGCCAGCGGCGGCGCTGGAGGGCTTCACATCGGTGGCAATGAGCTTGCCAACACCCAGCTCGATTTCCCAGTCAGTGGGGTCGGACGAGTCGTATGTCCAGACAATGTCGAAGCCCTTGCTGGCATCGACAGTTTCGCCGGCAGCGGGCTTGGTGATGGTGACTGCCTGCGCAGCAGACAACAGGGCGGCCGAAGCGGCAAGGGTGGTGGGAACGAATGAACGCATCTTGATGTTGTTGATTAAGCGAGTGTGCTGGCTGAGGTCTATAAGTTTTCAAAAGCAGGTGATTAATTAGGTATGTATGATGGAAAGAGAAACAGCAGCAGCCCGGGGGCTCACTCGTTTTAAAGGCGGCGGCGCTCGATTAGGTTGGATCTAATTGCGGATGACAGCACAGCAGGTCAACAACGGCGAAATGAGATGATCAGAGCTGGGAGAGTGTATGTAACGTCGCGGGGGCTGAAAGACAGCCAAAAAGCAGCAATCAAACAAGTGTTGGAGCAGGCGCAGTTGTCGGTGTTTCACGGCCAACCGCTTATATAAGCGGGGCCTTGCAGGGGCCAAACGCCGCGTCGGGGCAAGCGCGATGCAACCTGCGCCTTCCGCCCAACCAGCGCGGGGCGATCGGCGCCTTGGCCTCAGTTAGGGCCGCGCTGTCTCAGTTCTCCGTCACTCGTTTTGTTCCTTGTCATCACGCCCACTTGGGCAACGTTTTCAACACGACTATCGACTTTGGCGACTGCTAGCCTGGTCACCAGCGACTTCGCAGTGCTTAGCACCAAGTGCCGAATCCCAGAGACCGCCTCTGACGCCATCGCGCGGCTCTCGTCAGGCCCGACGGCCCTTTTGCACCTTTGTTGTGCAATCGATCCAGCAGCCAGGATGATCGCCAGTTCATTGTTTCCTGTCCGTACTCAGCGCTCTGCCTGTTGATCGGCACCCACAGCGTGAACCTGCTCCATGACGACACCCGTTTTCTCATTGGAGCCCGACTCCCGAGACATGCTACTCAGTCACCAACGAGTGCTCCCCCTGACTTTGCTTGTGTTGGACATTTTCCTGTCAGCACTCAGCAGCGAATGACCTGCAATTTCCATGCCCACCGACAGGACTGGGTGGATCCGCGGCGATACAACCTCGGTCGTCGTTCATGTCTCACTAACAACTACTAAATGACTGGCTGGTCCCCCGCAATTTGGCTATTTCAGTGTCCCAGTCCACGTTGCACGCCATCCCTGTCGTCATTCTAATAATAAATCGCCTGTGCAGTGCCTCGAAGATACGACTTTTGTTTTCTGTGTGTTGTCGCTCCCCGTACTCCCTAAGGTAACGGTTAGGCCGCCACCGCCCCCGTCCACCGCTCGGATGTGAGTTTCCGATCCATGGTTCCCGTGATTCTGCTTTTTGGTTCTGGGAATTTGGAAAGGTTCGAAACCACATGGAAGAGGCTTATCCATACTACATCTGGCAAGGCACGGGGAGTATTTCACCTTTTGTTTCACGAATGACTAGCAATACATAGCAAGGAATCACCCACCAGCACTTTTACTAACGAATCTAACAATTTTTACAGTCTGCATACAATCAAACCAGCATGTAAACACGTAGCTGTAGATGGGTAGAAAACGATATCGGCCACGTGACGCCGGTCGCGCTTAATGCAAGCCCCTTGCCGCCAGCCAATCACGCGCGCGTCAAGCGACTTCTAGAAAGCACGCACCTTATCGCGATTAACCTAACCTGCACGACAGTTGATTGCTCGCTCTGTGTATCGTGTTTATCGTGATATCGTTGCCGAAAAACACACAGACTGTTCATTAGTTGTGTCAGGCAGTCACCGCGAGTGGGAGCAATCCCATCCACCCCGCCGACCCCTCATCTCGCTATCACCGAGATCAACCTTCAACACAAACATCCATTCCTCACCATACTATACCAAACAAAGGGAAGAAAGGATGCTCGACATCCTTTGCTTCGGCAACTCGCTCACCCAGGGCTTCTGGCATTATGGGCTTGAAGAACCACACCCATACGCCCTCGCCCTGAAGGAAACGCTCGTCGAAGATGAAATCGTCGAGGGCGAGATTGAGATTGACGTTGAAGGGAAACCGGGTGATTTGGTTAATTGTCCGCCGGGACAGTTTATTGATAGGATGAAGCGGCGATGTATTTTCCCTTTCGTTATTTCTGCCTGGGTAGGCTGACGGTGGGTTTGATATATATATATAGTAGAAGGAGAAAAGACATATGACTGGGTAATCGTACTCGGCGGGA
Organism: Talaromyces sp. P118-02; assembly: GCA_037040535.1. NCBI lineage: Eukaryota > Fungi > Ascomycota > Eurotiomycetes > Eurotiales > Trichocomaceae > Talaromyces > Talaromyces sp. P118-02. The sequence continues at coordinate 1,047,242 of JAXQGY010000928.1, forward strand.
CAAAGTATGTATTCATTCCCCCCAAGACATCAAGAAACGAAGAAAAAGAAGCTAATGTTTGAAAGCGACCTGGGCTATGGCTCCTTCTCTCCCGAATCAATCTTCTCCGGGCTGCAAAAGACTTGGTCTCTCGCGCTGTCCTCCTCACCCACAACCAAAGTACTCGCCCTCACCGTTCCCGAGTCAGCATACGTGTCGACGAAACTGAAACGGAACCGGGATGCGTTGAATAAGAGTATTCTCGAGCATCAGGAAGATCGATTGTACGTACTCCATTTTCTCTTAATTGATGTATATTTTTTTAGTAAGTGTGAACTGACGAACCAGCTTCACGTTTGATCTACAATCCGCACTCCCCTACCACGCCATGGACGACACGATCAAGACCAAAATCTGGGATGATGGATTGCATTTGACGGACAAGGGGTATGATATGATGGGTCAGCTGATTGCGAAGAGACTCGCCGAGTTGCTGTGAGAGACTGGGAACAATACATAGATATGCGCTGGCTGCAATAATCAATGAATGAATTAATGAACGAATTAAATTGACTACCAAAACGTATTTATATGTTAAGAAAAAAAGATATAAGCAAGTGACCATCCCCCCAGTACAAGCAAGCACAGCAAGGGTATCTTGAAGAAGCAAGAAGCAAGAAGCAAAGAAGCCAAACTCGACCGAAACAAACAGAAAACAATTAATAGCGCGTATTTCTTGGCAATGGCCGGTCTGGAACTTGAATGCCCCTGCTTTCGAGCTCTTCCACGTCCTTTTGTTTCAGCGCTACGAAGTTGAAATTCGGCGGTAGGTCTCTTCTTCCTCCTCTGTAAACATGTTAGTGAATCCACCGCTGTTTAATCTTCGAAGAAAACATACTTAAGCCACATCATAACCAAATTCCTAGCTCGGTCTTTGATTTGCACCTGATTGCGATCGCCCAGCTGCGGCCGCGGCGACGCCTCGTCCTGGTGCTTGACCACCGCCCAGCTGGTGCCGTACTGACCGACCAGCTCCACAAGCCGGTTATCCTCTGCCGTCGACCAGCGCCGTCGCACCTGCGGCATCCGCGCGCCATACGGTACTCGCGTTGGCGATGCCTGGCTGGCAGATTGCTGGCTGGCAGATTGCTGGCTGGCCGATGGTTGTGTCGAATACCGTGGCGGAGACGCAGCAGCAGCACGAGCAAAGTAACTGGATGCCGGCGGAGCCTGAGCAGATGGAGGTTCGCGATGCTGTTCTTCCGCTGCTGGCCGAGGAACCTGGCGACGACGCGGATCCTGCGTGTTTTCTACCTGTATGTCCTGTCGCTGCCGCTTGGCCGGTTGCGCTGGCTTTTGCGCGCGTTTGTTTTGCACGTCGATATTTCGGCGATCCTCCTCGTACTCGTCGTCCTCCGATTCCTCCCTCTCGACTCGTGTGCGTTTGCGAGGCTGGCTGGACGAGCCGTGGCTAATTCGCTGAGAGTCGATTGGCGATACGCGCGACGCATTAGACTGTCGGTCGATGAAAGCGCGGCTCTTTTTGTGTCTTTTTATTTCTTCGAGTATCGATCGAGAGGAAGGTATGCTTTGGCTTGACGAAGCTGCCGGTTGCGTAGATGGAGCTGGTTGTTGACGGGGTCGGTTAGCTGGCTGGCTGCGCTGGGGGCTGCGTTGAGGGCTAGGGATGATGAGGTCTTCTTGAAAGTCGCCAACAAGAGTCTGATCGGGATCCGTAGAAAAGGACGCAACGGGCGCCATCTCCTCCGCTCTCTGACTACTCGACGCGACGGGTCTGTTTGTTTTCTCGGCTGGTTTCGCTGCCAACTGCGACAGTCGAGGACCAAAATCCTTTGCAGATTCAAGAGCAGGCTCGTTCGTTTGCTCAAGATCTTTGGCTCGTCGAATTAGAAACTGAATGGAATTCTGGTCACTGAAAATCCGGCTGTTTGACTTGCGTTGTTCTTTTCCTTGTCCTTGTTTAGTGGTCGTGTCTCCCCGTTTCTCGGTGATTTCTGCAGCTGGAAGCAACTCGCGGCGACGCTGCTGGCTAGAAGTGATTTCTGAAGATGTCGTTGTCGCTTTAGTCTGTTCCGGCGTGACCACGGGTTGATCAAGGCTGGTGCGATTGTTCACTGCTTCCTCGAGCTGGTCATGAACTTCATCCACCGACGGCTGTGTCTTGAGAAATCGGTCAAGTTCCTCGTTCCTCGACCGCAGCCATTTCGCTACGCTGTAGACAAATCCCTCCCAAGGAAAACTCTCTTCCAAACCCTTGTAGTCAACAGTTCCTCCATCACTAAAATACCCCTGAATATCCCTAATCCGGTCTTGAACATCCTCCTCATACTGCTCCGGCAGATTGCCGTCTCTGTCCTGAAGACTGGGAAGGTTGAATCCGCGAAGCATGGAGTCCTCCTGAGATGCCTGCGTCTCAAGGATTTCATTGAAAAACGCGTGCCGCACCAAACCCTGAGGGTCATAATTGTCACGATCCTGTTGACTAACCAAAGTAGTCATCAAAAACTGCGTTCTCATCTCAAGCGCCAAGTCAAAGGTCTGCCGTCGAAGACTGCTTTGCCCTGCCAACTCGAGTTTGCTATTGCGAACCAGCACGTTCAAAAACGGCAGCGGATATTTCCCTTCCAAGTCATACATGCTATCTTCCACGTCGTCGGTGCGACTTGCCTTGGTGAGTATCTCCAGGGCAAGCTGCGCGCAGTTTGATTTATAGAGAATCCCGTCAGCGCGCCAGCTTTTTGTTGACGAGTCTGAGGGAAGAGTGAGGACTGGAAGTTTTGAAGCAACCTGCTCGATAACAAGGTATGTTTCGTTGCCAAAGCAGTCTTTCTGCGTGGCAAAATTGTCGCGCATGCGCTGCAGTCTCCTACTCTGGCTGCTCTTGGGGTCTTGTAGAGCTCGAGCCAGGCTGGAAATGCCACTTGGAGTTGATGAGTTGGTGGCGAACAAGTCCAAAATCGCAGAAGCAGCTCGATGGAGATCAGGGAGAGAGTCGATCATCAAAAGCGTGTCTGCATCGCCTGTATCTGGTTCTGAATCTGTTTGGAGCAGAGTCGTGCCTGAGACGTTGTGGTCGTCTGTTTCAGGAATAGAACTGCTGGCTACACCAGACTCTTGGGACTCTTGGGATTCTTGGCTCTCTTGGTTCTCTTCATCCGGCCACAGATGGCCGATCCCTTGATACTCACTTATAGAGTTGATTTCTGAAGAAGAATTGTCAGCATCGTCAGCGTTTGCCAGGCTTGACTGTGCATCGCCCATGGTAACTGAGGGTCATAATGGTACTATCGATCGATGTCGACCAAAACTTGCAAAAGTGAAGTAAAAAGCAAAACTATTGACAGAGGAATCGTGCAGATCAATGAGACAATTACTGACCTGTTTGCGCCTTGTCTGAGGCCTTTCCCTTTCCGCCGGCGGTGTGCCGCTGCCCTTGGCCGCTGCCCACGCCATGACTCTGACTGCTCGTGGCTCGCTCAGAGATGGGACTTTCAATAACCTTCTTCAGCAGACGCTGAGGTCTCGCTGGATTAGGAGATATAGGGGCAGTCTTGCGCGAGCTCCTTTTGACGGACGATGGTTCCATGGAGGAACGCGCCGCCACCGTTGCCGACCGCGTGCTTCTTCTCGGAGTCTCACTACTCAGGGGATACTTCTCTCGCGGATTAACGAAAGACGACATCCTCACGGCTGGCTATATCATGAGGTAGAAGTTTTTACTTGTAGTGCGCAAAGAATTGAAATGATAATCGGACAGAGTGTTTGATGAGAAACGCGACGGAGGGGGGATGTTGTGGTCGACGGGTGCGCTGCGTTAACACTAGGGTAGTATTTTTCGTACACTCACCGCTTACCCTTTGCGGGTAGGATTAACGGGCTTGGCAGTATTGAAAGGGTATTCTATGTAAGTTACTGGCAATAAACACGTACTGACTTGTTATATTACAAAAGTTTTGCTTCCACTTATGTGTTACTTACATAACGCTATAACCTTACAACCCTAATTCAAAGCTAGTGTATCTCTCCGTTCTGCGTATACACGGCGTATTCTGCCGAAGCAACAAGGTCACCTGACCCAATTTCTAGAGAGATATTACCAGATTCATGCATATAATACGGTCGCAAATTTTCAAAAATCGTGGGTTTTTGTCGCAACAATGCCTATATCGCTCTAAAAATTTGTTTACTAATTTTAAAAATCATTATCCATATATTGAACTAATATTTGACTTGTGACACGTGTTCTTTTTGCAAAAAAGTTATTGTTTTGCTTTGTTTACGCGTCGTAAACCTAACCCTAACCCTCCCGTAACCCTAACCCTGACCCTGGCCCTGAAGTTAATCCTGAAGTTAACCCTAGAATATTTGTATTCAGGACGAGCTGCGTTAAATTTTTTATTGGGTTTACAAATTTAGCTGCAATGTTTTTTTATTATTTACTGCTTTAAAGTATCTATATTCCGAGGGGAACGTCTGTCATGATAATCTTGTCTTTCGTTCGGACCCCTTTTTCTCAGTACAACCAAGAGTAGAGCCATGAGTAGAGCCATGAGTAGAGCCAAGAGTAAAACCAAGAGTAAAACCAAGAGTAAAATCAAGAGTAAAATCAAGAGTAAAGACAGGAGTAAAATTTTTTTACAAGAGTTACAAGAGAAGACCAAAAGTAAGCCAGAAGATAAAACCAAGAGTAAAACCAAAAATTAAAGCCAAAAAATTGCATAGTTGACTAATGAACCAAGTAAGCAATCTACATATAATATTCATCACAAAGCCTACGAACAACCAGCAGGTCAACTTTCTGTTGACGCTGTCAAGTTCAAATGTATATGTACTAATCGAATTTGGATATACAACGTACACCGCTAGGGTGTACTCTCGCTGGTCTAATTCGGTTAGTCACCTCTGGTATACGCAGCATTGTCAAAGCCTATACTTAGACATTCAAATTAATATGGATTGTCTCGTCAATTGATATTCCCTGCACCAACAGTTTAAGGCTAATATGCGGTACACAGGTAATGCAACTAGTCATAAAGTACCCAACAGAACAAATGTATGAATACATGTATTAAAAAGAAATAAGAAAAAAAAAAGAACAGTTTTATTTTCATATATCTAGACATAAAAACGGAGAGAGGAATGCGATTGAAATACGTAGCTAAATGTCTTTCAATATAATGCTTCGATGAGGTAAATGATTCCAAAGACGAGGAACGCGCATGCTCCGCCCAATGTGACTGTAAGATCTGTTAGCTTTAATTCTTCTATAATGAGAAACAAGAAACGTACCAGCTCGAAGGCTCACTCGGCCGGCGACAGCACGACCGCCAATGACAGCAGCTGCAGTGCAGATGCCATGTCCAATGACCGCTCCAATGGTGACCCACCAATAATCCTGACCAGCAGCCATGGCAATAGTCGCAATCTGGCTACGATCGCCCCATTCTCCGAGAAACGTCATGACGAATGTCTGAACCCATGCCGGGCTGAGCAGGAGCGAAAACAGATTGCTGGTTCCGGCAGTCATGGTCTTGATCGTGAATCCGCGCTCGGGCGATACCTCGCGAGACGATGCGGACGAAGCGCTGGCTGGTGGTGATGGGATACGGTTGGTGGACCGCGTGCGGCCGCCTCGGCCAGCTTCCAAAGCGTACGGGCTGATGTTCGACTGGCCGCGGTTCAGACGCCGTTGCTCGTGTTCCTTCTCTTCTAGTTCCATCTCGACTTCCTTCATCTCTTCACCGACACCTTCGTCCGGCGACATGCCATGGCCTTCCTTGAACATCTTTGCGGCAAACACGAGGAAAAGAATAGCAGCGGCGAACTTGGTGAGGAACGGAGGGATGAGCGTTGGCACAGCATGCCCGAGAACAGCAGAGAGCACCGTCATGGCAATCAGCGCCGAGAATGCGGCGGAGAAAACGATCAAGCGAGGGTGTCGCATGGCCATAAGCGCAGCCACAAGGAAAGTTTTGTCGCCGACTTCGGAAAATAGAATCATGGTGAAAGAAATAAAAAGGGAATGGATAGGACTGAAGACGTTGCCCTCGGTGGGACCTGTGCCGGTGGTATGGGTGCCGCCTTTTCCAAAGGGCTTTCGACCAGGCGGCCGGGGTTCAAAGTCAAGACTCTCGTCATAAGTACTGCCAGGAGATTTGGGATGGGGAATAGAATGAGGTCGGTCTGGGAGGTCGTCGGGTTTCTACATCACTCGCAAGTTAGTATTTGCTAATATGAACATGACTGGATTACACACCTCTAGCAGCTTCTGGCCAGTCTTTGAATCGGAACTGTCAGAGGAGCCTTCCTTTCCCGGGATTTTCTCCTGCTCGCTGTGAGGCAGTGGGCGTGCTTCCTTGGGCGTCTCAGGGACTTTCTCCTTGCCCAGTCGGTTGTCCTTGGCCTTTTCGGTCATGCCGCCCTCTGTACCTCGAGTGCCTTCTTTCGGCCCTACTCTGTCGGGATCGTCCATAACCCCTGCGTTGGAATGCGGAATCTTTGCTCCCTCGTAACCTTTCTTTTCACTACTGTCCGAGGCCTTGTTCGTCGTCGAGACAGATTCCGTGCCGTCCACCTTGGTCCTCTTCCTATCCCGCTCCGCGCCGGTTTCTACCCAGGGCCCGTCATGAGGCTTCCCATCTCTTCCATCGACTGGGGCGTCCAGCGTCCCTTTGGGAGAAGCCTTGGAGTGGACCTCGGAGGATGCTCCTGATGGTGTTTTGCCATAGGCCAAGGTGCTGTCCGCAAGACCGTCCGAAGGGGTCTCGAGCGCAGACGAGCCCAAAGCGAGAAAAAGAAGCGCAACGGCGGGGGAAAGGCGATTAATCCGCATGGCGGCGTATTATGTCAAGTAAACCAAGATAGAAAAAACCGAGTTGAGGCGATTGTGGCGGTGCTGTACGGAGTCGTAGCTCGTAAGGAACGGAGGATGCGCGCCGAATTAATTAAATTATATGGTGGAAGGACGAAAGACAAGAAGATAAATCGCTGTGCGAAGCAACGGAAGCACACGCACAGCCAAAAAGCAAAAAAGAAAAAAGTCCTCAACGAGCACAGAAAAGGAGAATTGGCGGCGAATGAGGGCTCTGGGAATAATTTGGGAGTCGATGCAACCTTCAGCCAAGTCTGTTTCGCCGAAGGGGCGAGGCTGGCACGTGACCCCGCCTGCAGGTGAATTCGTCGGCCAATCGGGCGCCTGAGAACACATCTTTCGTTTTCACTCTGTATTTATTCCAGTTGTGTACTGCTGAGGAATTTGCCATTCCTGGTGATACGTCATGACTAAACCAGTAACTGTCAAGTCCAAGTTCCCTGGGGAGGGGTCTGCCGACACTTGTCCGACTCCGGAGCATGAGGTTTACCTACGCATATCAGCTACCGGCATCAACTGCGCAGTCTATCGGGGTTAGTCGGTACAACAGATCCGTTTGTCTTTGTCTGACAGCCCCTGCAGATGGCGGTGCTATATTCAGATGTCCGATATAGACCTGCCATCCGCTCCGCATCCAGGCCTGGTGACACTGGTGTTTGTCACACCGGAGCATGGTAAATATCTACACCGCGTCCGACGGATTTTCAGGGATGATGACCCGGCGGTATCGATGAATGTCCATCTGATGCCCTGATGTGGCCCCTCCAAGGACCTATCCTTCGTGTTAGCTAGCTAGATGCATGTAGTATAAAACTTAGCTTGTGCGAATGACCTCAACCCTAAGCATACCGCCCGGTCTGGATTCTCGGTGACAGAAAGCTGCCCATGTGGCCCACCAGGGCGTAAACTGCTTTGTTCTTTGCCCTAAGTTATGAGCCAATAATCGCTTTATTCTAGTAATAGGACCCATGACCTATCACCGCTCCTGAATTTCAGCTGCGGAAGAATAGCATCCCGCCCAGTCTAGCCCTAATATCATTGAGAGACACAACACCGCCTTGCCCATCCACCAGTAAAAAATGGTTCACTAATCCACACTGTTTCATTGTGATTTCCTTTTCCGATGACCGGTTCGGGATGGTCACAACACCTGGCACCGCCGGGCGTGTTTAGGAGTCCTCTCCCTCGCCCAGGCAAAGTTTCCCTTCCTTCTCCCAAGAATCTCGAGTCTATCTTGACAGCTTCACCAAAAAGACTTTAGTCTCTTGGGCAGTCAATCTATGGTTTATCACTGGCGCCAACAGTTTATTTTTCGGACTCAGGGCTATCTACATGTAGCTTCAATATCATCGATTCTTTATATCGGCGAAAGGGTCTTGGAAGATCCATGGTTACTGCACTTCTCGAAAAGGCAGAAAGGCATGCAATATACCTTGGGCAAGGCTCAGACAATTTCATGGAGAGGTATGGGTCTGAAAAGTGTCAAAAGGCTGTCCAACTTGAATGCGCTTGTGATTCCTCATGCGTTTGTCTTACTTTATTGTGGTGTCTTATCTTTTCAACTCGCCACTGGTATTTTAGACCACCAGCCAGTGGTGATGCCCTCTTCAGCTCCGAGCTCATGACAATTCTTGCAATTATGATCAGGCAACTGCGGAAGCCCCCGCCACCAAATATCAGACTCACCACCGCATGGCTAGAAGTCTTCTCCTACTAGCGGACAGGTTAAAATGCAGATATATGCGTGGCAAAAGTTAATACACTTACATCGGCATATTACACGACAGTCCCATGAGCGCTTGATATAGCGCGTGCGCTTCTAGAAAATCGACTTGGGTCCATCCTCTCATCGAGGTTATCCTGCATTCTCACCTACGATGACGCTGTCTTGGTATGTTTAGCCGTCCACGTTCAAAATTGTCTACTGATAGATCTTCATGGCTGCAGGGCAAATTGGAATGTACGTGTTTCGTGCTGGGCTTCAGTATGGATTCCTATCAACGTACAACGAGATAATTTTCTGGCACAAACTCTCGAGAACCTTGGTACGTTATTCGAAAACCTGTCTGTATGAAGATTAACTCTACTGGAGTATCTGACACGAGATCGAAAAGTTCGAAACGTTCTGTTCATGAGTCTCTATAATGGGTATTATCCAGCCAGCCTATGAGATAACAGTCTACATGTACGTGAGTTCTTTTAACTATGCTATGAATTTAGTATTGACATTAACAGCGTTGAGAGTACTTTTCTGGGCCTTTACTTTGATTTGTACTGAGAAAAAGGGGTCCGAACGGAAGACAGAATGATCATGACGGATGCTCCAGGAAAGCAACTCTGTGTCGACTGGCTACAGTAAATCGTCAACGCTGATCAAGAGAATATTTCTACATTGGTTGTTAAACCTTGTCGAAAAGACCGAGGAGACATGACCGCTGGAAAAGGTTGTAACTTTCAGCTCCTCGCAAGCCGTCTGGTGCCGTGTGCTCTTACAACATCTTCTTGATCGAACCGTAACATTGTCGACACAAGTCAGCCACGAAGAATATTGTGAGTCTCTGTTATCCCCTGTCTTCCAGTCATACATCTAACCACCACTCTAGAAGAACAATGGCCTTCGTCCGGATCCAGCCTAGGCGGCTGACCACCGCGGACAAGAGTATAAAGAAGCTAACACCGTCGATGTTGACGGCCTCGATTTCGACGATACTCCACCGCCCAGCAAGAGAAGGATTTTCGAAACCGAAGCATGACTTGTCATCAATAAAGCCAAAGTCGAAGCCCCACTCGGTTCAATGTACGCCGATGGTGTAAAAAAACCATCACTACCAGGGTACACCTTCTTCATTACAAGAACTTCTACTCTATCTTGGAACTAAAATTCAACATCCAGTACAAGATAGGGAACAAAGGCAAAGTAAACAAAGAGACGGTTTCATATTGTATCTACACGAAGGCAATGTTGGACTCGCCAACATTTGAGCAAATCGTCAACAAGGGTGAAAAAGGAACTGCTCTCTCTCGTTATCCCTCGACATATGCGTGTCCGTGCAGACACCGCCAGTGGTTTTTCTGCTGTTTTTAGAGGTCAGTCGCGTCGTTTGGGCGGTGTTCTCGAGGTCTAATTGATCTCGTCCGGCTGTTTTTAAATAGAATCTCAAATGGTTGTTGTCTTTCCTTGACCAGCAGTGTTGTTTGAATGTCGTCTCGGATATCCTCGTCTCATTCCCAGTTCTCTCTCTGCAAGACTTCGGCAATTTCAAATCAGCGTCAAAAATCACTCAAAAGCAGTATCTGCTTTTACGGATCATAATGATGGAGTCAAAATGAACACCCATCCGGAAAAATTCGGTCATCAGAAGAAGGCTGTAGTCGAGATACGTTCCCATCATTTCTGTATAAGAATGAACAAAAGAACACAAAAGTTCCACGAAACTGGTGTTGACCTGGGTATCTGCCAGTCTCATGAGTAATTGCAATGAAAGCGATGATAAGAACTATATCGACGATCTTAATGACGCCGAGTGGAGAGTAACCGCAACTCTCAGTAATACGCTTGCAACATCTTCTAGCGCTTCCTCGATGAAAATACCTATCATTTTTCGAGAACGGGAACGACTCAGGAGTACACGATTCTCTGTCAAGGGAAATCAGTGGTTTAGCACTACTCCGAGATATTTCGAGGAGTCCTAAGATGACAACACCGTTCTATCAGAATCCTGCCGTTTTTGATTGGTGTTTTTCTTTTCCTCAAGACCATCATCAGGCGGCGAGCAGCAACGCCACCCCAATCAGAAGTAAGATCGATATTGCAGCAGATCCTGCAGCACCAAGTCCACTAAGACGGAACGGTTCGAGGCGTTGTAGACTCTCACCTCGTTTTCTCACACGCGCGGTCAGGTCAATGATTCTACTGATAGTTCAATGGTGAAGACCTCGAAATAATCAATGAGAAATACGAGGTTATCACCCATTGGAACTACCTCTTGCAAAGAAACCTCGACATGGGAGTTACCACTGCAGCCACGGAGGAGCCTGTTGAGGAATGGGATCCCGTCGAAGATAGGAGCTAATATAGTTTTATCGGTCTGGTCAATCATCGGCTTCAGATTTTCTCGAGGAGAAGTTCAAAGAATGCAGAAATTTGCAAACATACCCATTGACACAAGCAACTGTGGTATACATGGAATTTTTATGAAAAAGAGGGATGTTCGCACATCCTCGTACGACGAATCAGAGCAATGGCATTCTCAGTAGTTTTCACACCTGACACATGCTGTCACAGATACACGGTCAATGCAACATTCATAAATCCGCGCGGGAGATCCTGGATCAAGAAGCCGCACTCGCACAGGCAGTCAGTCGGCGTCGAGCCCGAAGAACCATGTCAACACTGCAGTAACGGTGAGGGCATGTTCACGGTATGCGTTACCGGACAGCCAATGGAAAAAAACGCCAACACAATGTAGGAGGCCGCTGAAATGGTGGCTTGGATAAAGACGCACAATACACCCGCAATCCCCCGTGTCCTGGTTTCCCAAGATGACAAGGAGATATATATCACATAGATATATATCACATTTGCGTATTATGATGACTAGTGGCTGAGCTATATTCGGTCTGGAACACGGGCTCCCCTCAGCATGATGGAAATGCGCCAATACAGCCCTTGGGACATGGACAACCCGGCCCGCATGATGAGTGTTTCACCAATACTCCTTTCTCTTGATGTCTCCTCTGAGATGGGCTTTTCCTATTAATGACAAATGTAATTGCACATACTGTCTATCTTGCCACCAACGCTGAATACGCTGTCAAATTCTACGATGATGGATCCGGGACAGCCGACCGCATCGAAGAAACGGCGAGACGTTTCGATATTTGGCGTGATAAGGGTTTCGCCGACGTGACAGAGCAAGATTGGATGCCCATTCCAATGAAAAAAAACTGGCACGAAATTGTTGACCAATCTGGGCGCGTTTACTCCGCCGGCCCCAAGGATAGGGAGATTATTGACAAGACCCATGACAAGCTCCACGCGCAAGGGCGTATGGGTTTTGTTCGGGCCCTGTCCCAACCGGCTTCTCCGTCTTCGTAACGTGGAGATGGGCAGAAGGCCCAAACGGCCCGGTGAAGAAAGGAAAAGTCGTTACCGATATTAGAAGCGGGAATAAAGCTTCGATTAAAGACGTATACCCTATGCCGGCGAAGGGTCGTGGGCGACTGATTTCAAACCACCGGTCATCAATTAATGGACAAGAAGATCTGCTAGTATTGTGGATTTCTATTCACACGAAAGAACCACAGAGACCGGCACGAGAGGATCGTCCGTCAGTTACAGATATATGCAAGCGATAGCCATAGTCGAATGCAAACGATGGGTCAAAGCTTAACAAGTCGACATACAAGAAGCAGCAAAGCAGGCTGTCTCGTATGCTCGTTGTGATTCACTATTGAGGGCAACATGGTCGTTTACGGTCCTCGAACTTTTCGAGCCTCTGTATTGACCTGCGAGTTGCAAGGGCGTTCTCACAATTCTGATCAACCAAAGAGAAAGATCGCCTTTGAGAAATGGATCGATTGTCTGAATGTGCAGCAAGGCCGTGTCCTTGATTGAAAGGACTATGTTGCCAGTCATAAACCATCTTTCAGCTTTTTGGTGCAGCTGTCAAGTGATCTTGTCAGAAAGGCAATTCGGGTGAGTGTGATCGTTTTGTTGATATCTACAAAGTTATGCACAGTCCTAACGATTGGATAGAAGTTACATGCGTCGGCGTGGTAGTTTCTTAGGTTAGTTTGGAAGTCTTGACTGGCGACACAGGACTGCCTAGGTAACCAAAAGGAGAGCACAAAACTCAAAGACCCTATACCCCCAGCTACGGGGAAAGTGGTGGTCTTTTGGGGAGGAGGAGTTCTCGGCAGCAACGCCCAACAAACGACGTGACTACGGTCACATTTGGGTCTACTCCAGGAAAGGCTCTCAACAAGTGATTCGGCCTGGCGATGCCTGTGTGCGGTGTCGTCTTGTCGCTCGCACTGATGCAGCCTCTCAAAAAGGAAGAAGAAGGAGCCCATCTCCGCCCACCCTTCTATCGTCCCAAGGATGGCTTCGGCTTGGTCGGAGAAGAAGAATAAGTCAGGCAATTGAAGAGCTCCCGCCGGGCTTATAGAACAGATATCTCGCTGGTATCTCCTTCACTACAGTCGACCACGTACCTCTTGAGCCAACAGACCAGACTGTCAGCGCCGAACGACATTTGATCGGGCTGACTCTGGAAGATGAATATTACCCATAGAACACCTCTACAGTCGATATTCTGTTTATTTTCGACTGCTGTTACTCATATGCCGTATGCCGTGAACCCAAGGTGACGGGCCGAGTCGTCGAAGTCATAAGTTGGATTCCAACCCGGCGATCAACGCCCCGGACGGTCAATGGCAGATGGAATGACAAAAATGCACAAGAGTACGTGAATATGACGCGTCGACCAAACATGCATATCAGTGTACACTATCCTCGCCTGGCAGAGATGTATGGGACACCATATAACTAACTCATCATCTATAACGCTCTTCAAAAGCGCAACGAAGGTCGTTCCTACCGGTAGGTCGTCTGGACACTTCACGTGTCCTTTTCGAGAACTAATAGATATTTCTCTAGTTGCGGGTAGAACTCCCTGCTGAAAGTACTCAAGTGCTGTCTGTGGTAGCGATGGTCACAGAAATCCACGAATGCTCTGCCAGCTGGATGGCTTGCACGATTGGCCAGATGGGAGTTACTAGATTTCTGCTTTGGTACTTGAAGGAAAAAATGAATACAAGTCAAGTAGACGAGCATGCTTTCCGCTGCTCTCTGCGTCTATGGTCGCTTCCCAGCCCCAGCAAACAATGGTCATTACAAAACGCCAGCTTTGGGGCATACACCTGCCAGCATGTCAAAACCCAAAAGCCGGCTTCAACATGTCAGTCGATACTTTAATTTTAAATAACGGATCTAGCGAAGCAGACATCCTGCAGCAGACAGTCGAGAAATTCGATATTTGGCGGGACAAAGGATTCGCGGATATACCCGAGGAACAATGGATGACAATTCCGTACAAGGATTGTTGGGAAGACACGGTCGATCAATCAGGATGTGTATATTCGGCTGCGCAAGTTTATTAGTCAACTCGTGTCTGACCACGAAATAGGAGATCACAACCTAGATATGAAAGTTGTCATTATTACCTGGGCACCAGCTGTGGCCGAAGCTTGGTTTAAGGTAAGTAGCAACGAATTCGCCTCTTTAACCGAACATTGGGAACTAATTGGTAAAACTGTGGCAGTATCTCACAGACAAATGTCCTAATTACAAGAAAGGCAAAGTGGTCTGGGACTTTGGGAACGTGCGTGACCTACAACTGGCCGGCGACTGGCTAGACACCGTACTCCTGGAAGATGAGTTTGTATCTGGATTAGCAGCCACGCATGCAACGCTCGTGAACGGCCTAGCCTCCTTGTTGCAGAAAAAGCGCAAAAATGCAATTCTGGAAACGTGATTCCTGCGAGGCGTTGGCGAGAACATTCATCGATATTGTGATATTTGACATTCTCGCCGCGAACCAGCCGAAAGAAGACCAGCCAAAAGAAGGCCAGCCAGGAGAAAGCCCCGCCCAGAAAAAATACAACGAAGCTCAGAAGAACGTCGAAAAGCTTAGAAAGGCCTTCCACATGCAAGAGCAGGGGAAAAGCCAATGTCTCAGAAGCACTATGGGAAAGGATCTGCTCCTACTACAGCACATACAACCCAATAGACTACTTCAGCCCGTACACTTCCATTATCGGGTCGAGTGGGATCGACAAAAGCTTCTCGATACAATCCATTGTCAGAAAAGGGTTTCTTTACGTGGTTTACGCGAGCCTTTCACCGCCACTGGCCTCTTCGTACCCCATCAAAAGAAGACCAGGTGAATGAAAATCAGTTCAGGCGACCCTACATCAGTCAAGGGCGCAAAAAAGCGCGACAAGCCAAAATCGAATGCCACAGTCTCTGTGTTTCACGCAAGGGTGCAAAAGGCATTTATTATCGAAGCGAAACGCTTGGTCCGTCGAAATACAAAGCCCTATATTTCTATTTTGCCTTGATGAAGCACGAGCACTTTTAGAGCCCTCGGGATTAGCATTTTTTTGTTTCAGACGTGCGGCAAGGCATCGGCAGACCCAAAACCCCTAACCCTAATAACCCTAATGAGCAACATTCTCTAAAAAAGGCCCGTCTACGCGAGAATAACGACACTGGCTCGGAGCCTTCTGGCGATGGACTAGACCAATGCCAGGTGACCCGCCTTTTAAATGCGTCTGTAAGACTGTTAGAAGCGGCGCAAGCCAGCACAGATGCGATGATGGACAAATTCTCAAGAAGCATCCGGCCACCAGTTGAAGTTTCATTTTACATGGGACTACATCGACAGCACCAAGCAGGCCACAGACGAAGTTACCCCAAATTCGGCTATAATATTGCTGTTGCAAAGCACCACGGACCTAGTGAAAAATCCCACCATTGAATGGACTTTCGACCATGTGAAATTTGCGGGCAAAGTTTATCAAAGGCTACTACAATGCATACACAGACGGGATCTACAAGGGAGTGCCGATCCCAGAGAAACCAGCTTCAAGAGCCATGGTTGAATGAATGGTCAAATTACACAGTGACAGTTTCACGACCCGGGTTTGGGGAGCCCTGTGATCTTACTGCCGTGTCAGTCTATATAATAGACTAAGAAAACCCTTATTCCAAGGGTTGCACCCTTTTTGGCCAGGTGGTAGAAAGCCTGTCACGCCGAAGAGAATGATCTTCCAGCCGCCGAATTGGCAGCCTTTTAGATGGCAGCCACTAACAGTATTGTTTAGAGGACTGTTGAAGGCGAACCCTGGTTCGCCTTTAGAGGTTTGTCTTCGCCTCGAAATTCTAGAGCGCTACGTGCAATCCTACAAGCAAAACTAGCCAGATTCCCCATTCAGCCCTATCTTCGAAGCAGTCATGAAATTATATCGTTCTGGCGAGCTCAAGGTGCGAGGTACAGCTGAATAGGTGTCTTGGGTCTGCTTGGTTCCATCTTGACACTGCATTGAAAATTGTGCAGACCACGCCAACTAGTCGAGAACAGCTTATTAGGTCCTGCCCGGCAGAGCCACGGCAATAGCGAGAAATCCAAAGCCGGAGGAGCGTGCAACAAAGTTTCTCATGGGTTATATCTCCGAGGCAAGTGCATAGCAGATCAGGTGGTCCCAATACCAGCCTAAGGCGAGTATTAGGGCAAAACCAACGGGGTTACCAGTGTTCTACATAATTCACCAATATCGGAAACGGAAAACAATACAGCGACTTCATGCAGCAATATCGCACCCTCTCTATATGCGAAGGAGAGGACAATGACATGTTCACTCTAAACAGAAGCACAGTTATCCAGCGGCGGCTTGTGAAAGAAATCATTAAAAGTCATACTATGTACGAAGAAAAAAAGACACCCTGCGATATTCGCAATCTTCGTACCCGGTCAACACCCATTTCATGATCCTCTCGTCTGCGGGTGTCTCAGTCACTGAGGGCATCATCGACGACGGAAATAAAGATCGCGCGCAGCTGATTTACTGGCGCACCGCAAATGAGATTCCGAGGAGTTTGGGCGTGGTGCATAATGCCACCGAGTGGAGGAATCTGTTTTACAATGATGTGATTAACTATTTTATGTTGGTGCACTTTTATGAAAAGAAAAAGGAACTCTGTCCACATTCAGGTCTAAAAATTCCTATTCTACAGAACCTCAATTGTCCAAGCTCCTTGTCGCGTGCAATTTTGGGGCAATCCCCATGGAATATACTACGCGAGAACGAACACAAACCATACAAGAAGAGTTTGTGCGAACGTTGGAAGAGAAGTTGACAGACCTTTCACGTGAAAGGCGCAATCTCTTCATGCGCAGGTAAGTCTATGTTGGTTGTGTTTGCGAGGATAACTACTAACTTGCGAATAGCCTCATTCGTCTAGTTTTAATACATTTCATTCAAATCAATTGATCAGTCCGTTACGACCAGATTTGTGTCCACCATACATAGAGTCAGAAATCGGCTCTTCCCTTTTCTAGGAGAACAGTGAATGATATGCTAAAAAACTCGCTCTCGCATGATATATTCCAACATCCAGCCTCGGCATTTAAGAGCAAGTGTTGTATCTAAAGGCAAAACCGCCCTCGCCCATCCTCAAGTGCGTTGCTATACTTGTACCGGTGACGGAAATCAAATGGAGATCACCTCAATAGGTTGGTTCTGGTGCGACTTGGGTCTCATAGATTTTCCAATAAATTCAGCGATGAACGGCATTCCTCTGTGCCGATCTCGAACTCCTGAGCCAAATTTGGCTAACACGCTTGCTCAGTGCAAGCAATGCGTTACTCGAATCGGCCCGTGTCAATGCAAATGAGAAGATTCAATACCTCAACGTGATTACTCCAATCAAGCACCGTTCACTTAAAAATGCGGTCGTTGCAAACCACCAGACCTTTTCGGTCTCTTTGGAGAGTGCCATTGCAGCTTTTCAACAGGCTGCGGACGTGTTTGCAGGCGCCGGGGGAGCCGAAATTGAAGAAGAAGAACAGTGCATTTGGCAGTAAGTTCGGCACTATTTACACGACGTATTTGTTACTTGTAGATAGAACGATGGTACACATGTCATCTACAGAGGGATCTACCCCGCAAGCCAAGCCATAGGGTTATCCATAATTAAACTTACCATACATCAGCCAAGTAAATCATATACGTAGTTGAATAAAAATCTGACCGTATCAGCACTCGGCACAAGATCCACACATTCCATACAGACCGTTGTGACGGGTCGCATGTTTCATAGACGAGTCCTCACTGGTGGCCAGTTACGGCTAAGCGCGGAGGATCCAACGCTTTGGAATGTCGACGTTGGGTCGTTAGGCACGCAACGAGTCAATGCGTAGGTTGACAAAATACCATGTGTCCGAAGGATTGACTGCATGGTGATAATGCAGAGAGATAACATCCTTACTGGACAGTCGATTCAAAACACATGGCTCGGGCCTAGCATGTCCAAGCTGTCGGCCCTGTAATAAAACGTTCCCCGGATTCTGAGATAGCGAATGCGATAAGATCATGCAGCCTGTCGTCATACCTTGGCCAAGTCAGGCGATCCCCAGCCTCGTGCTACGGATACGACCGAGCAGCTGCACGTTGATCACGGCGCGGCGAGTTTCCGAGGGCCTGAACGTACTTTGCGACAAGGGTACATACAATATTAAACTCGACCAGACAGAGTAGTACCTGCGTGCTTTGTAGTACGAATATTAGTGTTGGCCAGAAGAAGGGCGATGGCGACGGCGATAGAGACGTATTTGTTTGGTTTGGCGGAGCAACAGCTGAAACACAGCGATCGGCGGACCAACCACGGCGCCGCGATGGTCCATGATGGCGTGGACAGAGCGCTCTCGGGGTCTTGTGATGCGGATAGCATGCATGAGATCTTCAAGATAGCCCAAGATAACCCCAAATTGGCCGCGTTTGCAGGCTGGCGTGCGAGTTGCAAGTTGTTGCGCTGCACGATGTCGTGATGCTTGTTGCGTGTTGCGGGGTTGTGGAAGGAGCGGTGTCGTCTGCTGACCGGTACTTCGCGGTACTTGGAGCGCTAACACTCTAGGCGCGGACCCGGCGTACTGCAAGGTACCTCAAGCTCCGGTTGCAGTCACATGGGTCCCCGCAGCCGCTTATCAGCTCGTCTTATCGGCGCGATTTCTCTTCCTTCGCGCTTATAACACAGCTCAGGAGCTGTCCTTGTTCTCTTTTCCTTTTCTCTCTCTTGATCCTTTCTTCTGCTATAAATGGTGGAATTCGTGTCCTTAGAACAGTAGTTTCTGCTTTCTTCCCCTTGCCGCCCGGGGATCGCCCCCGACTTCTTTGTTGCGGTGGGAGTCGAGTCACTTTTCTCATTTCTGTTCTCTAGAGCTCGATACATTGTCTGTCACACATCGAGATGCCTTCTTCTTGGGGGAATCGGTCCAAATGGACGATAGGAATCCTCAGTGATCCCCAGACAGACGAGGTTCCCGGTATGAACGAATGACCTCACCTCTTGGGAGGCAAGGTACTGACTCACTGCTCACAGGTACTGTGCTTCTTCTGGCGTCGAATCGAAACGAACCGCTTGGTCTCCGGAACCAGCCCGCTCGAACATCGGCCTCTTCTCTTCCTTCGCCGTACCCTCCGAGCCGATCGTCTTCACGCTCGGTAGCTCCGGCTCCCAAGAAGACCTCGGATGGGCAGATTCTCCTCGATCCTCAGCCAGAGGACTCACTGAACGACCCCCTAAACTGGCCGGCATGGCGGAGAGACGCGGCTTTGCTCTCGCTGGGATTTTATTGTCTCATGGGCGGTGGTATGACACCTGTACTTGCAGCTGGATTCAATGATGTTGCAAAAGACTATGGAGTTAGTACGCAGCAAGTCGCCTACACGACTGGCCTCTACATGCTGGGACTGGGATTGGGGTCGATCATTATGGCTCCGACGGCGATTCTTTATGGCAAACGTCCGGTCTATCTACTTGGAGCGACTCTGTTTATCATCTCGGGAGTTTGGTGCGCTCTTTCGCCCAATTATGCCAGCTTGGTCGTTGCCCGAATTTTCCAAGGCATTGCAGTAAGCCCAGTCGAGTGTTTGCCATCAGCCACAATTGCCGAGATCTTTTTCCTTCACGAACGAGCCTACCGTATTGGTATTTATACTCTCCTGCTTCTTGGTGGCAAAAATCTGGTACCGCTGGTCAGTGCCGCCATTATTGGACGATACGGATGGCGTTGGGTATTTTGGTATGACTTGACAAAATTTTTTCATATATTCATCGCTAATGAAAATAGGGTGGTTTCTATCGTGGTTGGCGGCGCTCTTGCTCTCTTGTTCTTCTTCGTCCCCGAGACATTTTGGGATCGGGCACCTCGTCCAAAGACAAAAAGCAAACGACCCAACTTGTATCGAAGCGTGTCTGATTTTGCGCACCATGGCTTCCGAGGACGACACCCGGAACGGCAAACAGTTGAAAAACCAACTGATCTACCAAGTCCAGACGAGGTTCATAGCCCAGACGAAGTACACGGCCCAAAGAGGAGACGAGACGTTCATGTTGGGTTCGTTGACGACCAGTTGGATGGAAAGTCGCATGAACCCGAAAATAAACAAGACGAGAAATCGCAAGTGGCCAGCGATGCCAACAATACGGCCACGGATGGGCCGGAGGTCACCCCAGCGAATGCAGGAGAAGATGTCCAACTGGCAACTCCCTCTCCAGCGCACCTGAGCGCAATGGATTCTTATTTCCCCCGTCAGCCCAGTCCTCTACCGTCACCTGGTGCCGATATTGAAGCAGCGCGACAGGTATCTATGTCTCCGACAGGACATGAATCGGTGGAGAGGGTACCGACAAACGCTCCTTCGTTATATACGCACAACCTCAGGGAACAAGGCCCGGTTACGTATGTGCGCACACTTCGACCATGGAACGGAAGATTGGCGCAAGACAAGTGGCATAGAGTGCTGGTGCGGCCATTCATTCTTTTCGCGTACCCTGCTGTGCTGTGGTCGGCTCTTGTGTATGCTCTGTCTATCGGTTGGTTGATCGTACTGTCCGAGTCTGTTGCCCACATCTATCAGGGCAGCGAGAACTACAACTTTTCTCCACTGGCAACCGGCTTGGTTTACATTTCCCCTTTTATCGGGGGAGTCATTGGTACTGCAGTGGCAGGACGAGTGTCTGACATAATTGTGAGGTTTATGACAAGGCGCAACGGAGGGATCTATGAGCCAGAGTTCCGTCTTGTGATGGCGATCCCTGTCATGATTTCGACCGCAGCTGGACTGATGGGATTTGGCTGGAGTGCGCAGGAAAAGGACAACTGGATTGTGCCTACCGTATTCTTTGGCCTGATTTCGTTTGGGTGCTCCTTGGGCAGCACGACTTCGATTACGTTTTGTGTCGACAGCTATCGACAGTATGCCGGCGAGGCTTTGGTGACGTTGAACGTTAGCAAGAGTATGTTTTCTTCTTTATTCTCCATTGCATGCCAACACAAGACTAACCTATTGGCAGACATCTTTCACGGCCTTGTCTTTTCGCTCTTCTTCGTCGACTGGCTCGAATCCGACGGAGCACGCAATGTCTTTATTGCGGTGGGCGGCATCCAGATTGCGTGCCTGCTGACTGCGATTCCGATGTACATCTTTGGCAAACGCGCGCGCATGTGGACGGTGCGCAAGAAGCTGATGGAGAAGTTTTAGAGTAGGATATGATTGATGAGTAGACGATATACTATATATATATATCTTTTCTATACATGTATACTTTTTTATTTCTTGTCTCTTTCAATGCTGGTTCCTGTTATTCGCACGAGACTTTCGGTATATCAATTACCTTCAATGTTATACATGCAGTGGGTGCTGCAGTTTCCAGATTCATTGGTGTTTACATTGGCGGAGTTAATTCTGCATATCATTCGCTATTTATACTGTTTTAGAAAAAAGATTATCAAGTAGTTGTATTGATAAATAGATTAAAGGGCGCAGCCTGGCACATCAATTAATATGAACTGATATCAACTGCACGTGGTAGACTTAGCCCTAATACAAAGACTATAAGAAATGATAGAATAGTAAATGTACGACAGAATGAAAGGTACATATGTAGGTGAATTAATGAATATAGCTCCAGCATAAAAACATAATTCTATAGTAATTTCATGAATACTCAGCTTGGATGTTTATACATCGTGGCTTTTGAGAAAGCCCTGAATGAAGTCAAAAGCACCCGGCGCCGAATAATGCAAATTCAACGCGTGTCCCCGCAACAGGCGCCACATACGTCGTAGTACTATTCTCTGATACTTCCGGATACAGCGCAGGCACAACATCAGCCAAAAGATTCGTCGGAGAACTGCAGTTTCCATCACAGAAACACAAATCCTCATTCCCAGCGACTACTGCAATGGGACCCTGGAATTTGCTTGTTGCATTGACAATGGGCGTTATCGTGAAAAGCTCACCCAAGGTGAAGCTTCCCTTGGTGGAATCTGCCACCGATAGTATTTCTGCATCAAAACCCGGGTCATAGAAAAACGCAATTTGAGTGGACACGGCCGACCCAGCAACGAGATACCCAGCAGAAAGCCCACTGAAGCGATACGGCTGGGTTTCCGGCGCAATTGCTGCATTCAGGCCCAAAGTAAAGCCAGGCAGACCGCTCGAATTGAGTGAAAATCCCGTTAGCACTGCGGCGTCGAGGGCCTTGGGGTATGCCGCCGTGAGACCCTGCGTCAGGGCGCTCCCGAACGAGTGGCCTACACCGACGACCGTCGAAAAGGCGCGGTCACTAAGCGACCCATCACGAAGTTTGCGCGCTAGTACCTCGAGAATCTCTAGCTGAATTGGTGATTGTACGACATTCAATGGGTCTTCCTTTGACGACGAGCCAACGCCGAGACGGTCGTACAGGAATGTGGCATACCCGGCGGCCGCGGCGGCGTCGACGCAAAGTCCCAGTAGCTGTGGTCAACGCCAATACCGTGTGTGAGGAGTTGAACCTTTGTTGTTTTTGAGTGATTGTGTATAGGAAGACAGTATGTCGCGCCGATATTGTAGCTGCCGGTGACCCGCTGTGTGCCGTTCATGAGAGATTGCACGTAAGCATCTCTGCCCGACGACCACAGGCTGACGAGTGTTTGTGTTACTTGTGACTGATTAGAAGGCAAGTTGTACGCGAAGTTGAGGTTTTTGTCGGTTGTTGCGTCGATTTTGACGGTGCCGGAGACGCAGAGGGCTGATCCGCCGGTGGAAACGTGAAGGGTGGGATTTTGCCAAGCCGGTCACATTAGGGAATTTCAGTCCAGAAGGACTAGGAATAGGAGAGGAGTTAGCGTTCTGTGCCAATGCAGCAGCACCGATCAAGGCAAAAGTGAGGGTCTTCATGGTTGATAGCCCTAAATCGATCACTGGAGAAACGAGGAGGGGCTAAGTTGGATAACTTTGAGAATATTCCTTCAAGGGATAGGGATGCGTTTTTCAATCTTCTTATATATTGTCAGCATCTGATTACATAGCTATTGTAAGCGAATTATGGAATCAAGTCTAATAAAAATTTCCTGTTCTGGGTTAGACCCGGACGGAGACGCGGGTGCAATTGATACGGAGATGCGGAGCTTGTACACTATGTTCTATGGTTTTTCAGTGAAGAGATGGAGCCTGATGCTCACATTCAACATGAAGAGGGCTTCTTGTCAGCATTTAACAGTTACGAGCTATAAACTAGAGCTAGGAAGTAGCATGTAAATATATACTGCAGAGAAATCTGGGTGCCTCGGATCACAGGCTGATTCTGTCATTGAAATAATGTTGCTTGGATGAAGATATCCTAAAATACACAGTCTTAGTATAGAAATGGTACATAGAAATAATAGTTGACAATGCTAAGGATGTATGTATGGTGTTTTATACATGGAGATAATGCGGATCATCGCAAAGGGGCCTCCACGCCAATCAGAGAGTTGCACCCCCACCCAGTGGCGTTTTTCTACATTTATTATTGGCCAATTTTACAGGGCGCCGGGAATGACATCATCGGGCTGCGTCGATCGAGACAGCGGTTTTGTGTGATGAGCAGCGTGTTATCGTTGAGTAAAACCCTGGGCCGCCCGGGGAGGAAAAACATGCACCTATTCCGATCTTTCTGCTCTCTGGCGCTTTCTTGTGACAGGCTTCCTGCTAACTCGCCTGCCATGAGCTGCCACAAACGCTACACGGCGATTGCGTTCATCGTGTGGGTTGCCAGGCCGAGCTAATTATGTTACTCCAACATACTCCTCGCTGAGGGAAAGGGAAAAAAACTGTGAGTGCTTTTCTTCCTACTTCCTGTTTCCTGTTGTGGCTGGCTTGGGTCATGATAGATATGGCTTGCTGCTGGCTGCTGGCTAGACCGCGGCCGCCCAGGACAGGCATCTGGTGGCTTCTATTTATTCTACACGTAGCCCCTGGAATGTGTGTAGCTGCTGATTCCTATTTTATTCCTCTGTGTATCCTGTTCTTTGTGCTGCTGTTCCTGCTGCTTGATGTGTTTTTGTTTGCAATTGCCTATCCGCGCTCATTCGAGTTTACCAGACCACTGAACAGGATTTTCTTTCTAGTCCTAGCATTTTTATGCTTTATTATTCTCCAACTTGATCTTCTGCGTCCTCGCAATGACTTGGGTTGTGCACTCACAGCCTGGAGAATGGATGACTCAGCCGGCTGAGGTCAGCGACTCCCCAGCCAATGGGAGGGCTGCATTTTGCTGAGATGCAAAAGCAGTCGGACAATGAGGGAAAACTGACGATTTGTGCCTGTTAAGACTATGCAGTTTTTCTACAACGAAGTATGGCCCCAGGCGACAGACAGTGCCTGGCAGTCAGGTGACTCTGGTGAATCGGAGAGTCCAGACCAGTCACGTGCGCCTTCCAGACCAAGCGCGGCGGGCGGCCCACTCGCGCCTGCGGTGCGGCAGATCGCGACCGTTGATTGCGCTCATCGTCAACGGGCATGTCCAGACTGATCGCAGCAGTGCCTATCAATGCTCTCTCTTACGAACCACGCGCTGCGATCATTATGATTCTCGCCGTTCACGATGCCCGGATTTCCTGCTGGCTGACTCGCCGTAGCGCCCGTGCTAGCCCGCCTAGCCTCTGCACTCTCCTGCCCAGAACCGGTTCTGAGCCCGCCCGCCAGCCAGTGAGCGTCCGCCCTGCTGCATCCATCCAGCAAAAGCAGGTTCCGGCCAACTTCTTCGCTGCCACTGTTGATAATAAGACTGCTCGCTGCGACATCAGTCGCTTGACGTCTACCGATGACACATGGTCGCACCCTACCGTACCGCCTTTTCCCGTGCACCGAAATCCTGTCTCGCGCCCCTCTCAGTCGCTGTCTTCCCCGGCCTGATCGCTTGCACTACGCCTGACAGACCCTCTCCGACCGTGCGCAAAATATCTGTCGCTGCCTTGTTTCCGTGGTTCTTCGTCTCTTGCATCCTCTCTCGCCTGTTCCTCGATTAGGGTCAAATCGTCCCAACTACTTCGCCCATCGGAACCGCCGCTCGATAGTCCGTACGAACCCGGAGTTTACGATTTCTCAACATTCTTCTCGCCAGTGTTTTTCTTTTTTTCGCTGCGCCCGCCGCCGTCGAAGAAAACCCACAATTCCCGGGCGGTGAAAAACACGCAATTGATTGCAGGGACTGGGAAGGGACGACAACAAACATTCGCGTCCGCCGCCCGGTGAAAGATAATGCATGGAAGCTGCCCGGGCGGTCTCTAACACTCGGTTACCATGGCTCTTCTAGAATCCAAGCCTCATCTCGACGACCGGCGCTTTCGTGAACTATACCGCTACTTTCAGCCCTCCAACCCGGCTGCCTTGCTGTACTCGCCCCTCGCCCCACCATTCTCAGATGAAGCCCAGATAGTCGACTCGGCCATACCAGACAATTCTGGCGCTTCCTTGGCTATCGGCCTCCCGTCGCAGGATCCCTCGAGTGCCAACACGATTTTGACTACTTTCGCCCAAACCGCTACTCTCAAATTGAATGCAGACCGCGCTGTCATCAGGTACGCCCATCCCTTGTTGAGACAACCCCTGTATTGACCAGTTTGAAGCATCGTGGACCGTGAAACAGAGTATCTCCTCGCAGAAACTACACGCAATGCCAACCTGCGAGAAGCTTCCAAAAACATATTTTCCGGCGCATGGATCGCCGCTGGAACGAGTGGCCGAGCTGGCCCTTGTCTAAATGCCGTAATTACTGTCCCATTATTTTTTCCAGTTGTTTTTAGCTAATTATGCCAGAAAACGGCATCATTACCTGTACTTCCGAAAGACAAATACGGCTTCGGCTTCCACATTGTCAACGATCTGTCGGCCGAGGAACAGTATGCCGACCTTTCTTACGTCTCAGGGCCACCTCACTACCGATTTTACGCCGGAACCCCACTCGTGACCGAGAACCAAATCCATCTCGGCGCACTTGCAGTTTTCGACAAGGAGCCTCGCAATGGCCTGACCGATATCGAAAAGGATGAGCTGGGCTACCTCGCTACTCTGGTCATGGATTTCCTTCGCCTCAGTCGGCAAAGTGCGGAGGGTCGACGTGCCGCTCGCCTCTCACGCGGATTAAGCTGCTTCGTCGAAGGCAGCTCTTCCTTTGTCGACGGTCTGACTTCTCTCCACTCCAGCTCCCCTCCCAACAGTCCGGTTGCTCGATCACGTGGTTCTCACAGTTCCCGAGAATCTGGCTCTCACGGATCTCGAGCATCTCGTCGCTCTCGCGGCAACAGTATTGACGTTCGCCCGAGTCGGTCGCCTCCATCGTCGGAAGGTCGAGATGATACAGGCACTTCATCCGATCTGACAAACCCGTTGCCAGACTGGCTAGCTACCAATGGCAAGGGCTCCAAGCTTCGGTTAGCGGACGAAATGCACACCCAGAACTGGACTTTTCGCCGTGCCGCCAATCTGATCCGTGAAAGCCTGGAGCTAGTCGGTGATAGCGGTGTCATTTTCTTGGAAAACAGCAACACTCCCTTAGATGTCGACAATGGACGTCTAGAGTTTGTTGACGACAACGAATCTCCCGCACCCGTTTTAGGTGTGTCCACAAGTGATGTGCCATTTTCCTCTACTTCAGAGGAAGAGAAGACTTTGTCAGCCGCCAATTTTGATCGACGGTTTTTGCAGAGTGTTTTTCGTCGATACCCTAAAGGAAAGATTTGGACCTTTCACCGCGACCGAAGTCTCTTTGCCTCGTCCGACGACGACGAAAACAACCCCATCTCTCCAGTCTCTGCTGTCCGCGTGGCGCCTGATGCCCCATCTAGATCAAACAAAAAATGGCGCGCTATGGAAACATCCCAGCTGTCGAAATATTTTCCTGCTGCTAGTCAAGTGATGTTCGTTCCTTTATGGAATGCTGCTACGTCTCAATGGTTTGCCGGTTGCTTTTGTTGGAATTCTACAAATACGCAAATATTCAACTCATCAGTGGAATTGACTTCTATCATGGGCTTTGGTTACTCTATCATGGCCGAGCTAAGCCGTCTCGAGTCTATAATTGCAGACCGACAAAAGGGCGATTTTATCGGAAGCATCTCGCACGAACTGCGTAGCCCGCTGCACGGGATTCTTGCGGCAGCCGAGTTCATGGACAGCACTCACATGAACGAATTTCAAAAGTCTTTACTCGAGACAGTCAATGCATGCGGGCGGACGTTGTTGGATACAATGAATCAGGTTTTGGACTTTAGCAAGATTGTGTCACTGGAAAAGAGTTGGCGTCAGATGAAAAGAGCTCGTCGGGACCGCAAAGATGATATAACGGACAATATTCAGGGAATCGACAGTATGGCCTCCTTGCTCGACATGCACACCTGTGAAGACATTTGTTTGCTTGCGGAAGAAGTCGTGGAAGGAGTCTGTCTGGGTCATTCATATAGTCGATCAACTGCTAATAGCTCGTCGCCGCCGTCTTTTCTATCTGCACCTTCATCGCGTTCTGGATCAACCTCGCTCTCGACACCTGACAGCGATAGCACTGGAGATGGCCGGTCTAAGATCGACGTGATCGTTGACATTGAGAAAGAAGACTGGGTTTACCGAACCCAGCCTGGAGCTTTGCGGCGCATTGTCATGAACATTTTCGGCAACGCGATGAAATATACCGACAGCGGACATGTGACGGTTCGCTTGGAAACGCTCAAGAGTAGCCCGTCTAGCAAAGTCAAACTCAGACAAGAATCCGACGAACTAGTGGCCATCACTGTTACCGACACGGGTAAAGGCATATCAGAGGACTTCCTCCGAGCTCGTCTGTACATGCCATTCTCCCAGGAGGATACACTAGCTGTGGGGACCGGGCTGGGCCTGGCGATTGTGCGCAGCATTGTGAAGTCGCTGGGCGGCCACATTAGCATTCGCAGCCAATCTGGCGAAGGAACAAGAGTCAAGGTGACACTGCCGCTATCGCGTCCTACCGCAGAAGAGGCCGGTTCGCCGCCTGTGCGCCCGAACCAGTCGACCCTGAGTCGCGATTTATGTTATATTCGCGAGCGCTTCCCGGATAAGACCGTCGCTATTGTCGGATATGACCCGGCTGCATCGAACAATAGCGAAAGCTCGATCGTGTTTGCTCGCTACATTACCGAATGGTTCGGCCTCACGCTTCAGGCCTGGCCAACTGAAAATCCTGCCGATCTTGTCCTGGCCCATGATAAGGACGTGACGGATGAGTTTAAATCGAAGCAGGTCAGCCGGCCGCTGGCGTTGCTTGTGTTCTGCAACAACCCGGAGGTGCTGGACCCAGCGCGCACGACATGGTCAAGACTAGCGAATGTTGTGGAATACCTGTACAAACCGTGCGGACCCCACAAATTGGCTCGCACCATTTTCCAATGTCTGCAAAAATCAAGCACGTCTCCGACACGACATGCCGGGGTGCAGCATTCTCGCCTAGCCGACCGAACTCGCATTCGATTCTCCGACTCGAAATCCGACTTGCAGTCTGAAGCAGTTAGCATAAGCGGGTCGAGCTCCGATGAATCGTCGATGCCGTCGCTGGAGGGGCTGCGTACGGGGAGTGATTCGCAGGTCAACACCTCTGCCGCTTTGATTTCACCGGTCGAGGAGAAACAGTTAGAGAGCCTTAACGACGAGGGTGTCCTGGGCCGACAATCTGCGCCCGCTGTTACAGCAAACATGGAAGATATCCCACAACTACCCAAGGACCAGGACACTGGGCTCTCTCCATCCACGCCAATCAATGTTCTGGTCGTGGACGACAACCAAATCAACCTTCGTTTGTTGATGACCTATCTCGGGCGCCGCAACGTGGCCAACCTGGACTGCGCCGAAAACGGCAAGATGGCGGTAGAAGCCGTCGAGAGGCGGCCGGAGGGCTTTGATATCATTTTTATGGGTAAGTCTGCTACTGAACGACAAAGAAACTTGGCTAACTCAAGCAGATATCTCTATGCCGGTGATGAATGGGTTTGAAGCGACCCGAGCTATCCGCGCTCTCGAGAATGAGCGGGATGAGCCGCGACCTGCAACAATCATCGCATTGACTGGTCTGAGCAGTGCGCGAGACGAGACCGAGGCTTTGACATCGGGAGTCGACCTCTTTTTGACAAAGCCGGTTTCGCTGAAAGAAGTGTCTCGGCTGTTGGAAGAGTGGGAGCCGAAACAATTGTGTTGATTTTTTTATCACTCTTTGTAACGACATGATCCATTATCGTTATGGAAACATTACTAACGACAAATCACGTTGGACTTTTTGTTAACTTTTCGCATCCTGTATGACCGATATTGCCAGGGTAATATCAGAAGTACACGCACTGATATGATACCTATTTGATTTTTGGCCTGTGTTATTAATTAGCGGGCGATCTATATATGCAGCTGGGGCTGTGGTGTTTGGAATTGGGATGTTTCATAGTTGTGGAACAAAAGCACAAATTGAATGAAACGACAGCTGTAATGTGTACAGCAGTTCATTGTACAAAGCACCTGGTAAGAATCAGAGTCCGTAGCACAAGCAGTCTTTGTCAATTGATGCCCGATTAGGCAAGTGCTGCGCATTTCAGCCCTAGAAGGCTAGGCAGATGTTTTGCGGCTGTGATTGGCTGTCCGCTGTTTCTGCTCACGTCATCGACTAACAGCTGAAGATAATAATAGCAATTGTTCGTCCGCCCACTTCATCTTCTCTCAACCCAACCATCCCAGATAAACCCTGTACTCGACCTAGGCCAACTGGGATATTCGAAAAACTAACAGCCATGATGAAGAAAAAGGAAGCCCATACCAACATCACCCCGCTGCCGTCGTTCATCCCGCGCCAGCTGGTCCTCGACATCCTGCACAGCCACGGCGAAATCATCACTCTGAACCCTCTCGTACTCTCACACAATCCCATCCAGGCGCCCCGCGACGCCCCCGCCGATGAATTTTATTCGACATGGTACGAAATCTTTGAACGCATCCAGATCGTACCCGGCACGGGCAAGTTGGGGTCAGGCAAGATTAGTTTCCGTGCTTGCTTTCATGATGTCCCCTGGGGCGTGCAGACGCACGTATATGCGCCCATGGGTATTGACTTGAGACATAATTATCGTGTGGGAGGAAACCAGCCTGGTGAACCGCCTGAGCATCGCGAGTTGGGCTCTGGAGCGCCCCAACAGGGCTTGTATCTGCGAGAGGATATTGAGATTCGCTGCAATTTCACAATGACCTCGTTTGTGCGCTCGCAGCTCAAGAGCGCGACGAAAGTGTTGGTTGACCGATTGATCAAAAAGGCGGAGCTCCTAGATGCAGGCGTGCTCCAGGCGATGATGGACGATGGAGGTCGGCTCAAAACGATCAACCCGGCGGATCGTTCGCTGGCGCAACAGCAGCAGCAGCAGCCACAGTCGCCAACAGGCACAGCGAATAAGGATGAGCATGAGATTGTGCCCATGTATTCGCCGCCGCAGTACCAGTACTCGCCATCGCAGGCGTATCCCCCTGAAAAGTCGGCGTCGCCGTTCTCGCCTGCCCACGTGCATTCCCACGTGCAGTCGCCTACTGCTGCTGCTCCTTCTGCGAACCCTGGGAAGTCGTTTGCTAATGAACTGCCGGGAGATACGTCGTTTTATCACCAGGTTCCCCAGCAGCAGCAGCAGCAACTCAGACCCTCGAATCCACGCGACTCGTATCAGTCTACGGTATCCTCGAACCCGAGCGCGACCGGCTGGTCCTCACCATCGCGCCCGACGTCCTACGTGACGAATGCTAGCGGCGCTACGCCAGATCTCAAGTATTCTCCATACGCGGCAGAATTGCCGACTACGCATGAAGAGGGCGCTTCTCATGGTAACCAGGGACTCGGGGTGACGAACCCTCCGGAATGGCATATTCCAATGCCGGAGCCGGGGCGAAATTAAATATTTTCTTTCACTTTTGTAATGTGATTTCGGTGATTATGTGCATTATCTATATATGATGCGTGATATAATGAATTGATACCCTGTGCACACCTTTCGTTTATAATTCCCGAATCACTAGCCATAGCCCTTGTCTCACGCCATCTTCCTCTACCTCTGGAGCTTTCCCTCTATCACTACGGTCACTGCGCTCACCTCCTCGCGGGTCATTATTGTATCTCTTCAGCGCCGCATTAAACCGCGTCAACTTGGACTGCGCCGTCGGCGGCAACGGATCAAACTCCAACTCTGCAATCCACGGCTGCAAAATGTTGATCTGCTGCTGCACCGCCTCAAACAACACCCCCTGCGGTATCTTCCCTTCACTCGCCCCCTGGAAATTCGTGTTACTCGCGACTGGATCCGCCGCAATAAGCTGCTGCATCACCGGCGCCGCATCATCAATCCTCCCAGACTCAGCCCCCACAATGGGAACCCGAGCGATATGCGCCAGCGCATGCAACCGCGCAATCTCAATCCTCAGGCCCCGCGGCCCAAATATATCCTTGTTCGCCTGCTTAATCAACGAATCCGTCCTCGATTTCGCCATGCCGAAATTGCCTTTCTGCGCGAGGCCGCTTAGCGTGCTGCCGATCCAGTGTAAAGGAAATAGTATTGGTACAGAGCGCAAGATCCCGCCCGTCGCGTCGAGCACTTCGAGAGGCGGGCTTTCGGAGATGAGTTTGTTGAGGTTGTCGAGGAAGGGCAGGAAGGACTCGCGGGGTAGGTTGTGGGATTGGCGTAGGATGGGTGGGAAGGCGCGCAGGAAGGGCGAGTGTGAGCTGTAGGGGTCGAGGGCGGGGATTGCGATGGGTTTTTTGGTGTTGGTGTTGTTGATGTTGTTGGGAGGGTAGGGGGCGTTGAAGTTTGGGTTGTTGAAGTCGGGATTGTTGACGTTCGGGTTTGGGTAGGGGTTGTTGACGGGGTTCTCGTAGGGATTGGATCTGGGTTTCTCGATTGGAGCTGTTGAAGCTGTTGGCGCTGTTGCATCTTCGCCGCGCGAGGAGGAGGGGTTGTTGCTGCTGGAGAACTCTGCAGGTGGAGGCGCGGATGGAGGCTCGTATGCGGGAGGCGCCGTCTCCAGGTCCTCTTCCGGCGTGTAAAGATGTTGACCTTTTTCTGACATGTTTTCTGTGGGTTCGATGTGTAGATGTGAACAAGAAGAAGGAAAGAGGCAGTTTTTTATGGTTGTTTTAAATAGTGATAATGCTGGAGATCGGCGACGATAAGCCACAGGAGCTAGACCCAATATGGTAAGAATTCACGAAGCACGATTTCCGCTTTGGGCTACGATTAGTTAGGGTTATGCTGGTTGAGTTTCAAAATATGAAGCAATATCAGATTGATTGATGCAGTCTAAATAGAATGTAAAACAAGAAAAAAAAACAATTAGATCTCGATGACCTTTTCAGAATCAAACCCTTCGTCTAAACGTCGGGGAGGGCCTCGCTGGTTGCTCACAAAGCGCACTCCACTCTTTTCAATGTCCTGCGAAGGGCGTTTGTGTTGGTACGAGTGGCTGTGTCCATACACCCAGGTATGCACCTCGGTCCACGGACGGGGCAATTCCTCAGTCAAAGAGAGGGTCATCCAGGTGTTCACCGTCTCGAAAGACGGCGGATGATGTGTGACGACAAGAATCTTGCGTTTGTTCTTCCCTTCCGCCTTTGTGTTCCGACGTAGTATTTTCTCGACTTCGTGCTCCAACCAGCTGCTATCGTCCAGGAATAATTCATTGTGGCTCTTGCGATTAAACCCCCGGATTTGCTCGTGGTCCTGTGTTTGTGTCAGAGCAAGAGCATAGTCGTCAATCACATCCCACAGCGTGCAGCCGAAAATCGTGATATTTGTCCCTGGAACATCGAATTTCTCGTTATTGAGCACAATCAACTTCCCATCCAATTCGGGGTCTGCTTCGAGCCGCTTGGCGGCTTTCCATCCTTGTTGGATGGTTCCGCCGTAGAATTCGTGATTTCCCAACACGAGAATGACGGCCTTGTATCGAGCAGTTTGGATTACAAGGAAATCGCGGTATTGCTCGTAGTTCTTCAACTTGCCGATGTCGCCCGCGAGAATGAGATAGTCGGCAGATTTCTCAAACTTGACGCCGCGAGAGTTTTCTGCATCGTCGATGTAGAGATCAGATAACACCTGGAAGGTGGGTTCGAATTTTGATGAGTGAGGCATCTTTACAGATGTTGTTTGAGTCTGAAAAAAGCGTCCGAAGAGGAGAAGATTGGGGTTTGGTAAAGAAAACTGCGCTGTGATGTGAGTGGGTGTTTTTGAGGAATAGAACATTTGAATACGACTCGGGAATTTAGCACATTATATAGACAATATTGACTCATAAAGTCATGGTTTTCTAAAGGAACATACCGTCCGTGACGCATTATGGTCACTGATATGGTGAGCTGTGGTCATCCGAGAACAGTCACTTTGGAAATGGCCCACAACTTTTAATGTTTCTTCAGAAATATATAGAAAACTGGCAAAGTTCATTGATAAAAAAGAGAAGTTAAGGTCTGAGATTCTTTCTCAGTAAAATATATGAAATGTCTTTCTTTCACCAGTCATGTTTGATTGGTTCATATCCTTTGACTCATGGCAGAATTTTTAGAGTGTCAAAGCAAATTCATTGTTTGGATATTAATTAGAGTGAATGACTCTTACCAACCTGCGAAAAATGCTGATATATAGTGCTTCTGTCTTTGTAATGATCTTCTGAGAAATTGGAAAATACATGTTCTGACAAAAAAAAGCCTTTTAGGGCCTGGCGAGTTACCAACATATTACAGAGACATCGCATTCGAAACCTCTTTCATATCAAAATACACTCCTCGATTATTTTGTACCACTGAAGACGAAATTGAGTAGAGAAAAAGTAAATTACAGCACATTCGACGTTATTTCTGTCGAGGGTGACACCTTGGGAATAGCCCAGATTCACATTCCAGATGTAAATTTTCCCATGACCAATGCTGAACATTTGAAAATTCTTGAAATGCAACAGAACTACGTAGGCTATTAGCCTTGTGTAACATTCCTTTTTACATTCCTGATTATTGGGATGCCCTACATGGGATGCCAGGTATATATACAGTTATGTGAGTATATAGTTTCCTCGCTGTCATTACAATACACTTGGTCATATATGCCTCAGACCAGCGGCAATCACGTGGAAGCAAACAAAGAACACTGCTTTTCTAAGCGACCCTCCCACAAATCCTGCATTTTACCTTACAAGCTTCAGTCAATTGAGTTTCTCAAGCCTCGAGTGAGGTTATTCCCAAAATCGGTCCTGATTTTCACGTTTCACTCACCCTTCTTCCGCTCTTCCGCTCTTCCGCAACACAATCTCAGGTTCTTCAACATGTCCACTGAATCAACTGAAATTGAAACAACTATCGTGGATTCGGTGTCTCTCCTTCGGTCGGTCATCGACGCGGTAATCGAGCTTCCAACCAACTCTCCATCGCTTTATATCGATTTGGAGGGGACACAGCTTGGCCGACATGGCTCAGTATCTATCATGT
The DNA here is from genome assembly GCA_037040535.1 of Talaromyces sp. P118-02. Classification (NCBI taxonomy): domain Eukaryota; kingdom Fungi; phylum Ascomycota; class Eurotiomycetes; order Eurotiales; family Trichocomaceae; genus Talaromyces; species Talaromyces sp. P118-02. Next base: position 1,081,720 of record JAXQGY010000928.1, read on the forward strand.
CATTTTATTTGCCCTCTAAGAAGAGAGTATACCTCATCGACATACATATCCTAGGAAGTGAAGCATTTTCTACCGTCAATAGTGAGGGTAAATCACTCAAATCCATACTAGAATCTGCTTCCATTTTGAAAGTGATATTTGATGTTCGACATGATTCAGATGCATTGTTTACCCACTATGGCATTTCCGTTGACGGTATCAGGGATTTTCAACTAATGGAACTCGGGACGAGAGAAGGTTCGAAGGATTTCTTAGCTGGGCTAGGCAAATGTGTTGAGAAAGACAGTACGATTTCTGCGGCAGAGAAAACGGCATGGCAGCGTACTAAAGACACGCTCTTTGGTCCTGCTTTGAAAGGGCGGGATGAGGTATTCAATGAACGTCCTATTCGACCGGCGATTGCGAAATACTGCGCAGGAGATATCACGTTATTGCCAAATCTTTTTAACACATATAATGTGAAATTGCTTCGACCTGGCGAGAAATTCTGGGAACTTCATGTCTTGGAAGCCACTAAGGAGCGGATCAAGCTTTCACAAAGTCCGAGCTTTGATGGAACATCAAAGACCAATACCCGCGGACCTTGGACTAAAGAGTCTATTGAAGAAGCCATTGATCAATGGAATGATCATATAATGGAGGAGGCATTGATTGAAGAGGATGATGTTTTCGATAGACCTGAAGCATACCTTGAATCGTTGGAGGAAGAATCCGATGAGTGGGTGGATGATGGACCGACCAGCTGCAGGGATATCATCAACGACTGTGACTACGATTACTACTATTCAGACTAGGATCTAGAATAGGTTGCCAAGGTTAATCATGATATGTGGCGCTTTTCTCAAGTTGCTCGGAATTTGCGCCTTGCCATAATGCCATTCTCTAGGGGTTAATGTGTGCCAAAGATGGAGGTTTCGAATGTCCCTGTATTCTGTTAATAGTGGAGAAAAAATTCAAATACAGTCTGAAAGTAACAAAAAGAGACCTTGTGTCATGGTGAGACATAAGTGAGATTGTTTAAAGTGAGTCTGGATACAACGCTGATGTGGAAGAAAGATGTTAGAAAGGGACATACACTTGAAGTCCAATCAACATGGTTCCTTAATACCTGTATGACATACAGGTTCAAGATTTGGAAGTATTCGGGCATATGTAGTCGCCAGTTTTCCAGAAGAATAAATTGATTCTATATTAAAAAAAATAGTGATGCCTAAAATACATTCTGATCCAGTCAGACATATATGACTTTTCTGACATCAAATTTATCGTCTTTATTCTTGGAATCGTTCCAAGGAAGTACATAGCCCCGTTGGTTGCTAACAACACGCACTCCTCTTTCTTTGAAATCTGTCGAATAATGCGTATGTCCAAATACCCATGTTTTGACACCATTCAATGGTTGTGAAAGGAGGTCAGTTCCAAAGGCTGACGTCCAGGCATTTTGTGAGTGCTGCGGACTAGATGTCTTTTTCAGCGACGGTGCATGATGTGTAATAAGAAGTATAGTTTGCTTATGTTTTGATGTATTCTTACTCTCCTGCTGGATAGACTGTATCTCGTTTAGCAACCAGGCGCGGTCTGCATCGTGAGATGCATTGTGGTCATCGACTGTCCAATTGTCGATTTTTTGAAAATCTTTGATTTTTGAAGACACAACTTCTTTTGAATCATCCGGAACCTTGGACCAGAGCGTACAGCCTAGGATGGTGACATTTGACCCAGGAACATTGTATCGCCTCTGGCAAAGGACGATGAGTTGCCCATTGAAACATGGCTCTTGTTCGAGTTTCTTAGCTTTTTCAACTCCTGACGTGAAAGTCCCATTATAAAATTCATGGTTCCCAAGAACAAGAAAAACCAATTTGAATCGTTCAGTCTGTTTTTGCAAGAAATTGCGGTATGCGTCGTAGTCCACCAAACGCCCAATATCGCCCGCAAGGATGAGGTACGGTGCACACAACGGGAATTCAAAGGATGAGTATTGTTGATTGATTTCTAGATGGAGATAGGACAGGACTTGAAAATATGTTGATCGCCTGGAGAACAATGGCCATGGCTTTCGAAACATGGTCTCAGCCTGTGACGGTGCAGAAAGTCAACTCGCGCTGCCAAGACCGTACCGCGCGAACAGCCGGACTATCTATCGGTTGCAAAATATATAGTAAATAAATTTTATATAAATAAAACTATATTAAAAAATATTGAAAATTGAGAGTAAATCGTGGGCGTCGACGTTTCTTGTGAAAACTGTGCCAAAAGTGCCACATATTTTGCAACCGACAGATCAACAACTGATCGCGGAACGCAGTGTAACGATTATTAGGACGAAACACTTTTCAAAATAAAGAAATCAAATGTATTGGTGCCTTAGAAGTAGATTTCCTTTTTAAGAATATTTTTCCTTTACATGTGAGTTACTAATAATATAGCTATAATCTAGTCAAATCAGCTTTTCAGATCACATTTTACTCTCTATATAATCCCCTTACATATGAATCTTACTCCCCCCTATATGACCTCCAGTCTACATCAATTGATTGCGTTGTGTGCTCCCTGGCGTTCGTGCGCTATAAAGGTGGGGCGAAATGCTCCTTGTACATGTGTAGGGTTACTTGTACAATTGCAAATTGTAAACAAAATAACATTAAATACGAACACTAGCCATCATGATATCAACATGCTTCATAAAAAACTCCTACTGCTAGATGGTAGAGAACATTGTTCATATGATACACTCGGAGCCGAAGTGTTTCGTTTCTTTAACCCTGCTGTGAACCCCGCTATCTCGTATTGGTTGATCCATACACATGTAGTTGTAAGCTTAGTCAGTTTAACTTTGTTTGAGTTAATTAAAATGGAACACGTGGCACGTCAAAAGAGGTTATTTTTTTGGGACTCTTATTGTGTGATCTGAAAAAGACCAACAGTTAGACTGTGCTTTGCCATAGAAAGTACAAAAACTAACAAGTGCCGCACAGTTTCAACAACCGCAGTCCTAACATGGATGGCGAGGCGCTAGATAGGCCGTTCCACTTCTTGGTTACCGGCCAGTATATCGCCGTTCACTATGATGGTCAAAATTTCGCACTCCATAGCAACCACCATCTCCGCGGTGACCTGTTTTATCTATCTGATAACGAGGAAAAGATAATCCACAATGGCACCTATATTGGCCACTTGACGAGTCATCCCGACCATCGAGATGATGTATTCTATATCTGCCGTGAGGAAGAGTATCTTTCACAGAGCGGATCGTGGACAGCCAGCATTTCTGATGCGCTCAAGGTTGAGATTCATCCTTTCAACACATATGACGATCCTAGTGACATCAATATTCTCACGGCACTGTCTGATCCCGTTATCAACGATCAGAATCCTATCTCTGCAGATGGTGTTGATCTTTACCACCCCAACGCGCATTTCTGTCTGTACCCCCTAAATGGCGACTGTCTTTGGACAGGTGATGCGGGCGAGTTCAACGATGAGCTTTTCTTTGGAGGAGATATATACAGCAATGGACAAATCTTCCGCCTCTCGGTGAATGACGACGGGAAGACGAGGATTCGATCAGGCGACAAGTTCCTTTCTATCACCATGGCGCCTGACAAGGCAGAGTACCTCCCCGAAGAGTGTCGGCAGCACAATGCATGGAGCAAATGCGAGAAATGTGCGCGTTGGTACGGCCTTGGTTTTCAGTCTGACCCGGAAGATTGTTTCACTTTGATCCCTCGAGGGCTTCCGAGCATGTTTGTTTTGCATGACGGGGCATATTATCACCGTGTTTCCGTACTCAAAGCTAGCTACGCCACGACAGAACGTGTTGAACGCATTGAGGATGCATCGCTGTTTCAGTTCGTCAGTGTGTAACATATTGAGCATATTATTACAGTTAGAGCCTACAAGATACATCACAGTATCGCTTTTTTCTGCCCGACTGCTCAATGATATATAAAACGCTGTTAAGCAAAAATCAAAAGGTCAACTTGGATCAGACGGTGCCAAGATAAATTTAGGGATCTCTACATGTTATCGTGGTTCTAAATTATATCAATTGATATCTCATTATGATGTCTACTCACTTGACTGCACTGGTTGCATATGTACCCGACAACACATCATCAGTTGATAGCAATATTAGTATGATGTTTAGGAAAAATTTCAATGCTATGGATTTCAAATGTTCCTTTACATATGTAGCAATCTGGGTGAATATGTCAACAGGACATGTTTCATTTCCAAGAGCTCTTCGCTGAAACTCAGCTTGACTGAGGAGCACTAAAAAGGAATACGTTGATGCAGTAGTGGCTGATCTGCTGGTCGGCAGATCGGGCACTGCTCTTGGCTGGTCTGGCCCCAAGACTCCATGTAAAAAACTGCAAAACATCTTCAAGGTTTGTGCCATGAGATAAAGGGACTGTTTCCTATTAAAGGATAGCATTAGGATGATTTAGGAAACCGTTTCTCCAATATCTCCGGTGTCGATAGATCCGGATGAGCACTTTTTATAAAATTTCCGAACAACTTCGACTCAACAATCAGGTTGCGTTTCCCTTTCGTTAGACACCTCACCGACGTTTGAGCTCCCCCGGCTGTGTTGCCTCTTGGTGATGTAGTGGTAGTCCCCGCATTGCCGTCGATATTCGTACCACTGGGGTCGTCTTCATTAGAGCGAGAGCCATTTCCATATTCACCCATAGTGATGTCGCCATCCCCAGTTTCAGTGGTGGTGTTCCCCGCATTGCCGTGAATATTCGCAAGGGCGACCGCGAAATAATCTAACTTAATGCCAGGCCTCCAGAATGAATAGAACATCAACGTTTGTGGTGTTTAGTAAGTCGTATTCCTCGTTCAGTGCTAGCGAGATTAAGAATCGTTCGGCACTGAAGCTGGAACGGCCTGTGCCCAAAATGAGGTCTCTGCTGCTGTCGAGTGCGCCGTGTCCAGCATAATGGAGAATTCTTAATCGATCGACTGCCGGAGTCCAAGCTACCTTGTCCTCGACGAGAGAATCGTAGAGCAATTGTCCCGCTTCCGGCTCCAAATTGTCGTAGATGATTTCGGATGACTTTGTCGCCGCCGATATCCGGCTCAAGAGATTCTGGAAAATTGTGTTGGCCGATGGTTTCGTGTGAAACGTCTCCTGCGATCTTGTCGGATCTGCTTTTCTTCTTTTATGGTCGTAACGATTAGAGAGCTTGGTTTTGTTTGCTTTTTGTCGAGTCGCTCCTCCCCTTCTCGGGCAATTTGCATAGCCTTGTTAAGTATCTTTTGCTCGCGATGATCTCGGAATTGCTGTTGAAGCTCGTGGACAAAACTAAGGGTATCTGACAGCCCGGCATCTTGGGCACAAAAACAAGAATCTACCTGTAGTGAAAAATAAGTCGATACTGCAGCTAGAATTCAGGCAATAAAAGAAATCCGGACGACAAAAATCTAAGTGGGCACCCGTAGGGAAGGCGACTTGGGCATTTTCAAATCACTTAGGCAGCATTTCCATGCATTGGCTTGCTCTTTGGGCCTCGTGCTCTGTTTCTAGAAGCGTCTTCTCTTCTGAATGCCCGGTTGGCGGTTATTGTCTCAGTTTCTTCATCAACTCAATCGATTGCTTCGCTTAACCACCGCATGTCGGAAGTGTAATATTATCCTTACTTTCACTGGTTCCCAAAGGTCTACTTGAAACCGACGATATTTGGAATCGACTTGTAGGTCCCAGAACATACCTGGCCGAATCTGGAGTCTTTTGCACTCTGCAACAAATATTTAATTTTTTCACCAAAAACGCTTCCGCTGCTTCTTGGGCCAAACAGTGTCCAGGTTAAATCTGGCTTACTGTTCGAACAGGCCTGTCTGTACGCACGATGCCTTTCAACGTCACCGAAGGCATGTCAGCGAGGATATCCTGAGCTGCCTATATTGTGACCATTTTCCAGTTAGAAGAGAACAGAATTATCGAGTTCCGTACACATGGGTCCTTTGTCCAGCGGGGCGTGTCTTGTGAATTGAGCTGAGATAATCCCTCAGCTGGTTGGAGGCTCCCTGCTAGTCGGATGTGCTGCCTTTCTACTATTGCTTATTGTTTTTCTTCATGATTACTCAGCGTCCCAGGGCCGTATTGGCGCATTTCCATCATGCTGAGGGGGGCCCATGTTCCAGATCGAATATAGCTCAGCCACTAGCCATCATAATACGCAAATGTGATATAATCTCCTTGTTATTTTGGGAAACCAGGACACGGGGGCTTGCAGGTGTATAGTGCGTCTTTATCCAAGCTACCATCTCTGCGGCCTCCTGCATATCAATCTTCTAGCATTTGAAAATGTCGCAAGTTTTGTCATGAGGTCGGCCAACAGACCCTTGGATTTAGCCTTGCATTCGATGAGTGCTTCTATAGCATCGGTTCTATGTTCTATGTGCTTGTAGTGCAGTGCGCCATCAGGCTTCGCTGTGAAACCCCGTTTCACACTCCCTCTGGTGTAAAATGTTGTGTGAAATCTCGGCTCGGATGAGCTCATTTTCTGGCGACAGATATCGTTACTGTAGGTATTAAATAGTTTAGTTTTCAAATCTGGGAATATTTCCACTAATTTACCGGTGTAGATCGGATTGAGGTTGAGCCGGTTCATCAGGATTGCGGCCGTCGTGGCTCCTATCTTGTTCTCCAAAGAATCCTTTGACTAAACCGAGGTCGTCGAGATCTTTGGCTTTGGGATCATTTCTTAGACTAACGGGTCACCCTCCATTACCGGATGAAGGTTCTGCGGTTATGGTGGTGGTGGTGATGATGATTGTGGTAGTAGTGATGAGAATGCGGGTGACGATGATTTGGGAAGGAACAGACGAGACGAGCGGTTCAGATGGAAAAATAAAAAACATTGTTGATAAAAGATTTGACCTCAGACTCTTCATCGAAGCCGCCGTACTTGTTTGGAGGGCCGAATTGCATGTTAAACAAAGCAGATTCTCCTTGAATGGGTAAGCAAATAGTTGATCGATGCGTCTATGCAAATCGGTGGTGTAACCGCAATAGCAGAAAGGAAATCCGGTGCAATCCAATTACCATCTAGATGGCTACGCAACAGCATAGGTATTAATACTGACGCTGTAGCATGTTCCTGTAGTTGGTAGCTATCTAGATGGTGGATTGGAGGCAACTTGTTGACCGTCTGCTGTGGATCTGCATAGACACTCAGTAACGTACTGAAGAGAAACCACAGAGACCTGGTATGTTACTAACCCACAGTAAGAAGGGCATGGTGAGAAACAACCCACATGGTCGGAGAAAGGTGTCTGAGACCATCAAGTCTGGATGCTCAAAGAAAATCCAGATGCGGAATGCGCCAATGATTTGGTGGTCAAGTGCCTGGATACATCGACTGGTTCCTCCCATCGCTATGAGCATAACACCCCACAATCGCTCCTGTTCCGCGGTATACTTCTCAATGCAGTAGCGTGTCCAATAGACTTAAAAACCGTGACCACCTCGTGTAGCTGCCCCAATCGCCACGCGCGCCCTCTCGCACGGTTTGAATGACTTACAGCGATTCGCCTCTGATTCCGTCGGCAGCAAGGCAGTGATATCTTGTGAGTCTTGAATGCCCCCTTTAGAACTATGTCGGTGGGTTGTGGCTATGGGAGCTAACATGGTATATAACCTTTTCAATGATCGGGGAAATGTTCGTCCCAACATTTGAACCTCAATTGAGATCTTTGTCTGCTCCGACTCGAATCTCCGACCAAGGTCCTGTAGAGCGCTACTACTGAACGTTTCCAACACCTCGTGCTATTTCCACTGTTGATATTGTTGAAAGAACGACACCAGACCGGCGATATCAGGGCTATGACCCTCGAATACCAAGAGCTGAATTTGCAATCGATCCCTTCTTCCTCATATATGGCTGCCAGGACATTGCAGACATGCTGGTTGAATCTTGATTCAACATTCCTCTCATTCGAGCACACAAAATTATCTTCGCTGCTGCGAGAGCCACTCTTAGCACCAAGTAGCCCAACCAGCTCGTGTTGAAAGAATTTGCGTCTGAGATTTGCATTCCATACAAACGTGGTCGAAGTATCACTCGCAACTCAACGGGGTTACAAAGTTCCAATATTTGTCCGCAAAGGCTTTCAAGCCTTTGAGCACATTTTCGTAACGGCGACGAGCTTTCTGCCAGATATTCAATTGCCAATAAGGCTGGCTGGATGGTATAATCGTTTTGAGAGAAATAGTGCATTGGCGCATTCAGTCCAACATTGTTGATAATCTAGTGAAAAGGGCTTTTCTGAAAGACACAGGGCCTGAGAGTAAAGGTCGTAGTCAAGTGGACCCAGCATTTCTGTCTGCTTGCGTTCGTAATGCAAGCAGCCTTGGCCTTTTACGAAGTACACAAGAACATTCTTGTTCTGCCGATTGGCAACATTCAGGCCCCTCGTAGTACATCCATTCCTTATACTCATTTTCGAAGTATAAGGAAGAGGACGGGGTCGAGTTATCCGTGATCATAATCATGATGTTTCGAACGTTCAGGTTTTGGTTGGTAGCCTCCTTAAACGTGTCCTTCTAATGGTTCTTGGTGCGCGGGAAGTTCGGAGTTTTCTTCTTCTTTGCTTTTCAACGTATACTGTCTAGTTTTGAACTTCTTATGTCGTCAGGAGTCTTGTAGTCCCGTTTCTCGGGGAAATGGTAAGCAAACTGATTCATCTTTGCTACTCCTTTGACAGGTATACATGGCCTATCGTTCGATGTTGATTCCGAGGACGTTGATCTTGAGGCTGCGCAACTATCTTGTTGGTGGATAGAGTCGTGAAACGTGTATATGCAAATATACATATACAAGTCGGCATAAAATGTTGGCGTCTGTGAATACCGTAGATTGACAGCTCATGGGGCTGCTGTCAACATGTAACTTTCCAGATGTCGAATGTTCTGTTTCCTAGCAACTGGGAACACACTCCATTCTGGCGTGTTTTCATGAGGAAGAAACTAAACAGCTTCTGTGAGAAGGGAAAAGCAAAAATTATTGCCCTAGGATATGGGAGCGAGAGGGTGTTGGGGGAGTATCCATGCATGTCTTTATGCCCGCGAGAATTGACCGGCGGTGCAGTCTCAACAACAGCCCTTCTTGCACACCGCGCGGTGTTTTTTTGAGACCCACAATTGCAGTGTACAAACAACCACAGAATATTCAATACCATGAGGTCATTATAACCCTGCCTCAGCCAGCTGAGACCCCGAAGCGCGGTGTGGATGACTCTCCTCGGGCGTTTGCCCTACCGCCGGTGAACTCCACTACGGGGTCATGTTACGCCCCGCACAGTTTTTTCTTTGATATCAGGGATAACTAAGACTGAAAGAGGTACAACGAAAAAAATAATAGAGCCAATGAACTGGTGGAATTGGCTGACCCTGGTCAGAGCGCGCCCCGTTCCTCACCTGACACTTTGACACCGCCGTACCAGACCCATCCCATGTCGCACAAGGTAGATGGAGTAGAATCTCACCGAAGCGGTCATCTGGACATGGATACCTAAATTAATGACCGGTGAAGCGGGCTGATGAGTGGCGAGACTCAATGCCAGACCGACTGGACAGGGGTCAGGGTTACTACCAGGGCAAACAGAAGGCCGCTGGTCTAGACTCCATTCTTTGTCCCGCTTGTAGGCACAGTGTTTCTTACTTGAAATTGGAGATTTTGGGAAGGTGAACTTCCATGCACTTAGGCAAGAGGAACTTCTCAAAATGGTGGAGCAGAGCGAAGCACACCTCTCTGCGCTGCTCTCTCTGGGTTTACCGAATTAGGAAAGTCTAGGGCTACGAACTTTGCCGTTCCGGGAATGAACTTTCCACATACTTACTATTGGTTTAATCATATTACTCATTCGTCATCAGATAATATGTTTATTTCTATGTGAGCGCTAAGCCATGACTAAAATCTAAATACTACTCTATCTAATTGTACAAAAACAACACGCAAAGCATGCCTTGCAAAAGCAACTCCGTCTATCTAAAATGTCATCCCCTAATTCCCTCCATCTTGTACAGCTCAAAAGTAATCCACGGCGATATGTGCATCCATCAACTTGGACAGATCCCCAATGCACAGACTGGCAATGGACGCCGTCGCCCCAAACGCAATTGAAATATAGTAAACTCTCGGAAACGAGTGTCCAAAGGCCTGAATAACCGCTTCGTGAAGCATAGCGTATTTTTCCGGAGTATCCACCTGCGGAAGAGTCTCCACATACTGTGAGAAGGGCATCGCAATCAACGTCGGCAGCATTTCTTTGATGACCCTGATGTCCAGAATCCCAAGCTCCAATGCAGCGGGGACAACGTAGGTGTAGGCGTTTTTGCTCATGATGGAGATGAATTGGTTATAGAAAATGCTGACACCGACGACCTGCCCGATTGAACGGAGACAGACGGTCAGACATGTTGCAGTGGCGATCAGGTCGTCGGGCGATATGAGTGTGACGATGATCTGGTTCGGGATCAGGACGCCGCCGACGCTGAGCAGGCCGAGCACAAGAGGAGCCCAGACGGTGTTGATGTTGTGCGGATCCACGGCGGCCATAGATCCGATAGCTAGGTTTGGGTTAGAGATGGGGTATTGGGAATTGAAGTAGAGTGAACTCACCGACTGTTTGAATAACGCAGAAAAATGTCATAATCAGCCGAACATGGTTCTTGAATATGGATAGCATCAGGGCTGAAATCACTGCGCCGCCAAGAATGCAAAAGCCGAATGGCAGAGTACGGACGCCGGCCTGAAAGTGATCCGAGTCGTAAACACTGATAGACTGCATGATCCAAAAGTAGAGAACCGGAATATAGTTGACACCCGCCAGGAGAATCACAGTCATCAACGCCATAAAGGCACGGGGATACTGGAGCAGCCGGCGGGGAAACATTGGATGTCTAGCCAAGAAGTACTCATAAAGCACAAATAAAACCACCAGACAGCCACCCACAGTGACAAAAGAAATCACTCGTGCGGAACGCCAGGAGTATGTCTGTCCACCCCAGTTCAGCCCAATCATAAACAGGACAATCCCAGCCGTCAGGAGAAACCCGCCGACAAAGTCAATTCTGCGTAGAATTCGTCGCCGGGATAGACCTGTTGAGTTGGAGCGCGGTGGTGGGTTATAGAATATGAAAATTATGACGGCTGTTAGGAAGTTCCAAATAGCTATCATGCACGCGCAATACCTCCAGTTACTTTGGGCAATGAGCCCTCCGTATAGCGATGCAGGAGCGAATGGTAAAAATGTAGAGACGATGATAGCAGCGTAGAATCCTCGTTGCTGCCGGGGGACGAGTTCGAGAACAGCAGATATAGAGAGCAGCTCTTCAATTGCCATCCCGATTCCGGTCATGGTTTGCCCAGCAATGAACCCGTACACATTTGGTGTTGAGGCGCAGAGAATCATGCCAACCATGGAGAATAGTACGCCGACGAGCACCACGACTTTCCGGCCTAATAGATCCGCAAGTGGCCCAGCAAAAGGAGCCACGACTCCCATGGCGACCAAACTCGCCGAGAAAATCCAGATTAGTTCGTTTGCTCCATCCAAGTCGACTGAAACCGTGGTAACAATGGCCGCGAAAATGAGAGGGCACACTTGCGAACCGACAAAGGCCATGCCAAAGCCAACAAGCACCATTAAAAATCGGAAATTGCTCAACTATCCCACCCAAAAAAGTCAATACGCTAGGTCTCTTTGTAGCTGTGAACAGCAGTTGTTTCCACTCACCCTGGGACCGTCAATCTCACTGACAACGCCGCGAGAGCCATTTTCGTCTGCTTCTGCAGTATCTTTCCCACCATCGGAATTTTCAGCCCCGCTTCCGTCGCTAAACATTTCGTGAACCCGTCCGTAGTATATCTGTCCATCTGTAGGCATGTTGCCGGCAACACCAGACATCGATTGATATCCACAGGGAAATATGACAAAAAGAGGGAAAGAAAAAGGTAAACAAACAAAAAAGTGCGGATAAACAGCTAAATAAAACACGCCGAAGAGAAACCTGTTTATTGTGAGCAGATTCAATAGTATCGCTAAATCTCATTCATCCCTCACATCGCACATCTGTACATTGGCCAATCACGGGCCGTGCCAAGATAATTTCCCGATCCGGTAATTGGACGTTGCTGGCCAACCACTACAGCGAACGGCCAATCAAAGAGTTGCGTCCAAGTATTATGTATTATAGGAACTTTGAACAAGAATCTATTGGTGGTATCGATTCTAAACTCTATTATACCCAGACGTCATCTTCCCCAGAAAGAACAAAACCGCAAACATAGACAGCGAAATCAGTAGAACAGTTGGCATCATCACCGTGAAACTCTTCGCAAACGCCGTTTTGCCGCAGTGGCCTCCCTCGAGACAGTTGTAGTGGAAAATCATGTTAATTAGCGATAACCCGAAAACGCCACCAATCACCCGGATGCATTCCAGTTTGACTTGGCTGGGTTTGTCGTCATTGGGTGAATTGAGAGAGAGGATGGATTCAAGATCGTCTTCATCGTCAGCTTCGCTTTCGGTATTTTTGTCGTCGTCACTATGGGAGTCTTCCGACTCTTCCTCAATGCCTGGTAGCTGTGGTGATGATGGTGATGCGGATGGCGCAAGTGGCGGTAGCAGCGATGATAATGAGTATGTCGGCTGTGAAGGCGACGGCGGTTTGCTCAGCCCAATGTCGTCATGAGCGGCCAAATGAAGCCCAAATCCCAGGCCGATGGCGACTGATTGAATCGTGCTAAACGTTCCAACGGGAAATCTCCGTGCTAGAGTAAACATGGCCAGGCCGAATACCATCAGCACATTGCCGGTGTACGAAACCGACTTGGGAACAAGGAAATCCTTGTTTATGGCGATCGTTCCGATGAATATGGCGACTCGACTGGAGACAACAAGTGGCAGCATTCTGATAGCTGACCAAAACCCAGGGTAATACTCAAGCCTGCGAGGAGGTGTGTCGACCAGTTGAAAGCCAAGCGCCAGGCTAAATAGCACTGCGTCCCAAATAAACCCGGCCAACGCGATAGACAGCACAAGAGAAAGATTTTTGCTGCTGTTGCTGTGTTTGGTGCTAATTTTGCCATCGGGTGAATCGGGTGATAGCAACTGGAAAAATCCGAATCTCTGCCTGCTGCTCTTTTCCCACAGCCAAAATGCAGAAAAGACCACTAAGCTCACAACGATTAAGCCAAAAGCAGGAACGACCCAGCTTTCGTCCCAGAAAACGTATGCAGATATCTGCGAACCCAAAGTGAAAACAAACATGCCTACTGCAAAGAGAAGACACCCAACAACGTCCAAATGCGATATTTGAGAATCCGATGGAACATAACCCTGGGACCATTCATTGTCCTTGCCACTGCATAGATAGCACACTAGGGCTACAACACCAAAAATGCCACTGTTGAAGACGTTTAATCAGCAAGTCAGGTCTGAAATACCTCTCTGGAAAACTCACTTTAGCCAGTATATCCACCTCCACCTTATAAACTCCGTACACGCAGTACCAAGCAGTCCGGCCCAGAGAGGGCCGATTACTTTTGCACATCTAACAGCCTTTTGAGCTGTCGCGGACTGATCAACCGCAGCCGTCGCGAAAATCCCCGCGGCACTGAAGCCCTTGCCGGCTTTCAAACCAGCAAGAACCAGGGCTACGTCTGTATAGCCGGCGACAGTCGAGAAAGTAGAGAACAGCGCCGCCGAAATGATAAAGACAAGACGTTGATAGCGCATTTCGACCAGTCCCTCAAAAAAAGGCAGTGACGCAGCGAATGCGATTTGGTGACCGATTATGGTCCATACCATCAACCAGGGAGTTTGATTATCGAGTCCCACGGTGTAGAATGTGATTGTTGATACATAGATATCAATTAGCGCTAGGAAAACCCCCAGGCTCAGTCTGAATTGGTTAATATGAAAAGAACAAACCAAAAAATCGTGGAAAAAAACTCACCCAAGTGCTTTCAGGTCATTTCGGAGTCCCAGAACGCTGTCCGCGAAGCCCATGGTGACTACGTAAAAACTCTTCTCCAGAGAGTAATCTCTGGCTTCTCGTCGATTCAGTCTTCTTGGCGTTTAAAATAGACCATCTCCGCGGCCAAAATACGCGTTCCTTTGTTACACCTACACAGGACAGTTACGTTGTCTAAATACAACTATGTGTACAGAGACGTCATACGAGATCCGATCAGAGGTTTGCGCGCAAAAATATTAGCCAACATTTTTCCTCGAACCCTTTTTAAAGAAAATCCACCGTCCGGAAACTTGGCCAAGACTGATTGGGGTCCAAACCCCAAGATGACCCAGCAGTGGCTTTGTCTGTGCTTTGTTTAGGCTGCAACAATTCAATGGAATTCAAACCCCTGTTCCGTACTTTCAACGTAGCTTCGGATATCACTTTTTTTTTTTAATTGGCACCCATAATTTTCACCTTTCCGACTAATTATCACCTAAAACCAATCCAATATTCACCGTTCACACATTAATAATTGATGTTCTCGGGTGTAAAGCTTGCCGGGCGCAATCTTCAGCTTTGGTGGAGCTGTTGTTGGACCTAAGTACCTAAGCAGCAAGATCTACATTGTCTCACTCCTTGGGTTCCTTTCACCACTGCCACCTTTCCGCGCACAAAGCCGATAAGAGGCAGTGAAAGACAACAAATAAAACTATTTTTTGAGTGGCAGATTTTGTCGTTGAACAATGGGTTATTATTGTATCAATTTATATTTGGACGTCTTTAGTTGTCCGGGAAAATCCGGGAGGGGAGGGGGGGAGGACTTTGCATACATAGGTAAGGGGATTTTACGTCAACAGCACCTGCATTGGTTTATTGATGCTAAGTCAACTCGTTTAACTTGCGAATGTGTCTCGTAACATGCAAGAAATCTCAGTGAATTTTGTATAGCACCATTGGAAATCTCTGCATTGGTGGACCTAAAGTTAATCGCTTTCTTGGCATTACTTACGTATCAGATTGAGATGAAAATGATAAAATGAAAGGCTTGGCATCAAAACACTCAAGGAATTTTTTTCCCAGTGGCTATGCATGTTGATCTAGAGGGATTCTTCCACGTGGGCATGCCATGGCTGCGCCTATAGCGCGATCCTTTGTTTGATTCCTCTGCGCAAGCTCGAGAGCTACGTCGCATAATGCCTCAAACACACAATGGACTCAATTTACCTAACTAAAAAAAAAAAGTGACTCGAGCGTCGACGTTTGTTTACTTGGGACACATTCGTTAATGAAATCATCGCTGTGGTGTTCACTGTTCACAGTTGCTTTCACGATTTCACCACACTTGTCAATCTAGAGATAGCGAGTGGCCCATTTTGACAACGATTTCTTGGAAATGACATGCAATTAATAACCCTAACATAATTCAAAATAACCTAAAAAATTCTTATTTAAGTGAGTAAAGGAAGGTAAGATTAGGGCTAGTTTTCAAACGTGGAAGGTGCCTACCGAATTTGGAACAATCTTAGTCTAGCCGAAGTATAAAGAAGGCTTCACTGAAAATAGAAGGAAATTGTTGGCTATATTTTAATGTGTATTAATTGTTCAATGACAAGCTCGGAGGGTCAGCCGTGATTTCATGTATCCTAGTCAAGTAAAGTTGGTTAGACTCATGGTTCACCCTCTTGGTATAAAAGCAGCCAACTAGATATAGAATGGGTATAACAACAGGCAACTAGGTATCGAATGAAGCGCAAACCACATGTCCTCAGCAAAGTCTGACCACAAAAGCGAAAACTGAAAAAGTTTGGCCAACTCATTTTTGTGTATAAGCACGGCTGCGGCCTCCATAGCATCACGGTAAACAACAACCATCCTTATATTCTTTCTCATCAACGATGAGAAATGAGTTTCCCACCTCGTATAGCTACCTCGGGTCCTGATTTGCCACAGTCGAATCTTGGATGGACAATGTTCCTTGCGAAATTCCAACTCTCTCCGCAAAGCATCCCTTGTCACCAGCTCGATAAGCCCAGCTTTCGCATAGTTCTCGCCTTTGACCAGTGCCTGAAGGGCAGATGTGAGATCGAAACCAGTTTCCGATATACTTTTCCAGTGTTCTGTTGTTCTACCATCCAAAGAATAACCAAATCCAAGCTCTGGGGAAGGGCCGCTTCTGGGGTCGATTCCGTATTGAAATTCGGATTGGTCGTCCGTCACTCGGAACAGCTCGGGTATTTCAGCTGGTATCTCGCTTCCTTCGTCGTTCGTGGATGGATTCATCTTTCAATGTGAGATTGTTCAGTCACTCCAATATTGAAGAATGATGTTGGGAAAAGAAGTAGACTGAAAGCCAATAGATGAGTTTGTGCCAATGGCCTGGTCGTCTATTTATGTTTAGGTTTGTTTGATAGGCTAGTATTTACATAAGAATGAAAACTTCCAATGCCATGTTTGCCCCGGATGTTTGACGGGAGACACAATCTGAGTCACAAGTTGATCCATTCGGGACATTAAACTGGGGGAATCACCCCATGTATGAACCAGCAATCTTGCAAAAGCATACCTCTTGACTCCAAGCGGACTGTTTAAGGACAGCGGGAATATGTGTCTCCAAATACGCAGTCATACCATGACTTCAATGCTGGTATAGAACACAGCAAGATGTCCATTTCAGGAAAGAAACGCGCTCCCAAAACGGAAATGGGAATTATCGGAGCCGCCGCAAAGGGAAGGCGCTAGGACAGCTATGCAGCGTCCCGGCCCAACTGCCGAAGCCCCACTTCCAAATGCGGTCTGGCGCGATCACCACGCGTGTCTCATTTCTAGAGCCCCATTGGCTAGATCTATTGACTCTGGCCAATCAAGACAGAGTTTCAATGCCAAGACAAATTAAAGTAGCGGGTGCTCAGGGACTGGCCAATCAGCAGGCGGGCTGTCTACACGCGCACCGCTTGACTGGCCTGTGGTCAGTCGCCGCGCACTGATGGCGATAACAGCCATCGCTGGGAACATCGCTCGCACATTCGCCATGTCCTTACTTAACAAGCAGATCCCCCTCTTCTCTTGCTCGCGCTCTGAGCGACAGAGAGGGGTCTTCTCCCACACACACACGCTGACGCTGTTCGTTGCCTCATCGTGAGACAGCCTCCGCAGCAGCGACAGGAGACATCTGCAGTCACACTGGATAATCGCATGTGTTTTGTGTAACGACAACAACTGACATTTCGATACCAATCGACACCACAAGCACCACTTGCAAACAGATCTTCTGGCGTGCTTGCTGTCAAACAATCACAATGCGGAGCACACTTCTCCTCGTTTTCGTCGCATTGAATGCGTGGATGACCGCTGGGCTTCCAGTCCGTCATTCTGTCGATGATCAGCTGGCAGCCCAGGGCATCACGCTGAAATACAGATCTTCTCCAGCAGGAGTCATGGAAAACCCACCACATTTTTCCGACTGGTCGCAAGAAGAGCGCAATAAACTACGCATTTCGATGCTAGAAGCGGGTGGCAAAGGGGTTGCGATTCCAGCTGTGAGCTGGGCAGAAAAAACGCAACAAACATTCAAGGCCTTGTGGACTTTCTACCACACTCAATACCCAACCAAATCAGAAGCCTTGCAACGACAAAAGAACAAACGGCCCAAATACTTCACCGCAATCGAAAAGTCACGAACGGAAAACGAGGCAGGCTCAGAAACCAGCGAACCCTCAGACGAGCAGCAACCTGAGCAGTCTGAAACGGCCGTCTCCGGATTGGGATTTTACCTCTCTCACTTCTCGCACATGGACCCAGCCATCATCTGCAACAAATTCACTCCTGAGATAATCGGGCTGTGCATTTTCCTCCTCGTCCCAGCCGCAGTGATGATTGTAGAAGTAATTGACATGCTTCACGACCGATGGACGCCCGAGCAGTTTCCCGAGCGTGGACGCGGCCGAGAACGATTGACCGGTGTCGAACGTCAGTACACGATTATGGAAAAATACGAACGCGAGAAAGCGGCCATGGACCAGTCACAGAAGTGGTGGGGCCAGCGAAGACGATCTAAGTGAGGTCGTGATTACGTTCATTACAAATGACATGTATGGTTGATATTTTTAATTTCTTTTTCAATAGCATTATACCCGTTAGTTAGCTTTTCTGGATTGTCAATAATGAATCTACCTTATAAAAACAGTTTGACCTCCAAATATATGCCAATATATGAATGCCGGATTGATGGGAATGGACTCTCTCATCACACTTTATAAAGATTGGCTCACTTGTCTAGACCAGAGCAGCCTCTTAATAGGCTGTCGAAGAACGCCCCGTCAGCCCCTTGGAAAGCCCAGTCATTGACGCCGGCTGCAATGGCGGGGAGGCCCAAGTGTGATTGTAGTGTGGTATTTTCATTGTCCAAGCCCAGACGGTATTGTAGCAGACATTGCTGTTCCTCTTCTGGTGTTTGAATCTGCGGGTTCAGCTGTTGTGGTGCTAGGATTTGTCCCAAATAAGGCGAGCTCTGAGCCACCTCATGCACATGGTTCAGGGGCTGCTGCTGTTCGACAAAAGGCTCGAGAGACACAGGTCCCTGACGAGTGATTTTGATGGTACCGAGATATGGGATGGCCAGACGCAGCTCTCCGCATTCTTTCCCTGCCGAGTCTTGTGCTGTATCTTCGTCTCTTCCCACACTATTGGCTGTGTATCTACTTCCACTAGCTGCATCTGCCTCAATTTCGAGCAATTGCCGGATCAGTTTTCCACTATCTTCCATTACAATATCCTTGTTACCGACTCTCATCGCGTCCATTCTCTCCAAGGCCTGATCTAGCAAGGCACGATCGCTAAGACGCTGATGGGCCAGATAGTTGGTCGCATTTCGATGATAACAAGCATCGAGGTGGGCAAGCAAAAGCGTCATTGACGCTAAAAGAGCAAAAAAGTCTACCGGACGCGAACAGGACGACTTGGGTTGAAAGCTTCGGTGAGCGATGAAGCGTGTTATAATTTCTCGACTCGCATTGACGCAGGTGATCTTGGAATATTCATGCTCCGCATCACCGCTAGTTCCGTGCATCATATACGGTAGATGGAGCTGGATTAGCAAGCCATAGTAGTAGACCTGGGCTGCCAAGCGTACTGCCTCCAACAAATTCTCCGGCGATCCTACTATCACGGTCTGGAAATTTGCCGGACGCCAGAAGCTTGCAGGCATATTTTCAGATACTCTTAGTAACTCTGCGTCAATGGACTGTGTTGTGGCGATCTCGCTCGTAGTAAAAGGTCGCTCATTGCGCTCTAGTATGCACGAGGCGATTACGGTGAGCTGTCGCTCGAATTGGCCCAGTGGTGGTTCATGGCGTAAAACGGACAAATCCCCCATGCTCTTATCAGTTGTGCCCTGAGGCAGCCCAAGCAGTAAACTGAGATAACGGTCCATATAGACAATGCGGAACCACATAAACCCTGGGTCAGCATCAAGCGCAGGGTCGATGCGTTTTAGTGGAGGCATAGGCGAGCGGTGCAGGCCCATCATTTGGGCCATCGTCATTGCCCTGCGATATATAACCCATGCTTTGCGGAGATTGCCATAATTGGTTTCAAAGATGGCCTCGAGAATAATGCAAACCAGGCTGTCCACGGATCCCTGAGTCTCCTCCTGTGTCGCCAACCACGTCACAGCAGCCGTGACCCAGCGGCGGCCGAGGACGTTTGGTGATTCTGAGAGGCCTATAAATGCTTCACATGGAGCTTGTAGAGTGATGGCATATATGAGCATAGACCTGGCGAGAATGACGGGATGGGTGTCGGGGCCAGGAAATTTTGCCGAAAGGTACGGGGCACCGAGTGTCTCATGGTTTAATTTGGCATGCGGCTGGATGTTGACCGAGCAGGTATACCGTGATGTTCTTAAGCTCTCCGGAAGCAAAATCTTGACGTCTTCATCTGCTGGAAAGGCTGTCCATAAGGAATGAGATACAGGAGGGTCGGCCTCGGCTCGATTTGAAAAAGCTGGTGACGAGCCAAGCAGTGTTGAAGAGATAGAGTATTCTCCAAGAGTCTAAGTAAAAAGTTAGGGAATAATTGTGGCAGCAGGCGACCGTGTTCCACTTACTTTTGCAGGCGTGAGAGGACCTCGACCTGACGAAGGCGTGAGGCCCGAATCGTCATCTCCGAGAGCATCTCCGATGTGACTCACGGCTCCAGTGTCTTTGCCAGCAAGCAAGTCTTTCATTGCATCTTCGATTTTTGCGACACGATCGCCGAGGCCACGGTGGCCCTTTCCAGCCAGAGCCAAAGACTCTGGAATCTCCTGGCCGATGCAGAGGACTCGTCGGCGCTGACAGCAGATACATGTTGTTTCGCCCGACGCCGGAAAGATGCATCGGGTCTTGCGCCGTTTGCATTCCCAGCAGGATCGCGTCCCCTTGCGAACCTTTCTCTGACTGACTAATGATTCTGAGTTTGGCAAAACCATTGCTGATTCTCCATCCTAATTGCAGATAGCGATGAAGAATAGGCGATGTGAAGTTATGTAGTTCCGACACGGCGGAGAGTCATCGTTTGATCTTCTTCCGCCGACGCGGGCGAAATCATTTGTAAGCCTCATATCCCCGATTCGGCGGACCAACATACCTACGCCTCTCCTTTTTTTTCATATTTTTTTCATAAAATCTCGTTGAGATGTCTTTTCTTCGATAAGTCTATCCATGGTTTCAGCGTCGATTCACTGGCGAGCCTCATTGACTTGTCTGCGCTGCACTTTGATAACCCGGGCCTTTCTACTTCAATATCCAACACAATGTCTTCAGACTCAATAATCGATGCTAATGAGAAGGAGAAGACAGATTCTTCCAACGACAATAAGATCGAAACGCCTGCTACTCCCGAGCCTGAAAGTGTGCGCCCGGCAGGACCTCCTCCTCCCCCTAATGGCGGACTCACGGCATGGCTTCAGGTTGCTGGAGGCTTCATGATCTTCTTCAATACCTGGGGCTTGATCAACACATTTGCCGTCTTCCAAACCTACTACGAGTCCGGTGCTCTCTTTACGGAGTCCTCCTCAAATATCTCCTGGATTGGCTCCATCCAGTGCTTCCTACTTCAGCTAACCGGCATCGTTGCTGGACCGATATACGACCGGGGCTACCTTCGCCTACTCCTTATAACCGGGAGCATTCTGGTCGTTTTTGGCTACATGATGCTCTCACTGTGTCACGAGTACTGGCAGGCGGTGCTGGCCCAGGCTATCTGCGTTGGTCTTGGTAGTGGCCTACTTTTCACGCCCACTGTTTCGCTGCTGCCGACATGGTTCAGCTCGCACATTGGTCTGGCAGTGGGCATTGCATCTTCTGGATCCTCCTTAGGAGGCGTAATCTACCCAATCGTGCTATACCGACTCATCGGACCGATCGGCTTTCCTTGGGCTGTGCGAACCTTGGCCTTTATCGCTCTCGGGACTTTTATCATCCCGGTAATTGTCATGAAGCAACGCATAAGACCACCAAAGCCTCGAGCTATAATCGACTGGTCAGCATTCACAGATGCTCCCTACATGACCTTTGCCATAGCCATCCTGATTGTGTTTATTGGCAATTCGGTGCTCATCTTCTACATCTCCTACTACCCAACCAACAAGGGCTTCACCGACAGCTCGCTAGGATTCTACATGGTTGCCATCTTCAACGCCGCATCAATCTTTGGCCGAATCGCACCCAACGCGGTATCGGACCGCATTGGCGTGTTCAACACATTCGTACCAATGGCACTGATCTTGAGCATCACGGTGTTTTGCATGCTCGGCGTGACCAACACCGCGGGCATGGTTGTCGAGGCCATCGTCACGGGATTTTTCAGTGGTGTAATTGTTGCGTTGCCGCCTGTTTGCTTTGCCATGCTCACGCAGAACAAGGCTCTCATTGGTACGCGTATTGGTCAGGGTTTTGCGATTGGCGGGTTGGGCTTGTTGATTGGTGGGCCAAGTGCTGGTGCTATTCTGGGAACGAATGATCCATTGAATTGGACTGGTCTTTGGGTCTACGGAGGTGTTGTAGTTGCGGTCGCTGGATTCCTCCTCATTGCTGTTCGTATCATGAAGGCAGGGCCCAAGTTGATGGTCAAGGCTTGATAGATGGCACGAGAAGGAAAATCTCAACTCTTAGCTAATTTCTGCTATGTAGCAGTCTGTTGAAATTGTGTGTTACGAGCTGATCTCAAAAGGAGTACCTGAATTCTGTATCTAGCGCAAATAGAAACCAATCTAGTGAAAAAAAATCATTCAAACTCAAAATTTCTTTTTCAGGAGCATCTCTGCGTCAAAAACATCTTAGCTCGATAAAAGATTATCCATCCCCAAGTTCAACATTTGAACATAGAGCCCATTTACAAAACCTCGTCCTGAAGAGCAAACAGGTCACTATGCCATCCAAACCATTTCGCCATTCTCTTGCCAATGGACTGCAGCATCACAGAATCAACATTGGGGCTGGGATGGGGCTTGTGAAAGACAATCTTGCCTCCACTGTTGCTCGATGAGATATCCAATTTCTCGAACACAACGGCCGAGCCTCCGCTGCTGCGAGCTGAGAATCCCATGTCTATCATCATGTGAACAAAAAGATCCCACCGAACTCCTTTTTGGGTTTCTTCGGCCGTGGTGGGAAACATAAGACCCAAGACTTCAGAAGCGCGCTTGCTGACGGGTATTCGTTTACTCACTATTTGTAGTTCGGCCACTTCCTCATGAATTTCTTCCACGCTAGATAAAGGCTGTCCATCTGGGCGAGACTTGACTTTCTCTCTCCGCTCGGCTTTGACCGGCTTGAAAGTTTCTGTATTAGTAGAGGGCCACTCATTCTGTACATTGATAGGCGCTGGCATGCGAGCACGCTGGATCTGCTCCATCATTCGTTGGGTCTCGGCTTCGACTTCCTCCGCATACTCTGAAGTCAGATTGACGGAGACAACTTTCATGTACTCCCGGATCTCATGTGGATTGAGCTTTGTTTTCATAAGGAGCTTTTGGCAGCAAGTCCTCATACCTTCCCAAAATGATTCAAGCCCTTTTCGAATCTCCTTTGACTGTGCGATCCAGGCCTCGTTCTTCTTTTGAACTGTATTTGGGCCATCACCAAAGTTAGAAACAATCAGTTCGCCTAGTTTCGCCGCCTCATGGAACTCTTTCACCATCTCCCTCTGGTAGGTGTTGTTGATATCCACAATTTTCCATGCAAATCGGTCTTCGCTTGCCAGTATCTCCTCCATGTCTCTCACGGCATTCTGGGGTTTATGCAGACGTACTGCAAAGAGGATCTGGTGGGCAGCTACAAGATCGGAAACCCTCTTGTAAAGAAATTCGTCCAAGCGAGCCCTCTCCTTACCCTCGCTCTTTGCCAGATGGGCTTCGAGAAAGCTGAAGAGCATCGCGTGATCAAACGCACACCGGCCATCTGGTCTTCCTGTCATTTGGAAGAGGCACCATGCCAATGGATCCTGCTCAAACAATTGTCCTAAACTGTCACCAGGTCTTGCTTTCTTAAGGTTGATCGGACTGTTCTTCTTGGGCGAGTACTCAAAATACCGAGAAAATCCAGGTCGATGGCTCATCAGCGTGCATATATCCTTTGCCTGGCTATTAACCACGTTGACGATTCTCACCTCTAGTGCTCCCATTGCTCGGTCAAAGGCACGAGGCAAGCTCTGTCCGCGATGAATGCTGTCACGCATACGGTTGTAGATTTGCTCGACGTTTTCGCACTCGAGCTTTACCCCTTCCCACTCCAGATGCAACCTCACACTATAGAAGATTTCATCTGTTATCAAAACTCCTACTTTGTCTGAACTCATCGACTTGTAGTATTCTCCCTGCAGAAGGGTTTTGACGTGGCGCCGCATATACGCTGGGTTCGTTTGCAGAAATCGCAAATGGTCTCCTTCTGCTTCTAGTCTGGTCTGTGCAATTGAGACAAGGTTGCTGATAGAAAACACAGGAGGTGCCGAGAAGGCCGGGTTTGTGTACGGGGACCAGCATTCGACCTCATTCGTGTGGCTGAACCCCGCTGCAATCATGCTTTTCCACTTATCCGATGACGTTGCTGTGCTAATATCAACCCCCTGCAAAATATTGTCCACGATGTTCCGAAGTGTGTGCATCAGATGGCTCTGGGCTTCGAGAATTAGTCGAGCCTTGGGGAAGCCAAAAATGTCGCCTCTGTGAGCCGGTACTGGATGCCAGTCAACCATCTCTCCGTACCGCAATCCGTGCATGATGACACATTTTTTTGAAAATTCGACATCGAAATGTGCCATGCGCCAGCTGTAACCTAGTCTGCTGTCATCCCATGTTGCCCAGTCTGCAGGTGAGTAGGCAGTTCTGACATGTAGCAAGGCAAGCAACATCATGGGATTATTCACCAGTGCCTCTACACTCAGCCAATTTAGCAATAGGTGACGTCTGACCACTTGAGTTCGACAAGGCTTCCTAGTACGTGGGTTGTACTCTGACATCCACTCTTCGATGCTGTAACGAATACAGATCCAATTCTCGTTACAGAGGTCTGGAGCTGCCTCTTGTAGACATTGCTGGCGTTTCTGTCGACTCTTTTTCTTCCAGCGGTTGATGAGTGTGCTGCCAAAAGCTGCGAGGCGCTGTGCAAGGTATTGCCTGTCGTCGGCAGCGTCACGGACGTATTGGGTGATTATATTTTTTGCCTCTTCGTCAGAGACTCGCCCAGTGTACCAGTTTAGCTCTTCGGGGTTGTAGAAACTTTGTTCACAATCATAACAACCACATGGTGCCAAGTATGTGTGGGAATTCGGGTCGACGGGCTCGAACAGTGGTGGCATCGTTTTTTCTCGTACTATCTAGAGAAAGTACTGATTGTTGTTTGCACGATGAGAGATTTGCAAAAGTCAAAATGGTATTCCTGACCAAGTGAAGGGGGGGGGGGGGGGGGGGGTTTTGAGTGTGAGAGAGGGGGGAGAAGGTGACAAACGGAAGGTGTAAGGGCGGTGGCCGGTGAGCTGAGATATTTGCCACTCGCCAGAGACGACTCCAATGTAAATTTGCTTTGTTTGCACAATCACATTGTGCCTTGATATTTAATATGATTGTTACATGACTGTACCCATTGAAAATATTTCGCTCTCGTGCATGAGGGACCCATTCAACCACAGTTGTCATTATATTTAACTCGCTTTATTCAGGGACTTTAGATCTATTCCAGTGCCATATATTCATATATTCATTAAATTATTTCATTATATTAAGTTCATCAATTGATGAAGACAATAAAACCTGAACTACATTGCATTATTTGTTTTATGTACATGTGTAGCTCTGACGAGATCGGGAGTAGGCAGTTTACGGATCCAGTCGGTTGATGAGGCATTGACGATAGGGTGACTGAATGTCTATATACTAGTTGTTTAACAGCGAGTTTTGGCTGTATATTCTAGTCTTGTATAGTTGGAGAACGTAACTGGAAAGGTAACACATACGTAAACTTAGGACTTCAATGTTGGATATTTTTATCTCAAATATTAGATTGACCTATCCTCAATTGAAGATATCCTGGGAGACACGTACAATATGTTATTTTTGACCCCTCTTTTATCGTTTTTGTTCCAATATTTTCTGTTCTATCCTTGCTCGGCGTTTTCTTTCTGTGGCGTATGTTTATCTTCCAGGAAGACACAGGCTAAAGTAGCCATAATGATGGATATAACACCTGAAAAGGTCAATAAAAACTACGGGAATTGAAGAGAGGGAGAATGACTTACTTAATGTCCAGTTCATTCGATAGTAATCGAATCGTTCAACAAGGGCACCAGACATAATGGGCCCAATAGTCATGCCAGTTGTGGCAGCGACTTCAACCAGAGAAAAGACTCGCGAGTGGCCTCCTCGGGGTCCGAAGATCCCTGGGCTCTTTTCTTCTTCTTCTTTGACGACGGCTGTGATACGTAAGTTAGTACGAAGCTGTTCCAATAAGATGGCTATATTTACTTACAGGTTAACTCTACAGCCCCGATGCCCGAGATAAAAGGTCGCAAGATGCCCATGGCGACAACGGAAAGAATATAAAGTGCCGGGCCGCGGTCACCAGAGCTAGCCCAGTCAAAATGACTGTTTCCAGCAAATCCCAACAGGATTAGGACCAGTGCCTGTAAGCTAAGGGCCATAAAAGCTGGTGTTCGGGCGCCGATGCGATCACGAAGATATCCCGCGAGCGGGTTGAACAATAGACCGGGCATAGATAGCAGTAAGAACATCAGCCCGACACGAGAGGGGCCCCACCCAAAGATATCCAACACATGTAGTGGAAGCGTGGCGTCGAAGCTTGTGCCAAGGGTCGGGCCCCAAATCCCAATCAGCAAGGCCGTTATCACGCGGCTATTACTTAGCATCATGCGCCAGAAGTTCGAGCTCGGAGCAGGCGATCCCTCTCGATCACCTAGATCGCCCTCCTGGGAAGGCAGAAGACTGGCTGATTCCTCCGCCTCTGTCGGAGCCTTTGTGCTGGGTGTCTTGGGCTTCTCGATCATCAACAAACGAGCCGCGACATCGATGAGCAATAGCACCACGGGCACACTCCACGTCAGCCAATACCCCGCTGCCTCCAGAATAAAGCCAGAGACCATCGGCCCCGAAATCATCCCTGCATTCACAAAGGCTATAAGAACTCCCATTGTAGTCCCAATCTTCTCCGGACCGACCACACTCGCCGCCGTCGCCAGGCCCACAATCCACGCCCCAGACCCTGAAATCCCCTGCAACACACGTCCGCCGAGGAATACACCCACAGATGTCGAAAAGGCGACCATGAACGTCCCAATGATACATCCCACCAGCGCTATGAGAAACGGGATCCTGCCGCTGGACGCCTTGTCCGCGAAATGGCCGATGAGCGGGCCCCCAAAGACAGATACCAGGCCGTAGAGGGCGAGAGAGATAGAGGTTAAACGCTGGGTTTGATCTGAGCCTAGGTGTAGCCGCTCTTCGAGCATGTAAGGCATTATCGGAATAAAAAAGCTATAGAGGAATATTTCTAGGGCGGAGAGGTTAGTGACAAATTGTTTTCTGCTCAACTTTATAGGGGAGTAGGATAGGACAAACCACTGAACAGGGCTATAGCGACAGTCGCTAAAATAAACCATGTGGAAGAGCGCCATTGCCAATGAATGGGCTCTGTGTCTGAATGGAGTGCCATGTGGTATCTATCTGTCTTGGTGGAGGAAGAATCTGATGTAGAAAGGACGATGACCCTAGGATTTAATGCCTCTCAAAAGCGAGCTAAGGAATTGTCAGAAATATCGAATGACTCATTCTAGGACATATTGGCGTTGGCGTCTGTTTGATCGTATTAGAAGCAGCCCACTGCTGCGCCGTAGGAGGGGTAGTGGGATTACTCAGCAACAAATTGAAGTTAGTAAATAGTGAGTCAATTTGACTACATTGAGATACAAGTCTAATAAAATTGATGTCTTCAGGGGAATAGAATATTGGAAGCAAGAAGTTCATTATTTAGAACAACTTGAGATATTAATCTTACCTACGTAGTCTAATTTCTGTTTAATGGACCACATATGTAGAAACCCTTACATTTTTTTAATCTTTAATCTGGAGTACGAAAGTACAAGAATATTTACATAGAGAATGCTTTTGTCAAATTCCCAATTTAATCTATGTTACTATTCACTTTTATCATTTACTAAAGTGTAAGTGACCCACCGGTTTCGGCCAACTACAGGAGCGGGGGAACGGGAAGTATATACAGCGGTTCAGGGTCTGGTTTATTACTAGAGCGTAATCCGGTTAACCGTGAGTTAAAATTATAGAAGGGGTCTATACTGACAAGGTGTACTTTTGGTTATTGTATAAGGCCTGGCAGATGGGTGCCTTCTGTTCCATATCTGCCTCTGGTAGCGGAGCCATAGCTTGCAGCAACATTGTATGGAAAGTCCCATCTTTGCCTTCAGTGATCCATTGGCTGACAAATTCAAGCAACCGAGGATAAAATCCCGCACTGGCCCAGTCCAAGAGATAGACAGAACTGTCATCCTTCCAGATAAGATTCCTAGGGGCAATATCAAGATGGCAAAGGACCAATTTGGGATGCCTGAGGGTAACACGTCCCAGGCCCTGACCCGGGAAAAGTCGACTATTAAACCAGTCTTCAATGTCCGATAAGGTATTGATAAATAGATCATTTGTCTCCGGCCAGAGGAGACCTATTGACGGGCCTCCACCAAGACTCCCTGCGGCATTGCTTGTGATAGTGCTGAAGTGCTGGAGGATAGCAGCTACTCTTTCGATGTGAAATTTGGTGAGTGACTGGAGGATTTTGCCCTCAATGAACTCCATCACTATATATCCCCGTCCATCATTGTCGTTAAAAAATCGTTCAACTCGGGGGATTCTCACAACTTGAGCATCCACAAGCTCTAGGGCCCTCTGCTGACTGACTGCTTCGTAGTATGAGACATCTCGACCGAACTTGACTACTTGTGTACCGGATATTTTAACCACCCGGTTGCCATATTTTCCACCTCCGAGAAGTTGGCTCTCATCGCAATATAGACAATATTTGATCACTTCCTCGTCTGATAATTCGTCTCGGGACATGGTAGCAATCTCGTCTTCCACCAACATATACTCCGAATACGACAGCTCTTCTCAAGATGGAAGAAATCTGCAATCGGCTTTCAATCCCGCTCATACCATCCGCTCATGTGCCAGAAGATGGAGCAACAAATGTCGCACAAAGACAGTCAATGAAGCGCTATTTAACCACACAGATATTCGACCTGGCAAGGTCAAGCATTAATACCATGAACTCGTTCCTGGGGGCTTTGTATTTCATTTTACCTCTATATGTTGCGAACGAATACAACGATCCGGTATGGCAGGAGACGGCTTCGCTCAATGAGTATAGGGACAATGTCATTGCGAAATCGCATGGCTTTCACCTGGGACGTGAACTCAAGAAGAACATAGAATAGTCCTGACTTCATGAAATACTTGGTCTATCTAAAACCTCGTTTATATTGAAGGGTTGTCAGTATAGGCGACTCGACTCCCGAGCCAAGATACCGAGCGGACAAGTAGCCGAGATGCAGCGATGCGGGGAATACGGGGAACACTGGAAGGTGGGGCGAGCCTCCTGCTATAAGAATCAGTTGTGTTTGCTGCTTCTTCTTTTTATTTTCTGCATGTAATCATTGACTTCAATACTGTACAAGAAAGATTCAATATGGCACAGCAGTACACGGTCCCGTTCGAGGTAGGACTCCTAATGATGAAGCTCTTGGAACTAGTCTGATGTCATAGCCTGCAGCTCAACAATCCGAGTATTCTTCACTACGACAGCTTTGTCAACAATGAGTGGATTCCCGCAAAGAAAGGCGGTCGATTTGAGGTTATTGGTGAGTTTTGCAGCTTATTCTTAATTTAGTTTCTTCAAACTAACATCACCACAGACCCAGGAACCGACACTGCGTGGGCTAGCTGCCCAACAAACACGGTTGAAGATGTGCCTCATGCCGCCGAGGTTGCTCACGCTGCCTTTGAACAGTACAGAAAAGTCGTGCCTCGTCAGCGGGCACAGTGGCTGTTAAAATGGAACAACCTCATTCTGGAAAACAGGGACGATCTGGCCAAGATTATCACCTACGAGACGGGCAAGCCAATTGCCGAGTCCCATGCAGAAATCGACTACGCAACCTCGTTTACCTGGTGGTTTGCCGGTGAAGCAGAGCGTATTGGTGGCACCGTTTCTACCCCCGCGTTGCAAAACCGCCGTATTCTCACGATCAAACAGCCCATCGGTGTCGCTGTTGCGCTGGTGCCGTGGAACTTCCCCATGGCTATGATCCTACGCAAAGCCGCGGCAGCGTTTGCAGCTGGATGTACTATGATTGTCAAACCAAGTCCCGAAACACCGCTGACCATGCTCGCCACTGCACACCTGGCCAAAGAGGCAGGGTTTCCGGCAGGAGTGCTGAATGTCCTGACGACAGATTTGGATAATACTGCATCATTTAGTGAAGCCCTCTGCAAGCACCCTCTAGTCAAGAAGGTCACTTTCACTGGATCGACACGGGTCGGCAAGATTATCGCCAGTCACTGCGCAGAAGGATTGAAAAAGGTCACTTTGGAACTGGGGGGTAACTGTCCGCTGATTGTGTTCGATGACGCAAATTTCGACCAGGCCATGGATCAATTGTTCGCATTGAAATGGCGACATGCCGGCCAGGCATGCATCACAGCCAACCGGATCTACGTTCAGTCCGGTATCTACGAGAAATTTGCCAACGCACTCAAGGAGCGTTCACAAAGCATTGTCGTTGGCCACGGCGCTGCCGAAGGAACCACAATGGGACCCGTGACTACTTCTCGCGGAGTCGACAAAGCAGCAAACCAGGTCGAAGATGCCACGAAACTTGGTGCAAAGCTGATCCTGGGAGGCAATAAAATCAAAGACAAGAGAGGCTACTTTTTTGAGCCGACGATTCTCACTGATATGACCTCGGAGATGCTGATCTCTCGCGAGGAGAGCTTTGCTCCCATTGCTGCTCTGTACAAATTCGATACTGAAGAAGAGGCAACAAAATGGGCCAATGATACGAGTATGGGATTGGCCAGCTATGTGTTTACGAAGAACGTGGACAGACTCTGGCGGATGTATGAGAATCTGGAGGCGGGCATGATAGGGTTGAATACTGGTGAGTACAGCTCCTTTTTACGTTTTGGATTTGACACTAATTTCTTCAGGCGCATCTTCAGCAGCTGAGTCGCCATTTGGTGGCATGAAAGAGTCTGGATATGGCAAGGAGAGTGGAAAGGATGTGGCTGTGAACGAGTATTTAATTACGAAGACTGGCACGATGACTCTGGAGGGGCATTTCTAGGTTTACTTGTGATTCTGTTCTGAAAATGTAATTTTTATTGAGATATGAGTATGGGAAATTGCATTGGACGTGACGAGTGACCACGACTAAATATTTGCGTATTAAGTAGCATAATTATATCAAAAATAGACACTGGTTCTGTCTATATACGTACATGTGTTGATGATTTTCCGTAAAAGGACGGTGGAATGCGTTGCTGCGGGCCACCTCCTTCATCTCCGGCATGCGGCCACAACAACACTCTGCCAACAACAACAAAAGACCATACAACACGAGGAATGGTGCAAATAAAATCATCGATAGGAGTACGTACTCGCTTTGTTACACCATCACGTTTCGATACGCATAAGCGTTCTAGGCAATTCTCCGTGTCCAATTATCGCTAGCAAGACAAGACGCTGTCGTCAGCCTGCATTCCACAGCGTCTGGGAACATCGCCATAGCGAACGAGTTCTTTTTTTATTTGTTTCTGGGAGTTTTTGTTAGATTGTTTCTAAAGATTGTTTAAGCAAACATACTGAGATACCATTACCCTATCTTTATACGAACCAGGCTTCAGAACGACCGACTCTTCCATGGCCGCAAAACTGCGCTTGACCTACGTGATTTGATGCATTTCCCAGATTTTCCCTGCTCGCCGTCACAGGCTTCCACGTTGTCACCATGTATCTCACCAATTTCTTCACATTTATGCGAATGCAAAAAGTACAGGGCATTCTCGCGATGATTTGTCTCGTCACATTTCCGTTCGTGATTCCTATATCGTCGATTCTGTCGCTGAGCAGAAATATACATCAGAAAAGAACTTTTCAATGTGGCGGTATGTCGTTTATCATGCAATTTTGGCTTGACAGGGCTGACTCGACTGTGGGAATAGTGAATGCGCCACCGGGGAAGGAGATGTGTGCCCAAGGACTGTGTTGTTCTCGCTATGGGTATGTCTTTACAGAGTCCAATTGCCTAGGTACTGACTGCGATGTTTAGATACTGTGGAACAGGAACCGACTATTGCGGTCTTGGATGTCAGAGTGGTTGCAAAGCAGCCGTACCCAAAATGTCAGCCCTCACGGTCACTGAAAGAGTTGAAAATTTGCTGATGGCCTGTACAGCATCCCTAAATGTCCAGGCTCCATGAACCGCTCCATAGCCTACTACGAAAGCTGGGCAAGCCACCGAGTCTGCAATAAATACGAAGCCAGCGACATCGACCCAACTCCATACACACACATCAACTTTGCATTCGCGCTAATCGACCAGCAAGGCAAAGTCATGCTATCCATGCCCAACGACACAGTCTTGTTCGACCAGCTCAAAGAGGTACGCACCAAGGCAATTGGAAACCTGCATCTTTGGATTGCCGTTGGTGGATACGCAGTTGGAGCAGCGCCGTTTTCGAAACTGGCTGCAACGCAACAAGGGCGCCGCAATTTCATTGACTCGGCGTGTCAGTTTATGGATAAATATGGCTTTGAGGGGATGGATTTGGATTGGGAGTACCCTGCTGCAACGGACACAGGCGGATCATTAGCTGATACGGCAAATATGGTGTCTTTGGCGAAGGAGTATCGTGCCCAGTGCAAGAATAAGGGGCTTAGTGTGACTGTGCCAGGAGGACAATGTGAGTTTGATCATCTGCCATGAAGTGCAATCAATCTAATCAGAAAGGAAAAAAGTTTATATGAAAGGCTTCGATCTCAAAGGCCTCGAGCCGCATGTCGACTGGCTCAACATCATGACCTATGACCTCCACGGCAGCTGGGAAAAGCCCGTCATGGCCGAGCCGCACACAAATTTATCCGATATCCAGCAATCGCTCCAAAAGGTTTGGGATGCAGGCGTTAATCCGCAGAAAGTCATCCTCGGACTTGCCGACTATGGAAAGACGTATACACTCACCAGCGGTTCCTGCACTAAGCCTGGATGTGCGGCTTCGGGGGCTGGGAAGCCAGGGCCATGCTCGAATGAAGCTGGCAGTCTCCATAATGCTGAGATTGATACAGTGTTAAAGAAAAACTCGAATATTAAGCCGGTGCTGGATAAGCAGGCCGCAGTCAAGTATTTTGCGTGGGATACGACGCAGTGGTAAGAAATAGCACTTTCTCTTGAGGATTCTGGATTTTCTGATATTTTTATTAGGGTTTCATATGATGATAACGAGACGTGGATGCTCAAGAAAAAATATGCCGCCGACAAGTGTCTTGGAGGAACTCTAGCCTGGGCGGTTGATATGAAAACGACATCGCAGGGACAGGAGGTATCAGCAGATTGAGATCTATCTTTGTTCTTTGTTATTTTGTCTGGTTTTATTTTATATTCTTATTTTTCTGTGGAGTTTCGGTGTTGTATCAATTGATGTTGGAAAAAAAGCGCTTGAGGACGGACATATTGCATGTATTTATTCACTGGCTGTAATTACATCCAACAATTTCGTTTATACATGTATATCTAAATCGTCAGGGATTTAGTGTATTATTTGCTAACTATTAAAACTCATACCTAGGTTATAGCACAATAAATGCTTTCAGCTAATGAAACACCCAGGAGTCCATAGTCAGGATAACTGGACCCACAAGGTCCTCCAATGAGGCTGACTTTTGGTAGTGAATATTTGTTTACTAGAAGGGCAGGCGTTGTAGTTCCCAAAGGCGGTCAGGAAAGCGGGAGGATTATCAACTACAAAAATGTTATACTTCATGACAATCTTCGTCGTCGTCATCGTCATCCAGCTCTTCAAGCTCGGCACCGGCACACAGGGCAGCCACACGATTTAACGTCCATCGCATTTGCAGGAGGTCAAAGCTGGGCAAATTGGCATGAATGAAGGAGGAGACAAAAATTTCGGTTCCGGAGGTAACAAGCTGATTAGTCTCGACATTGAAAAGCTTGCAGCCACCAGGGCCGCGGCAGGCGTCGGACGAGAATTCAGGTTTCGCAGTTGGTGGCACTTTTTCTTTTCGCTGGCGATCTCGCTTCAGCCAGTGAAATCTGAGCTTGATCGTCCTGCCGCCATCCATGATTTCAACTGGTTCGAGGCCCATGTAGGCAATATCGAAGGCGTTATGCGCATCGCAGCTCAATGTGATCATATTTGCGAGCGTTTCGTGATTCGCTTGCATCGCAATAGCCCATTTGTCGACTTTGTCATCTTCCCAAAAACACTTCAAGAGTCTCCAGATGTCGGCTTGTGGGCTGGTCGAAGCGTCTGCCATGGCGTAAGGTATAATGTGTGCACCTTGTACCATGCTTTCAGACGGATTGAGAGTAACAACACAGTGTTCATCTCGTGCGAACGCCTTTTCAGCAAGGGATTTGTCACGGTTGGGAGATGTGGGCGACGACACGACAGAGGCGAAAATATCGGCGATGGGGGTAGGAGGATCGATCAGCGAGTTCAACATAGCTTCATGCGAGGTCGGCGACGTGGCGGCAAAGTTCGACGGAATAGCGAGGGAAGGGCGCAGTGAGGACGGGGACACGCGAGTATCATCCTTATTCAGCTTGCGCCGTTTCTGGGCGGAGGCGGACTTGGAGACAGACGGCGTGGTGGACGAGGGAATGGACGGGGTTTTCGCCTTTCCAGATGATCGACCAAGGCCTACCTTGCTGTTAGCATGTTGTACCATGAGAAGGATAAAACTACTTACTGGGCTCGATCACAGTCTCCCACCAATTGGAAGTGCACAGGCAGTACTGCAAACTAGCGTAGATCGCATCAGACGGATCGGCGTTGGTCAGTGCCGTGACAATGGTCTCCAATTTTGAGAGGTCAGAGCACCATAGACAGGCCCAAATTGGGCTATCGACAGTCTTGAAAAATTTGAGCTTTGCTAGATTTTCGAGCAAAGCGATTCGACGCTCCAAATCGTTGAGAGAAGTAGACATTTTTGCACACAGAACAGCAGGACGAAGAGACACAGTAGGACGAGCGTACACCGCAGGACAGGCACAGACACACACAGCAGCACAGGGACATACAGCAGGATAGACACAGGAGACACACCATACAGGAGACACAGACAGACAGACACACGGATGATACAGGAGGACGAGTATGGATGCGAGCATGAGATGTGACAGACCGGATGGGAAAGAGGTGAAAAGTGGTACTAGTCCATTTTTGGAAACTGCAGGGTCCTGGAGTCTCAGGCAACTACGACAGACAAACAATTGTAAAACCATGGTTGTTTTTAAAACTCTTGACATCACTACTGACCCTTTGAACGAGGTCATGATTCAAAGCCTTGACGACACTCTTCCTGCGTCACAAGACGTGTTCCCACTCCGGAGCTCTTTGGGTGACTGCCAAATGGGGTGCACAGATCCTCGCTACTCGTCCACCATCGGCGTTACCAGGACATCCCGTGCAGAATTTGGCATTGACCTGGCGACGTGCGAGGTTGATACTGTGTCCTATGGCAGTGTTGGGATAATTATCGACGTGTTCCAGCACTTTCAAGCTCGTGTACGTGGAGATCGTTATCTGCGTGAGATGGAATATGTCATCTACGAGAGCTCTGTCTATGGTGGTCGTCTGCTTCCCTTGTCAGTGCAAGACGAGATGACATATCTTTCGAGCATGCTAGCACATTGCCATTGCCTTTTGCCACTGCGATATATGCCCTGATCGATGTCGGACAACTACGAGAGTCACAGGTGAGTGTTGGATATCCGTTGATCTAATTTGAACAGAAGGATAATACTGGATAACTCAATCCCAGACTATTTTGATCCATTCTGCGTCCGGTAGTATCGGCAATGCCGCCATCCAAATCAGTCAGATGCTTCGAGCGACCATCTACGTAACCGTTAGTAATAGTGAGAAAGCCGCGCATATCGTAGAAACACACGGAATTCCACAGGAAAGGATCTTTGATTCGCATAACAGTTCCTTCCTGCAGGAAATCAAGCACGCCACTAAAGGTCGCGGGGTCGATGTAGTCCTTAACTCCCTATCCGGGGAGTTGTTCACGGCATCATGGGAATGTCTTGCGCCGTTCGGTAAGCTCATCAACCTCCTCAAACATCCGGGTCGTCATGCGAGTCATATACCACCGACGCTGTTTGGGCGTAATGTGTCGTATATTGATTGATTGATTAATTCATACAGGCATGTAAGCCAACGAGGGCCGGCCGCGCGTACGTTAGATAGGGGGGCTCCTATCTACCTGTTTACCGCCCCGGGTCTTCTAAATATATAGATCTGCAAAATGTGCCCTACTACATAGATATAAGTGTAATAGAGATGAACGCGTTAAGAGGATTAAGTCCTTTCTTAATTTCTTTTCTTATTCCTATTATATAGAGACTCCCCCCCGTAACCCTAATATAAGATTTCCTTTGGTATTAAGTTAGCTCTATATTAAGTGAGGGCATGTTAGTATAAAGCTCTAAACGCGTTCCTTATTCTTCTGGATATTCTTTAAGAGAATACTATTTCTTAGTTATGTTCTTTAACTGGTCTCTAAGGGAGTATATTATCAAATATATAAAGGTCACCAAGCTTTATATAATTATCTAATATAAACCCTATTTTAGAGGTCTGCAGGGGTGCTAGCAGGTAGGGCGGGAGCCGTAGGATTCGAACCTACCAGCCTCCATGAAATCCAATCCTACTATAAGGTTAGTGAGACCTCTTATCTAACCTTATTTCGGGAATCTCTTGGAGCTGGCCTAATAGCGTCTGACCACCACGCTATCCGGCCCCCTAATGTGTCGTATATGGCGGTTGATTTGATTGGGTACATCAAAGCCCAACCGGGACAAGGAAAGCGGTCAGTGAAATATCATTGGCTTGCTTATCTGCGTGATGACTGAACGCCAACATGTTACAGGTTGCTTGAAAGGGTCGTCGACTTGTACATTCAATGAAAAATCCGCCTGATATCACCTGTCAAGATATTCCCAGCGCGGGATATTCAAGAATGCCTCCGTTTCATGCAAACACCGCAGCATATTGGGAAATTGGCCGTCTCGTTCGCTCGAGAAAAGGCATTACCTACCCCTACTCTCTCTCCAATGCCGGTGAAATTCAAAAGCGACTCTTCCTATCTTCTCGCTGGCGGCCTCGGCGGTATCGGTAGGGGCCTGGCACGTTTTCATTGATCAATTGATGTTGGAAATAATAACATTTGAAACACTTGAGATATAAGATAGAAGAACGATCGAATTGATAACCCTAAAGCACTGGCATGGACATCTGGAGGTCTCTCAAATACATCAATCCATGGATGAATGCAATCATTGATATTTATTTTCAATATAAAAATTCCTTGCCCACGTAGACGAACAAATATTGCGTATTCTCCCAGTTTTACGTCAAAACTAATAGTTCAAATAGTCGCAGGTCGTGCATGGGGCTGGGCCAATAGGACGGCGGCGTGGAGCTCTGGAGGGGCATTTGCAGTTGCCATTTCGACCTGAGGCAGTCGGAGCTTCTGATCTTCATCCACGCGCGTGTCTTTGCATATTTGCACATAGTAGAGCTTCAGCGTTATCGATTGATTATTTCAAGCAGCATAGCACAAGAAAAATGACAAACCGAGAAAATCTCGATGAACTGCGCGCCCTGGTGCAATCGCATCCGCTTATTGACAATCACGCCCACAATATTCTCAGCGCCAACCACGCGCTCAACTACAACACCTATCCTCTGGAATCCATCACGTCTGAGGCGCATGGAGAGGCATTAGAACAAGCACGGCATACAATCCCGCACCATATTGCGGTCAAACAGCTCGCTACGTTGTTTGGGTGTGAGCCTAGCTGGGAGGCTATCAAGGCTGCCCGAGAGCAATGGGTATCACGCGACCATGAGGGATTCGTGCGCAAATGCCTAGAGGGCACGCATACTCTTCTACTTGATGATTTATTGGCAGATGTCGATATTGAGGCATACTCATGGCATGACCGTTTCACGACATCAAAGACCAAGCGAATTGTCCGCATTGAGACTGTTGCCGCGCAAGTACTAGAAGAGTTGTCCAACCCAATGGACTCGAATGACCACTTGATGGCAGAGTTTAATGATCGATTTAAACGCCGTATCGAGAACGACATGGAAGACGATGAGGTCGTTGGTTTCAAGTCTGTGGTGTGTTACAGAACTGGATTGGACGTCTCCTTACCACCGTTCGCACCGGGTGTTTTCAACGACCAACATCCCATGTTCATTTATTATGAAGCCACTGCGGAATCTATTGGACACACCTATAGAAAAGGAAGACCATACCGAATCTCGAACAAGCCATTCAATGACTATTTAGTGTACCAGACACTCTTAACCATCCAAACTTTCGCCAAGTCAAGGAATGTCAAAGCAAAACCTATCCAATTCCACACCGGGCTCGGTGACTCTGATCTGGACTTGCGACTCGCTAATCCTGCTCACTTGCAACCGGTTATTGCTCACTTTCCAACAATCGATTTCGTTCTGCTGCACTCTTCCTATCCATACACCAGAGAAGCTGGATACCTTGCTTCCGTCTATCCGAACGTCTATCTTGACCTCGGCGAGGTATTCCCCATGGTTAGCAGGGATGCTGAGGAGACTATATTACGACAAGCCTTTGACTTGACCCCGATCAGCCGTCTACTCTGGAGCACTGATGGCCATTTCCATCCAGAGACTTTCTGGCTGTCGAATATACAATTCAGGAAGACTTTGGAGACGGTATGTCCAATTCTAGTTTAGAAATTGCTTCTTTTAATATTTCCCCCAGGTGCTAGTTGACTATGTCTCCCAAGGCAGTCTCACTCTCGCTCAAGGCAAACAGGCAGCTGTAGACATTTTATTTGAAAATTCGAACAAGCTTTACAATCTCGCCCTGCCCCGTCCTGAGAACAACATTTCAATCTCACAAAGCCATGTGATCACGAAACCCGCACCAGCTTTCTTCGATTTGGCTACCCAGGACCCGAACCTCATCGTCTGGATGCAATGGGTGGATTATACAGCCACAGTCCGTGTACGCATGTTCCCACTGCGCGAGTTCATCAAAATCGCCCGAGGCCAACGGCGTCTCGGAATCCCACTGGCAGTTATGCACCTGCTGCAGGACGATCACCTCGCTCCTGGCGGACTTGCTACAGGGCAGTTTGACATGAGACCGGACTTGTCGACATTCAGCCGAAACGTTGCAATCAACTCCAACAGCGCTACTGTTATGACATTCTGGGTAGACGAAAATGGCAACGCCCTGGAAGGATGCCCGCGCAGCACACTACAGCGAGTTGTCAAGGCCTTGGAGCCCATCCAAGTGACGCTCGGATTCGAGATTGAAGTTGTCTTTCTCCGCCAGTCTGACAATGGTCACTGGGAGCCATTGACCAAAACCCATTCTTGGTCCAACATGACAGCCGACATCCGCCACAACGCTCTCTCTCTTGTCGAGGAAATCGTCTCTACCCTGGCCAGCATCGACATCTATCTCGAGCAATTCCACGCCGAATCCGCACCCGGACAATTCGAATTCATCCTACCTCCAAACTCCCCGCTCGCTGCAGTCGACACCCTCCTCAAAGCACGAGCAACCGTGCAACACGTAGCCGAAAAACACGGTCTCCGTGCCACGCTCTATCCACGCCCATACCCCTTTGCCGCTGGGACCGCATCACACGCCCACTTCTCCATCTCCCCCGCAACGGAGCAAGACTCGTTTCTCGCGGGCATCCTCGCTCATTTCCCGTCTATCGCTGCCTTTTCTCTATCGCAAGAGATCAGCTACGCCCGCGTCGCCTCGGGGGTCTGGGCCGGCAGCGAATGGATCACATGGGGAACACAGAACCGCGAAGCACCCATCCGCAAGATTTCTCCGGGACACTGGGAATTCAAGTCAATCGATGGCCTGGCAAACATGTACCTCGCTATGAGCGCGCTTCTTGCCGCCGGATACATTGGGGTGGACAGAAAAATGCCGCTATTGCACGGTGACTGTCCCGTGGATGCTGCAACGCTGTCTGCGAAAGACCGCGAAGCGCTGGGGATTGTCGAGCAGATTCCAAAGACCCTTGAACAGAGCCTGTCGGCGCTGGAGTTTGATGCGGATATGCAGGCGCTGCTGGGCCCGATGTTTGTCGAGAGGTACTGTGCGGTCAAGAGAGCTGAGGCACAGAGCCTGGCGGCGATGGAGGAGGGGCAGAGGAGAGAGTGGTTGATGGAGAGGTATTGATTTTATCTGCGGTTTACATTTGGGTTTATATTAGGAACGGAACGTTTATGTAGTTATTGGAATGTTTTTGTTCAGGCTCCACCTTTGGATTAGAGTCATTAGACTAATAGTCACTGATATCATACCTGAATTATACAGAAGCCCGAAAAAAAAAAGAGAGAAGAGAAGAGAAGAGAAGAAAAGAAACCCATATGTCTATGGTCTCAGCCCAACCTGTTTCTTCAACACACCCACATGGCTCCAGTCATAGCTATCCTCACCGAGACTCCAAGCCATGAACCCGCCAATCTGGAGCTTGTCCACAATTTGTATAAACTTGTGCTGCATCAGCTCCGGCGTATCCCACGTCCAGAACAGATGTGCACTGGGATCGAAATAGTACTGTCCACCTTGGTTCTGATCAGCGATTCCCCATTTTTGGGCGTTGCGCCAGGAGTCGATCACGGAAGGGCCGTTGCAGTTGCCATAGTCTGATAGACAGCCAAGGGCGCAGTATTCGTCTGTTTTTCCGCTGTGTGGAAGAAAATAGACATGTCAGTAGGCTTCGTCTGATGGACGGTAATGAATACCACAGGATACGAAGAAAAGAACCAGACTCACCAGTATCCAGTTGGAGAGCAACAATTGCCGTCAGAGCATTTGCCCCCGGTGGGACCGCAGGCACCGTTAGAAGAGGTTACAAGGTTCGTTGGCGGTTGGGGCTGCATAAAAATGGACTCAAAAGTGACAGCTCCGCTGTTTTTATTGTCTGTCCCATTTGCCGATTCCGCAGGCGCGATAGAACAGCCAAGGGCATAATTGGCAGTACAGTTCGAGTGTGATCCGGTTGAGAAATATTTGGCGTAGAAAGTGAAGCCGAGGTTTGCCTTGGCTGGAGCCAGGCCGAGATCCAGATAATTCTGAACCGCTTGCTTAGAACCGACCACGCTGGTTTGGTGTTTGGTCACACCGTCGCGACGATTCATCAAGTCGTAGCTCATGATATTCACCATATCGACGGCGGAGAAAATGCCCGAGGCGGTTTCTGTGGTGTATGCAATCATGTCACGCTGCAGCCCTGGGACAGCGATGGAGAGAATCTTGTCCTTTCCAATGGCCGTTTTGATTTCTTGGAGAAGGTGAGGGAACGCGGTTATCTCGCCTGTCTTTTGTGAGTTCGGTACTTGCTTGTAGTTTTCGCCGTTGCCTCCGGGGTACTCCCAGTCAATGTCTAACCAGTCAGCTTCTTCTTTCAACTGAACAATCCATCCATGTCTTGTCATCCGTGGAGATGAGTCACACTTACCAACGCCATCAGCACCGACAGAGGTAACCATTGCAGCCACGTTCTTTGCGTAATTCCGGATTGAGTCATCGCTTTGGACGGCATTCGAAAATCCATCCGCGTTACCCCATCCTCCGATGGAAATCATAAATTTCGTGTCAGACGGGAACCGAGCTTTGAAATCCTGGACGTCTTCCCATGGAGTAAACTCGCTGCTGGTGGTGAAGGTCGTGGAGTTGGCAAATGCCATGATAGCGTGGGTGATGCCGCTTGTTACTTCGATAGATGGGAGACTGGAGTTGTGGTACCTGTAATAATACCATTAGAAGATGGTCATTCAAGAGAAGATTGGCGTTACTTACTGGTCCACGTACATCACGTATCGGAGTGATGCGGCCGCGTGGCAGACCAGGAGAAGGCCTAGAAAAAGAGTTTGGAGTATCATTTTGAAGATGCAGTCAACTGGTAGTCTTCAGATGCAGGTTTATAGTTGAAAGTGATCAAGTATGGCTAAAAGAGTAGGATGAAGGAGATGGATGAGGTTGTAAGAAGATGAAGTTGTGGAAGAGGAAGCAACGGAGAGGAAACTGCCTCGTCCACGTCGACGGACGGATTCAACGTGACTCACTTCCATATGTATCAGGGGTGGTACTCAGAGTCATAAGCTAAAAGTAAAATATTCATGTGTTGCAATGCAGTCTCACTGCCTTGGGGTATAATATAATCTACAAAAGCAAAATCAACGTACTCTAGGCTAATCCCAATTCCTCCGTATTATAGGCCGGGCTGGATCCCAGGGTCCAATGACAACATTCTTGTACTTTTGCAGCCCGATTAACCACCAGCTGCATAATCCCATTACCAAAGCCGTGAGAATGCTGCCCAGGAATGAGCCTACTATCGCTGCAGCCCATCCGCCTCGAAGTGTAATTCCAACCCCGGCCCCGGCTGCAAAGACCAGTCCGAATGTGAGAATCAAGTGGCCGGTCCATGAGACGTGTTTCAAATGCCGGCGGAAAACAGGAAACAAGCCAAATACTTCGATAGAGAAAAGGGTCAAGCTGAACACATGGGTAGTCGAAGGCAAACGTGAGGCCAAGACTGTCGACGCCATGAGTGCTGCGTTGGTAGATAGAGAAGCCGGGAATTTAGTAGCGTCCATTCCACCTTCTCCGCTGCCATAGTCGAACGAGAATATGTTGATGATCATAAGCCAGCAACTCAGAGCCCAAATAGAGTCGCTGGCGGTAGACTTTGTGAGGGATTTCAAGATAGGGCTCAGGCCAAGCAATGCGCAATAAATCAAAGCCGCAGACTTGACAGTTGCAAGTCGTTGTCGATTCCGTGTCGACAACAAAGACTTGCCGTCTTCATTGTATGAATAGAATAGGTTGGTAGGTTGCAATGTAGGAGAGTTTGGGTTCGCAGATTGCAATGATGTCGCGCTGAGCTCTGTGCTTCGGCGTCGCAAATGCATTTCCGAGCTCGACCTCGGGATGTTCAACCCCAATCCGTGAACATTGCTGGCATTGCCACTGGATTGGGACGTCGCTGCTCCTGGGTTTGAGCTTGCGGAAGAAGCGCTGGAACCATCGTCCAACTCGGCTGCTTCAATAATCTGGGCAGCTTTGATGGCCTCACGTTGCTCTTTCCAGATCCAGGAATCCCATAGCACCCAGCCTAGGACAGTGCCTATACTGCCCCAGCCGACTACCGAAACAGGGCTCACCCGATTTTGGACAATCTCAACGAAACAACAAACAAATATAACGACGGAGCACACATGTTGTACGATGACGGTGGAATCCGCAACGAGGGGCCAAAAATCATACGGCCGCAGGCGGGGGTTTCGTTGGAGGTGGTCAAGAAAAGTCTCTGCGTCGGTATAGTTGTCCGGATCTGTATCCTGTCAGCGGTGCCTCCAAACAAATGTAGGGGAAAAGCATGCGTACAAGACTGTCGAACCCACATCAGCTTCTTCCATGCTCCCTTGCGCTTCTTCCGCCGACGGTCTCTCGGCTTGCGAGCATCGGGTTTCCTAGTCTCATAACCAGGAACGGCCGGCGGCGGTCTCAGCGCAGCGACAGCAACTGACGAGGTCGACACAACGCCATCAATCGGCCTGTGCTGAGCAGAGCTATCGTGCCATAGTCGCGGCTGCAAGTGAGCATAGTACGCATGTTCGGGGGCAAGTCGTGTTGGATCCGGCGGGACGCGCTGCGGCAAAGGGGGCTTCAACCCTCCGGCCCTGTTCGGATGAGTCTCGACAGGGACTGGCGGAGGGATGGGAGGAGGAGGAGACTGCGGTTGAGGCGCCATTGGGCCTCGGGCGATGCTATAAAGAGACCATGACAGCTGGTGAGGAGAGAAACAGCGATGCTGTCGAGAGCACGGCTCGACGTTGATGGTTCCGCGGAGGAGAGAACACGTGACGTCTCCTCAACATTGAAGACCTAAACACCTTGTAGAAGTATATGGGCGGGGACTTGTCAAAGCTTCCATGTGTAATTGATAGCAAACTAAATCTATACAAATCCGTATTCAACCTTGCAATGAGAGATCACATTGCTATGCATGCAATTGGAGTCTTCAGCCAGCACGTGACGGAAGGCGCACTTCCCACCCCCGCAGACGAA
This sequence comes from Talaromyces sp. P118-02, assembly GCA_037040535.1. Lineage (NCBI taxonomy): Eukaryota > Fungi > Ascomycota > Eurotiomycetes > Eurotiales > Trichocomaceae > Talaromyces > Talaromyces sp. P118-02. The sequence continues at coordinate 1,125,664 of JAXQGY010000928.1, forward strand.
GTCTCGTTCACTTCGAAATTGTCTTCGTTTTCCAATTTTTTACACTTTCTCGTCGAGGCTATAGAAAACGGAATCTCCGAACGAGACACAGTTTTGATGACTGCTTACACTGCTACCAATGGATACAGGCCCAGCAATGCCAAGACAAAGCAGAAGCGCGCCACGGGACGGTTCCGCACCGCGTTAATGATCGCGTTCTTTAACAACTATCTAGTATCATGACAACCCCAAATCCAAGCCACTGGCTGTCGGTTCTCAGGACGCAGACTAAGGCCAAGCAAGAAATAATGTCTCCCCCCGAGCCCTTGTCCTCTGTCTCCTCAGGACTCGTGGTGCTGGCAGAAAACACGAAGCTCCCAGCGCACTTACTGGAGCTCTTGGAGGAATGGCACAAAGAGCACCCAACAGAGCCAGCACCTCCTAATTAATGGCCAAAAAACAAGAACACAACCAAGGAGCTTCTTCTCTCGACAAAGGTTTATTCTCGGCAATTTAAAGAATTGCCCGGATGCATCGAGGTCATAGTAGAGAAACCCTTGCGCTATAGAGCGTTGTGGCTGCCTATTCCTGATGGCGACAAAAACGGCGTGTTTGTGAAGAACTTGAGCTGGGGCAGCGTACGCACTTTCTTGAAGAAATGGCGAGGAGGCCTTGACTTTCAAGACGAGCCGATCGCTGTGCGGCAGGCTAGGCAGCTCGATGGCTCGTTTGGAAAAGCCCCGAACCAGGACATGTGGGAAGAAGCTACCAGGCGAAGTCTTCCAGGCGTAGGCACGAAAACGCCAGACAGGCCTTCCAACGCAAAGCGCCGTCGGACAGAGTCTGAAGGCGAGGAATCAACAAGTAGCGGCGAAGACATTCCTGCTTCTTACGGGCCGTCAAAGCAACTAAAGCAGTCGATCAACGCTTCAAGGCATTCAAGGCCATCTGCGACATACAGAGATCCCAGTAGCAGCCTATCTGAACTTGAAGATTCTGACTTCGATTCTGAGTCTGGTTCCGAATCTGAGTCAGACGAGTCTCCTGGATCTACATCTCGTAGGCCCTCGAACGGACCCTCTTCGACTCGACCACACGTAAATGAGGGTGAAGCCACAATTAACAGCCACTCAACAAAATACACGCCCCAACCATCCAACGAAAATACTCAAGGCTCAGCACGCGCACCGAGACAGTCCAACATCGGCACTCTCACACCATTGACCGCCACAGACTCAGCACAAACGCCCACTCGCGACAGTCGCAACGGCCGAAACGGCATCAAATTCAGACTGATCGTCTCCCGCACAAAAATGGTGCGCGATCTGCGCGTCGAAGACGAAGAGGATACCCCAGAGTATCTGTTCAACCAGACCAAGGATTTCTTCCGTCGCTACGACCGCTTAATTGGCACGCCGGTCTTGGAGTGTGTCGTTGACGGCGAGATGGAATGCAGATGCATTTACAACGCCAAGGAGCTTAGCTACTTTATTGAAGAGCTTCGCGAGCGGGGAGGACCTGTAAAAGTGACGGGGAGGACCTGTAAAAGTGACGGTCACGCAAAGTGCTTGATATAATCTTTTACTCTTTCATCGAAATTTTACTGCGCATGTACAACTTGTTTACTCGGTCTGGTTTTTGGGTTTGCGATCGAATATGTATACCAAGGTGTTTGGGCGGGCACCTGGGGCGTTTATTGTTTATTGTATGATATCAGTTTACAAATGATATTTCTGAGTCGGCCGTGTATGTTTAGATCCGAAGAACATCTAGTACTTTATGTCAATTCGAGATCATTCAGAAAGCGAACATAAACGTCTATCATTTCAATGCAATTCTAATATCGTAACCACACTGCTACATATCAATCGATATAGGCAGTAAATAACCGGCGCAAGTCATGCCAAAATAATACACATCGAAAAAATTCCATGTCCTTCAAGAAGCCGACATGTGCTGAATAATTCAACATGTCGGACAAATTGGGTATCGTTATAAAGAAGATTTGTTCTTTTTCTCCAATCTTTTCAATATTCACACATAAGATTTGAAAAGAAACGGTAGATGGCCAAATAGGATGGATCGAGAGGGGTTTTCCATCATAATAAACTCGTCTTCGGTACTATTGTTGTAACTGGTTTTGGACTTCCTTTCTGAAATCGTCTCGGGCTTGTGTCGAGAGTGACGAGTCTTCCATGCTATTTCGTCGGCCCCAGTTCTGGGGCTGTCGCTTGAGAAAAGCGCCGACTGCGCCGAGATAGCCCTCGTGTCGCAGGAAGTATGCCTCTTTCTCGCCCTTGGACCAGAACTTGATGGCATAGGAGAGAGTGTTCATGGTCTGGCGATGGCCGCGGATAAACGAGCCTCCGAAATAAATGTGCTTCAATCCGTGCTTCTCGGACTGGAGGTAGGCGATCTGGCCAATGTTATTGCTGAGGGAGTTAGCTCACGGAAATTTTACGACCAGTTACGGAGGCGACCAACCTTATAGCAAAAAGAAGGCTGCGGCTCATGTCTTCAGCGCTGAATTGCGCGTCAGGGATGTTCTCTGCGCCTTCGCCCGCATCTTCCGCCTGGCGCTCCGCAGCGCGCTTCATCTTGAAAACTTTGCCAAATGAACTGGCAATCGCCGTACTCTTGAGACCAATTTTTGTGTAGTCCATGCCGTAGATATCGCCGACCAGCATGTCAACGCCGCTGTTGTCGCCGCGATCCGCCATGGCCAGCATGTCGTCGAACGTGGTGGCCCCGGTCAAAAGGGACAGGATGCCCCAGAACGTGCCTCCGCCCAGATGTGTTCCACCGACTCGCAGGAATTGATTCGGCCCAGATACTTTAATCATCGACACTCCGGAGCCAATATTCACAAGGAGGTAGGGGTATGCCCCCGCACGCGGTTCGGTGAATTGCATGTGCTCGGTCTCGCTGTAGCTGAATACTTCGTTGGGGATCTCGTTGATGAAAAAGTCCAAGCCTGGTTGAAGAATACAATTAGTTTGATTGTCCCAAAATAAAATAAAATAAAATAAAAAAGGAGGGCAGGCAGGGCAATACCAGTGATGAGACAGTCCATCTCCTCCTCCCGCATTATGTCCACATTCAATGTCTGCTTCAGCCTGTCATAATATTTATAAGCTCCTCCGCCCGTGGCGATAACACATAACTCGTCGGGTGCAGAGCCATTGAGTCTCTCGTGGTCCTGCTTGAGTTGTTGGATAAAGTCGATGCACCGGTCGATCCGCTCCGTCTCAAAGCTCATAAAATTGAGGCGGCCGCCTTCCTGCGGCGATTGCAATTCCCTTGTAAAATATACCAGCTTCGCCAATGAGCCTCCGATCTGTAGATGCGTGGCGGCAAGCCGTTGTCAGCGCATAATGCTCCTGCGGGGAACCATTGCGGGGGGGATTCGTCTGCGAGACACTCACGTCAACTGCCACATGGCTTACCACACTTGTATGGTGAGGGAGCCGAATATCCTTCCGCTCGTAATGGACGCCATCACCATCCGAGATACTGTCGGGCGTTGGGGGTTGGTCGTCAACAATGTAGGCGCCCTGCACGTTTATCTTGACCGCGCCGGGATTGGTGAGAGCGTCTTCCAGGCTTGGGCGGGAGGGGTCCTCGGCCGGAGTATTATCTGATGGTGACATTGTGACCTAGAAGGAACGATATGAATTATGAAAGAGTGAGACGGGGCACAGAGGGCGAGCACAGCATCGCGGGACGCTGGCCTTCGTTTTCCCGGATAATTTTTGGGGTTTTGTGGTCTTGTGCTCCAGCTCGCGTTTTTAAAGCCAAGTCGTGCCCAGGCTTACGGCGTATATCTCCTTCTGGCCGGGGACGTAGTATTAGGCTATCAGCTATCACTAGCACCTAGCTTGTGGGGAGTTGACGGGTTCACCGGCGGATCGCAGCTTGATCATTGCCGGGCCGAGGATCCTCGCCGCTTTCGGTGTGTCACTCCCAGGCACCAGTTTTTGACCCGGGGTGAATGCCTGCCTCGGCGTTTAATTTGGCGTCACTGCTCAAGCTGTCGGATTCTTTCTGATACGTCGTCCTTATCTATAGCCAAAGTAATGTCGCTGCGTTATTGTTTCGATACCAAAATCTGACTGACCAGTGCCAGTGAGGTTGATTGTTGGTTCGGCGCATGGGGTGCGACTGTGGTGATCAGTAATCCATCGCATCTGTTGAATAATAAAGGCAAACGATAGCTTCTCAATTTCGGGAGGGTACCGGTAATGTTTTTTTGCTTGGAGGAGTACCTGGTCTCTCTGTAGTCGGTGTCGTTTGTAATGACACACGCGCAGGACAGCAGAACAGTAATGCAGACAGCACAAACCGACGATGGAGCTTCACGAAAGGAGGATGGCGAGAAAACACAGGAGACTTTTCGTGGAAGGCGCGGTGGTGTCTCGTGACTTGCTCCTTCCTTCTGCGTGTTGCTCAACCAATGTCGACAGCTTCACTCGGCGCGCTGTCTCTGTCTCTGTCTCTGTCTCTGGCTGACACCGACCATGTTCTTCTGACGCCGTATTCCTACCGTCTAATTATCGATATTATGCGGAAAGAGTGACACAATGTTCGGCCTCGCTCTGTTTCTCCTTTACTGCCTGTTCAGCCGTGCTCTCTCCAGTCCAATTCTTGCGCCTTCTCATGTTTCATTATACAGCGGCAAGCCTGACTTTGATCATCCCATCCAAACCGAGCCCGACGATGATGAGAACGACGATGAAAGTGACATCTCCCACTCCAACAGACATGCGCTCGTCTCCTCAGTGCAAGGGTCTTTCCGAGTCGTCGGCCAGTCAGGTGTCCCGGCCATGGCTGCAGTGCTGATGCCCAATGGCAATGTCGTCTTCATCGATAAAGTTGAAAATTACACTCAACTGACCCTGGAAAATGGCCGGTACGCCTATTCTGCAGACTTCAACTTGACTACGAATACGCCGCGCCCTTTGCCCTATACTACAAACGCCTTTTGTACCGGTGGTGCATTTCTTGCCGACGGCCGCTTTATATCAGTTGGTGGTAACGGGCCTCTCCCAGAAATTGATCCGACAGTCGGTGATGGTTTTTATGCAATACGTTATCTCGGGGAAGATTACCAGAAAACGGGCTGGGAGGAGCCAGGTCATACACTCTCCAGCCCGCGTTGGTACGCTAGCGTTCAGATGCTACAGGACAAGACCGTTCTTGTGATGTCCGGTAGTCGAAATGCCCGGGACCCCAACAGAGTGGAAAACAACAACCCTACGTTTGAGATTTTAAACGAGAATGGTCGCGGAATCAGCGATAGTATTGCTCTCCCTATCCTTGAGAGGAACCAACCGTACTATATGTATCCTTTCCTGCATTTGCTGAAAGATGGAAACGTCTTCATCTTCGTGGCTCACTCGGCGGAAGTATTCGATGTCCAAAACAAAGTCACCGTTCAAGACCTGCCCGATCTCCCAGGATCATATCGAACGTACCCAAATACAGGTGGAAGCGTTCTCCTCCCTTTGGCAAACGACAAATCATGGGAGCCGGAAATTATGATTTGCGGTGGTGGAGAATATGTAGACATCAACAGCCGTGCTGATTCTACTTGCGGGCGGATTCAGCCTCTGACCGACAATCCTGAATGGGAGCTTGAGTATATGCCGGAGGGAAGAGTGATGGTAGAGGGTTTGCTTCTTCCAGATGGAACCGTTCTTTGGTTAAACGGCGCTGAGTGGGGAGCTCAAGGTTTTGGAATCGCCAAAGATCCATGTCGTCATGCTCTCTTATACAACCCTGATCAGCCCCCGGGGCGCAGATGGAGCACGGCGGGCATCTCCAACATACCTCGTTTATATCATTCCGTGGCGGTCTTGCTTTTGGACGGCACTGTCATGGTTACCGGCTCTAACCCTGCAGAGCAGCCCATTCTCAACCCTGACCCGCGCAATCCGTTCACAGCGTATGAAACCGATTTTCGAGTGGAAATCTTCACACCCCCTTACCTTTCTGGCGACAATGCCTCGAGACGACCGCTGGACGTTTGGATCTCGCAAGAGGATCTCTCAGCAGACGGCAGCAATTTTTTCATTTCCTTTACTGGCAGAGAGGATGCAGAATCTTTACAGATTGCGCTGTACCATGGTGGATTTGCGAGTCACTCCCTCCACATGGGCCAACGCTTGCTTTTCCTTGACTTTGAGAACTTTCTTCCTGGGTCGAAATACCAGATGGTGAAAGTGACAATGCCACCGTCCAGCAGTGTTGCTCCAGCTGGGCCGTACGTTCTGTACGTGGTGCTGGACGGAGTTCCTGGGGTGGGTCAGTTTGTGATGGTAGAGTAACTTGCGGGACGACTCTTTATGGATCCACTGGGTGTACTTTTTGTATTTATAGCTGTAAAACATGTTAGATTAGGTATCTGCCACGTCTGGGGCAGTAAATAATAATATTGAGTCATTCGTTATCAACCTTGCCTTCGAATGTGCGTTCTGGGTATCCCGTTTGTTGTGTAACTGCAGTACTGCCGCCGTTTGCATGGCTTGCATCTTTACCACGAATTATAGCATGAGCTCCAATACCAGCCCTTTACAATGCTAGGCTTCATGTAGACTTTACTATTTATAGCTCCAGGCACGTAGACCGACCCGGTCGAAAGAGTAATCTACACCAGTGACGTTCCTGGGGGGCTTGGTCTCAGAACCAGCTAGATGTCTTTCCAATGCAGACCCCATAGACTGATCCATCTCACCCAGATGTGCTTTTCTTTGTTTGCAGGTCCTGACCAAAAAAATCAGTGGTTGGTAGGGTTGCCCTGTCAACTTGCCCCATCTTCTCTCTCCCTCCCTCTCCCTCTCCTTCCTCTTCTCCTCCTTCTCTTCTCTTGCCACGCTATCACTTCTCTTTTTGACTCTCTTCTGGTATCCCTCTTGGCTCTGTATCTGCAAAGGTATGTGTGTAGTATCACAGGTCCCCTAGTCAGCTTCCAGGCGGTTTTTAGTCTGCCAGGTGCCCTGATTGTTTGCCCAGTTGTCTTTTGTTGTGGTGGTGGTGTTTGCTCTCACCGGCAGCTCTTCTCTTCCCTGGGCCCACCCTACTCCTTCTCTAATTTCCTTCTTTCTTTTCCCCTCCCCTGCTCTTTCTCCTTCTTCTTTCTTCACTCTCTGTCTCTCCACACACTCTTACACAGCCTGATCATCTGCGTTTGTTCTCTTCTGTCCAGCATATTCTCTCTGTCATCATCCCTAACATCTCTCCTTGACTAGATACAATCACCCTCCTCTGGTCCTTTGTGTCAATGGACAGCTTCGACACGCAGGAGATGGCTGCGGCCCTCCCTGACTCGGAGGAGCCAAAGAGCCGCATGGACGCTGCAGCAGCCGCTGTTGCTCGCGAGAAGGGCTGGGTTGAGCCTGAAAAGTACGACTACTCCAAGTACGCTCTCCCTGTCAAGCCTGTAGGCGAAGGTCCTCCCACCGAGGCTCCTGCCCCCGGCAGCGACCTTGCCTGGGCTCATGAGGCTCGCAAGTATGAGTGGAATGAGGAGCACGGTGATGTTGGTCCAGAGGACAAACAACTCGAGGAAATGCTGTTCCGTAGCGAGTCCATCAATCGTATCGGTGTGAAGTTTGAGAAGTAAGTTGACAGCTGCCAGAGCGCCCTGAAATTCCCCCCACGGTCTCGAGTTGATTCCTAACAACTTGCAGCATCAAGAAGATCAAGGTGACTGCAGAGTCAACCGAGAGGCCAGCACCAATCGTCAACTTCGACGATGCGGGTCTTCATCCCGTCGTGTTGGACAATGTCCGTCTTTGTGGCTACAAGGTCCCGACACCGATTCAGGCCTACTCGATCCCTGCCGTCATGAAGGGTCACGATCTGATTGCCGTTGCTCAGACCGGTAGGTTTCACGCTCCAAAGCCTCCAATACCTAGGAGATGGAGCTAACTTGATTTAGGTTCTGGAAAAACCGCTGCTTTCTTCATTCCTGTCTTGTCCAAGCTGATGGGAAAGGCCAAGAAGCTGGCAGCTCCTCGCCCAAGGATTACTGGACCAGATTTTGACAGTAGCGTTCACGGAGTTGTTGCCGAGCCTTTGGTTCTGGTCATGGTGCCCACGCGTGAGTTGGCCTACCAAATCTTTGATGAGGCTCGTCGCCTATGCTATCGTTCGATGCTGCGTCCATGCGTCGTGTATGGTGGAGGTCCTAGCGGTTCCCAAATCCGTGAGCTTCGAAAAGGGTGCGATATCCTCATCGGCACACCAGGACGTCTGGCCCATTTCATTAGGGATGGCCACATTTTGTCCATGAAACGTCTAAAGTAGGGATACCATTTCAATGACTTGTTTTTTTTTTTTTTTTTTTTTTTTTTTTTTTTTTGACATCCTTGAGCTAACAATAATCAGGTACACGATCATCGATGAAGCTGATGAGCTCTTGCATGCGGACTGGGAAGAAGAGTTTTCTACAATTCTCGGCGGTGCTGGTATGGCCACTTACATCTCCTATGTATTGATGGGCTCTGACTTTGATAGACTCCAACGAGGCTGCTGATCATTGTTACATGATGTTCTCGGCAACCTTCAACAAGGAATGTCGTCAGCTTGCACGCAAGTATCTCGCTACTGACCACGTCCGCATTCGTATTGGTCGTGCTGGCAGCACTCATGGCAACATCCAGCAGCAGGTGAGTACTTTTCAAGAGAGTAGGGTAAATAGGATGAGAGCTAACAGAAATCAAGATTGTCTACGTCGAACCCAATTTGAAGAAGCAGTGCCTGTATGATTTGCTTCTGTCGATGCCGCCAGCTCGTACCTTGATCTTTGTCAACACAAAGGCCGAAGCAGACTTGGTGGACGACTTTCTCTACAACAAGGGCTTGCCTAGTACTTCGATCCACAGTGACCGTACCCAACGCGAGCGTGAGGATGCCATGTAAGTTAGTCCTCGATTATGCTAGAGCAACTAACTAACATGAGATTACAGTCGGGCCTTTCGTACCGCCGAGGCACCAATTCTCGTTGCTACGGGTGTTTCGGCGCGTGGTCTCGATGTGAGAAATGTTATGCACGTTATCAATTACGACCTTCCCAGTGCAGACCATGGTGGTATTGACGAATACGTTCACCGCATCGGTAGGTTTGGCAGAATATTCGATTTATCACGGTACTAACAAATTCGGCAGGCCGTACTGCTCGCATTGGCAACGAAGGCTTTGCGACATCTTTGTACAACGAAGAAAAAAACAGCGATCTTGGTCCCGCCCTGGTCAAGCTCTTGATGGAGTCTAAGCAAGAAGTTCCAGACTTCCTAGAGGCGTACAAGCCAGAGGGCGAGGTGGAGTTCCATAGCGACGACACCGATGCCGAGGGCGAGGGCGAAGATGAGATGGGCAATTCAAACGAGAACGGTTTCGGTCATTCTGCCTCTACAGAGCCTGCCCAGGCTGACCAGGGCTGGGGCGGAGACGACTGGTGAGCCGGAAGTCTTTGAAGACGCCGATGGATCTTCTGTAGATCATCTATTGTGACATGGTTGTGACATGGTTGAATATCGATGGGGCTTTCTTTGAAAGATTGTGGTTTGACATGAGGAAATGGAAATGATACTTCAAAGCAGGAGATAGTTTTGTATTTTTCACGGTGTTGATGGTGTGGGCGAGGGGATACCCTGACGGCAGGCGGTACTGAGCAGTTTCCGTAGTTTCCTCCAATGCAGAATGACTTGAGCTTTTCTTCCTCTCACATCCCCCGCTCTTGACCATCCCCAGCTATTCTTCCCTCGTTGCTGTCACCATGGCGTCTCCCTTGTGGCTCGCTCTCTTGCTGTGTGCGTCAGCAGTCCGAGGAATGATGCCCAATCGCATGGAAAAGGGCGACTTGATTGTCGACACCTTCGAGGACAGTCCCTTCAACGACCTGGGCTTCTGGCACGGCGCTGGCGAGACCCTCGAAATCGAGTATTCATACGACGACGAGAGCAATTTCGTGGAACTGTCTCCGTCTGACCCAGACGACAATTACCATACTCAACTATCAGACTCGTGCTTCGACCTCTCCGACTATGCAGACATGTATCTCCACGTTTCCTTCTCTGGCAGCAGCAGGTTTTCCATCTCGCTTTATCAGAGCAACGGAGACTGCAATCCAGATCGGGCACCGTATCCCGGCACCTCGGATAGTGTGGAAGCGTCTCGCTATGCTGTCGACGAGGATATTTACGTGCCGCTGTCACATTTCTACATTGATCTTAGTATCGCTTCATCGATAGCTTTCCACGGATTCTATACAAGGGACAAGATTTATCTTCGGAGCGTCGAGATTGTGGAAGAGATACCTGACGATTTCGAGATTCCTGACAAGTTGCCAACGGGCAACCTGGTTCTCAACTGCAAACGGCCAAACTCATTTGCCTTTGGAATCGACGACGGAGACCCGCAGCTGGCTCAAGAAGTCATGAATATTCTTGAGGATGAGGGGATAAAGGTCACTTTTTTTGTTGTTGGCCAGGGAATCATGGACGAGAGTACGAACTTGACAAATGTCTATGCGGAGATGCTGCGGAGGGGGCATCAAGTTGCTCTTCATTCGTACTCGCATCCAAAGTAAGTATTGTCTATTATAGTCGTGGTCGATGCTAACAAAACCTGTAGGATGGAAGGGCTCCGAAGAATAAGGGATATCGATGCTGAGATTTTGGATGGATATTACGCCATCGAGGATCTTCTGGGTGTTCAATGTTAGTTTTTCGGTTTTTATAAAGACTAAGACTGACTATTATCAGCACGATACTTTCGTCCGCCATATGGCACTGTCGGAGCACGCATGAGACAGCGGCTGGCGGCTCACATCGAGGACCCGTACATCGTCAACTGGAGTGTGGATATTGAAGACTGGCTATGGGCCAACAGCGACGAGCCCGAGAAACAGCTGGAAGCCTTCATCCGCGATGTGGATCGAGGAGGAGACATTGTCGTCATGCACTACTTGACCTGGTCGACGGTGCAGTATTTCCGCGAGGTGATCCAGGTGGCGCGAGACACGGGCAAGCAGATTATGCGGGTTGACCAGTGCATGATGGACCCAGACGCTCCGCCGCTGCCTGAAGAGGAGGAGATATGGGATAGCAAGTTGAAGCCGGCACAAAAGTCTCTGCGAGTGGGTTCCTAGTTCAAATGTTGTATTTGGTGATATTCGTATTGTGTCTGGTACTTGTACTTGCACAACCACTCGGTCTGTACTCGGTAGATGTATATATTGATAGTGTTATCGCTTATCGCTAACCTACATTTTCTCTCCTCCATAATTCAACATCATTGCATTACTCAACCACCTCCAGCAATCACAATGTCCTCATTAAACGAACCAGAACATGAAACCCCCGAAACCCAAACAATCCCACCACACCTCGACCCATCCACCTACCCACGCACCGCGCACCTCCCTGCCGAAAACATCCATCTCGAACTAACCTACACCCCACTCAACGCAACCACGCTCCTCAACGCAACCTCTTCCCCAGCGGCCGGCGCAAACGTGCTCTTCCTCGGCACTACACGCGACACATTCAACCACAAAGCAGTCGCACAACTAAGCTACACATCGTACGCACCGCTCGCGCTCAAAACTCTCACGCAGATTGCGCGCGACGCCAAGGAGAGCCATGGGCTAGTGGCGGTGGCGATTGCGCATCGATTAGGGACTGTCCCTGTGGGTGAGGCGAGTATTGCGATTGCCGTGAGTGCGGCGCATAGGGGTCCGGCCTGGAGGGCTGGCGAGGAGGTGCTCGAGGTGTGTAAGGAGAGGTTGGAGGTGTGGAAGAGGGAGGAGTTTGTGGGTGAGGAGGCCGAGGAGGGGGCGTGGAGGGCGAATAGAGATCGAGATCGAGAGGGGAATTTTCTATCTGGATAGAAGATTGAGAGGGTTCTATTGTGTCACTTTTTTTTTTTTTTTTTGTAATTGTACAAGTTGGTAAAATATGATACAAGGGGCTTGGTTTGGTTTACTGGGCCAGCAGTGGCTTGCCCTCCCTCTTCCAGTCATTGACATGCTGCATAATCAGCCTCGTCGCGCTCTCCGGCGTATCCTGACGACCAACACACTCGACAAAATCGCCCTCGGGGTCCATCAGGTAGAAATAAATACTATGATCAACCAGATAGTCCTCGCCGGCCGTGACATTCTCCGGGGTACTGAAATACACGCGGTACGCCTTGCACACTTGCTTCACTTGCTGGTACGTCCCTGTGAGGCCGACAATATCCGGATGGAACTCGGCGAGATATTTCTTCAGGACCTGCGGAGTATCGCGCGCAGGGTCGCACGTGATGAAGACGGGTTTCATGACCTCGGCGCCGTCAGACGCGGCCTTGACGTTGTCGATAATAGCGGCCATTTTGTCGAGTTCGTCGGGGCAGATGTCGGGGCAGTGCGTGAAGCCGAAATTCAATAGGTCACCATCGACAGTCTCAGGGAAGATAGCCTTAATAATGACTCTCCAGCCAACCACAATAGCGTAATC